>CM076678.1:151770102-151915102 GCA_038501925.1 Xenopus petersii
AGTGAATTTGCGGAGCGCTGGTGAAACTACGCCTGGCGAAGTGTGACGAAGTGCGGCGAAGTTACGCCTGGCGCAACTACGAATCTTAGTGAATTTGCCCCTTTGTCTCTCTCTCTCTCTCTCTCACTCTATCATCTATCTATCATCTATCTATCTGTCATCTACCTGTTTCAATTTCTTTAGCTATCTATCCTCTACATTCTAAGTGGGTAATGATTGCTTTATCAACTATTTTCCTAACTCTATCAGAATACACAGCACTATAAGTGATTTTTCTCATGGGAGGGAACGTTACACATCAGATCACTAGGCCTTGGTGGGTAGGAAAAAGCATTCGAAGGACATTTCCCAGTACATGAGAAAAAAAAGTGTTGTGATATTCAGTAAAGCCTGATTTGCTCTAACACAACTCTTCAGTCCAACATGATCTGAGCACAACTCAGATAGAACTGCCCCCTATATGTTGTTGGGGGGGGGGCTTAAAGCTGCAATTCAAACCAATGGGAACATAATTGTTTTTTTAAAATAGAAATCTATCGTTCCACTTCCTGGAGTATTCTGAAGAAATGTCAAGAACTCTCGAGTTGCTTTACCATTAAAGTCTATGGGAGGCTGTATAGGAGGAGAAGAAGGAATACCTGCATTTCCTCACCAGGAACAGATGTCCTTCTCTGCTGCTGCTTTCAGCTACTCCAATAAATATTTGCAGCATTAGAGGGGATGATTTATTACATTGCAAACCCTCCGCTTGTTCTTTTCTCTCTGACCTTGTCAAAGTCAGGCTGCATTTCCTTATGTCCCTTAGCATAACCCATCATAGCTGTCTGCCAGGATGGAAGCAAGAAGGTTACTGACCTGGGGCCCACATTTTGTAGGGCCACACAAACACTCCAAAGATCTCCTTCTTGGTAATGGCTATAACTATGGGCCAGTGTGTGTGTATAGTAAGGAGAGCAGTGTCAGGGGCTGGAACTGTAGAACAAAGTATAGAATGAGCCAAGTAAGTGCCGGTGATGCTGCGAGTTGTGCTGCAGGGCTGCATTAGGACTAATGAGTCTAACAGAGAGAATATTCCCCAGGCCCTGTCACTGGCACAAATACAATGTCTTGTGAAAATAATAAAATAAACTGCCAGAGGTTTTCAGGCAGAAAATCTATTTTGTGGCCTTACCATATGGTGCCTGTGGGGGGGGGTCACCTTCTGGCAAAGTCTATAAAATGTTTTGCAACAAAACAACGGCAGATTTCATTAATGATATTTTCTTATTAGGCTATTGCTTAATATATATCTATATGGACTCGATGTAAAGAAGAGATAAAGAGAGATAACAAGAGATTAAGCTGCTTTACACATGGAACAGCCTCCCAGCAGATGCCATGGGCGATAATGCATCATAAACATTTACCATACACAGTAGAGTATTAGGGAAAAGACTTTGCTGACAGAATATCCCTGTTGTCTACATTACTTCGTTCATACATGTGAGAGCTGATATCAGGCCCGGGCCTAGGGCGGCAGATTATTATGAGCGGCATGTGCCAAACAGCCTCTCTATGTGGAGCAGCTCCGGCGCTTTGGTGCACATGCGAGGGGTAGAGTTGTAACCTGTTGGGTATTTACAGGCCTGGGCCAGTATAAATGATGGTTGATCCCAATGTTATTAATAGGGAAAAAAGATAAATATATAGGAAGGCCGGTATTTTTTTCCAGAAAAGGTGGCAACATTGCGAGGGGTTGTGCAGACGCTGGCTGATATACTGCTCATTTTAGCTGTGGTTTTGCCATTGTAGCACCCAAAGGGAGAGACCTTTCGGCCTCATGTTTTTATATGGTCATGGAACTGCTTGGTAACTTATAATATCCTTATGTTTTACAAGAGGGGATATATTATTCAGTATATAATTAACGATTTGAAATGTCTCTGTCGTTAGTGGAGCAAACAAACAGGCAACCTCCAGGCTCTTCCTGCTGCCAAACCCACCCAGGCTCTCCCATGCCTTCATTGCCTCGCAGCAGTATTTTGCAGAGCAGTTCTAATAGCAGGATTAGCAGCAGAGGCTGCTGGGACCACATTTCAATGCATAAACCATTAATATTATTATTATTTTTTCAAGCCGATGTGCTCCTCACCCAGTGCAAAAGTGCAAACAAAAGTGCAAAGGGTGCATGAATTATACTTATAAAAGAGTAAGGGGGTTATGTAATAAAAGGCCCTAAGTTTGCCCAGGAGCAGTAACCTATAGCAACCAATCGGAAGGTAGCATTTCCTGGTCACCTGTTTAAAAGCAAACCTCTTATTGGATGCTATGGCTTGCTGCTCCTGGGCAAACTTATTGCCATATATTACATATGGGGGTAAGTCTAAAACTCGCGGGACCCTGGCAAAAAGGTACAAAAGATCTTGTGTCTTCAGACTCCCCTTCACTGAAGCTATTGAGAACCCCTTTATCAATGACCCCCAGGCCAAAAGGCACAGCAGGGACAGGGGTCCAGACCCTCAGATCCTCATCACCTCAAGGCTAGGGGTCCTTTTGTCCCTCCCCATCCAGCCTGAAAAAAAGAGGTCCCAATGTCAGGGTGCACCCTCATAGGGCCAGGGTTCAAGGGGGGCAAAAAAGCCCCAGATCCGTGCTTTTGACCCGGAGGCCAGTCCTATGTGTAACACTGTCTTTATCTAATCTGTAAGGAGAGAAGTGTTCCTGAAGCTCCAGAGCCCACCCTTAGCCGGGGATAATAAATTGCTATAAACTCAGGATCCCCAAATGTTAAAGAACAACAACTCCTGGAGTGGTCTGACATATAACAAAGGATTAAAGCATCACAGTTGGGACACAGGGCTATAAATGAACACATGAAAGGCCGTTATGGCTGTGGATTCTGCCCTCCCCCAAATTTGCATGTTTACACAATACAACCCCTCCACCCACCCCCCCATACACACAGTCACGGCACATACACCCCCACAAACATTCCAACAACAATTACAGCACAAGAAATCCCGCCCTTTCCACAGGCACAACAACCAAGCGCAAACTGCCACTCAAGTCATCCTCGTCTGCAGACACATTAGTGAACCCCCATTTCAGTCGTGGGATAATAATCCTCTCTGGGTGTGCTTGAGACTCGTTTCATGTATTTATTGTGAATATCAATATCATAGGGAACCTTCTCTCCACAACTCTCTCTGCTCTATGTTTATAATTTATGACAGAACTGACAGTTTGGGAATTGGGTGGAACCATCCTCTCTCCCCACACACACAATTCCTCATAACTGTAAATAGAATGGCAAATCAAATAGCTGCTTCTTTCCAATGAGGAAGCCAAGTGTGCACCCTGAATCCATTCATTCAGTAAATACAACCCCACCCACAGAGATAGTACAGCACAGAGGTTCAGGCAGTAGGGTTCAGGCTCATTAAAAAAAAGGCTGCAGCTGCTGCATGAACTCTTGGGATACATAAACTATAAATACTTAAGGCTAATCAGTAGGAACCCCCATGGGTGACAATACAGCTCTGGAAGTTGTTTATAGAATGGAGACCCTCCGGGTACGGCCAGATCCCCTGACAACAAAAGGACACACAAACAATGGGTGTTTAGATTTGAAAAGGTCTACGGAAATAAATCTTTAGTATTCAGAGACATGGCTATGTTATGAGATTGCCTAGGTAAGCATGAAATGCGTTAGGCTCCATGTGGGGAGTTTTTGATATTTTAATGACTCAATAAATTTGAAATGTTTACCTTTCATGCATTTGGGATAATTTTTTGGAAATAGACCCTGTAAAGATAGTGATGGGCGAATAAATTCGGCAGGCGTGAATTGGCAGCGAATTTCCGCAATCCGCTGCGTCATTAAAATCGTTGCGAGTCAGAGTAATTAAAAGGCCCATTGACTTTAATGGATTTGAACAAAACCGTTGCGGGCGTCAAAATTGTCGCAGGCGTCAAAATTTCGTGAGCATCAAAATTGACGCGTTTCAAGATCATTTTGACGCCCATTGACTTCAACGCATTTCGCAAATTTCTCACTATTTTCGCAAATTTTGCTGTAAATTTGCACATTTTTCGTCGAAATGGGACAAATACGCCCCATCACTAATAAGGAAGTCCTTGCTCTGCAGTAACTACCTAGTTCTGGAGGGACAGCAGGATTTAGTTCAACAACATCCTGGGGCCCATAGGGTATCTGCCTGTGTGCAGATGCAGGGAGTTGTACTTAAACAACAACTGAAGAGCTGTTGGCTGGACAACACTGCTATAAATGTGATTGTTACCCTTGTGTCCTACAAGTAATGTCTGATTTATGGGGCCCCCAATATGTGCACTGCGGGGGGCATTTGCATGTATTTGCACTCCTTATGCCAGGGGTTGGGTTGCAGGGAGTTGCAATTTTTCAATAAATGAAGTTTGAACAGCTGTAAGTTTATGATCTAGGAGTTGGAATGCTGGGAGATGTAGTCCAACAACATATGCCTGTTTTGGAGCAGATCAAATCAATCATGAAAAAGAGGAGGATGTCTTTGCAGCAATCATTGATTTCAGCTATTAAGGGATTCTGGGAGTTGTACTGTAACACTAAATAGTCAACAAAATATGCCAAGAATTCCTGCAGAGCAGATCAAATCAATTGTGAACAAGAGGAGAATGTATTTGCAGCAAGCATTGATTTGTAGCTATCAGGGGATTCTGGTAGTTGTAGTTTCCTTTAGTTACTCAAACCTGATGCTCAGCTAATATCTGGCTAATCTTTTTAGGAATAACTGAATTGAATTATATTCACATTGTGCTCTATACCCTGGGCTGTTGGAGGATTCTGGGAGTTGTAGTTTCCTTTACTCAAACCTGATGCTCAGCTAATATCTGGCTGATCTTTTTAGGAATAACATTGAGTTAAATTATTTTCACATTGACAGTGTGCTCTGTTGGAGGATTCTGGGAGTTGTAGTTTCTTTTAGTTACTCAACCCAGATGCTCAGCTAATATCTGGCTGATCTTTTTAGGAATAACATTGAGTTGACTTTGGAGCAGATCAAATCAATTGTGAACAAGAGGAGGATGTATTTGCAGCAAGCATTGATTTCTAGCTATCAGGGGATTCTGGGAGTTGTAGTTTCCTTTAGTTACTTAAAACCTGATGCTCAGCTAATATCTGGCTATTTTGTTTTTAGGAATAACATTGAGTTGAATTATTTTCACATTGTCAGTGCTCTATACCCTGGGCTGTTGGAGGATTCTGGGAGTTGTAGTTTCCTTTACTCAATACTGATGCTCAGCTAATATCTGGCTGATCTTTTTAGGAACAACATTGAATTGAATTATGTTCACATTGTGCTCTATACCCTAGGCTGTTGGAGGATACTGGGAGTTGTAGTTTCTTTTAGTTACTCAAACCTGATGCTCAGCTAATATCTGGCTTATCTTTTTAGGAATAACATTGAATTGAATTATTTTCATATTGTCAGTGTTCTATACCCTGGGCTGTTGGAGGATTCTGGGAGTTGTAGTTTCCTCAAACCTGATGCTCAGCTAATATCTGGCTAATCTTTTTAGGAATAACATTGACTTGAATCATTTTCACATTGACAGAGTGCTCTATACCCTGGGCTGTTGGAGGATTCTGGTAGTTGTAGTTTCCTTTACTCAATACTGATGCTCAGCTAATATCTGGCTGATATTTTTACGAATAACATTGAGTTGAATTATTTTCAGTGTGCTCTATACCCTGGGCTGTTGGAGGATTCTGGGAGTTGTAGTGTAACAATATGAGATCACGTTGAAGACCTCAATACAATAGTGATGCTGCTCCCCCGCCTCTATATATAGAGAAATAGTAGGAGACGACAGGAGGCTGCTGGGAATGTGGGTCGGGCAGATGAGTGCGACCCTCCAGCAGTAGCGCTACAGTCGCTGTCCAGGTTCTGAATGGAGCCAAAGCCGAGATCTCGTGTAGGAGACGGAGCTCGGAGCAGATCCTCCCACTGATGCAGCCTGGGATTCAGCACTCTGGTCAGCTCCCCGCAGGACAAAGAGGAGGAGGAGGAGACGCACAATCTGCTGCTTCTCTCCGACATTTCTCAATTCTCCGTCGGACCTTGAGCTTTTCTCCCCGGCAGTGAAAGTGAAGCAGCAGCAGCAGGCGGAGCCTCGTCACCAGCGGGGAGGAGAGAGTTAAATCGACAAACACGTAATCGCTCTGCCTCTTCTGCGCTTCAGACGCAACGACAGATCGCAGCGGCCGGGCGTCTCTTTTCGCGTGTTGTGATTTTTTTTCCCCTCCGATCAGAGATTCTGTTTGTCTCCCACTGGCAGAGGATTACAAGGCAGGGGGGCTGGTGATCATCAGAGCGACCCCTAATCTCCACGGTCCGACCCCGCTTGTGCTTTGTAACCGGACAACATGTTGGACCCGTCTTCCAGCGAGGAGGAGGCGGAGGAGGTCGTGGAGGAGCCTGAAATCAAAGAGGGTCAGGCCCCGACCACCGGAACTCGCCTCTCCCCTAGTCGGACCAGCGAGAGCTCAGGGGGGCTACAGCCCAGTAGTCGCAGCAGCAGTGTCCGACCCTCCAGCCCCAGCCCCTCGGTGGTGAGTGAGAAGGAGAAGGAAGAGCTGGAGAAGCTGCAGAAGGAGGAAGAGGAGAGGAAGAGGAAGCTTCAGCTCTATGTGTTTGTCATGAGGTGCATCGCCTACCCCTTCAATGCCAAACAACCTACCGACATGGCCAGGAGGCAACAGAAGGTAAAACTGGGGCAGCAGGGGGGACCCCTCAATCTGTACCTTGTGTCTGTGAGGATTTGCTGCTCCACATCACAGGCCTGGGAAGTGTCTCAGAACTGCATTGGGCCTCATTCAGGTGGGCTCGACTACTGTTGCTGAACTACAACTCCCACAATCCCTCACTCCCCATGTATTGTAACACACATCTGCCTTGGGCCTGTTTCCTTGGAATCAAGTTAAATATGTCCAGTGTCGGACTGGGATGCCAGGGGCCCACCAGAAAACCTTAGGCTGAGGGCCCACTTTCTAAACTATTATACCTCCTCGCCTCACTCAACCTCTTTATTCTCCTAGTCTCTTTTCTCTACATACTATACTATATTCTTACATTATTAAGCTTCTCTGTTCCCATAAAGAAATAGGGGGATGACCATGAAATAGGTTAGAAGTAAGAGGGTCCACAAACACCTGGGTCCACCTGGTATCCCTATAGGCCAGTCAGACACTGAGTATGTCTCTGAACAGCACTACCTAGCATCCTCTGGCTTTCCAGGAATTCTGGGAGTTGTAGTTCAGCCAGAGGCAAGTTGTCAGTCCTAGACTTCTGTGAACATGATTGCCCTTGCTCTTGGGCACCAACTAGATTATACATCAGCCCATCAGTCACGAGAAGGGCGAGATAGGGCAACTTTACCCTAATGGGTTTATCTGGCACAAAGAGTTTCCATAGACAATAGCAGTAATAGCAGATTACCTAATGCGCCTCTTTAAAGAGCCCCGTGGAGGGGGGCAGATGTCTAACAATAGCCCCGGGGAGATCACACTCACATAATGGGAGAAAGAAGCTGCGTTTCCTAGTGGGGAGGGCAGGGTCATGATAAGTATTACAAGTCTGCTCCAATGTTACCCTTGTATATAGGAGACGATGGATGTATTGATTTTAAAAGCCTCATGGGGGCTCACGTTGGGCCAGGATAAATCAATAGGAACTGCAGAATCCCAACATCTGTTCTTTATCATAACCCAGCACCTCTATGGGCTTCAACAGGCTGGAACCCATGCAACAGCGCCATCTAGAGGCCACCTTCAAAAGAAGTTCTAGTTGATATTTACCGGTACTAACGCATCTCTGTGTATAGGAAAATGGGGTAACTGGGTGCAGAACTAGTGATGTCCCTGAGATTTAGTCTTTCCTACGACTGATCCAGTTGGTTTAGTGACTGGATCAATGTCATCTCAAGTGCACCCTGCTTAGGAAAAGGGACTGCTTAGACAGTGATAAATCATCCCAGCTCAGATCAGGAATAAGGTCAGCAGGGCATAATCGTCTTCTGGGGGGGAGTTGATCGTAATCTCGTAATCCTTCCAGCCATGATGACGGCAGCCAGTGAAGGGTTAATCTCATGTCCTAGAAGTCTGAGAGTCTTTGAAGGTGCTTATGCTGTCATTAAAATAGGCGCCCCTACAATGCATCAAAGAATTGCGCTGGGATTGAGGGGAAGTGCTGGGGTCTTTGCATGAGGAGTAGCATTAGAAGCCCACCCTAAGTCTTTGAAGGTAATTGCGGTTTTAGGACACCAAGTTGGTTTAAGGGTAGGGTATTTGGACCTTAAGAATTTGGGGGTGGTCTAAATATTGATTCAAAAATAGAGGGGGCATATAGGATCACAATAACAATTTTAACACCCACCCCCATTAGCCGAGCAGAATTATGAATCTCAGCGTGCTTCATGAGCTTAGTTCGCTGGGGCTGTGAGAGTTGTAGTTCAGGATGAAAGTCCTGTCTCTGACGTGGAGAAGAGCAGCAATAGCCGGATGCAGCAGCGGGAGCCACAGATCATGAACTTCTTCCAGCTGAGTGGGGATTGATTGTGACATAGGGATATAGTTGCTGAGGTTGAAAAAATAGCTTGAACTCAGTTTCTGTTTAGCTTTTAGATTGGGGTTCATTGATTAACACTGGGCAAAATTGCCCATGGGCAGTATCCCAGGGCAACCAATCAGATTGCTGCATTCATTGTTCTACTTGCAGCCGGCTTCAAAAAGCGAATCACTGATTGGTTGCTATAGGTAACTGCCCATGGGCAAATTTGCCCAGTGTTGATAAATGAGCCCCACTGAATCCAGAGGGAGTTGGGAAGCCTGACTGTTTATACAAGGGCTTTAATCCGGTAATCTGGTAATCTACTAATATTACAGGGGGCACTGTCTGTATATATGCAGAATATGCCCTTATGAGTAGCTGCCAGTAAGATCTTTGCTTTTCATCACTGCTGTAACTAGATGTTACTGGGCCCCGCAGAAAAATAATTTTAGGGTCCCCAACATATCCAACGGTATCCCAAAATAAATTGAAATTGCTCATTAATTAGGGCCCCCTATACCTACTGGGCCCCCTTGCAGCCATAGGTTCTGCTTCCTCTCTAGTTACGCCCCTGCTTTTCATCTTCTAATTTGTAGCAGACGCATTAAAACTAATTGGTCGCCATGGGTAACCGTGGTGATGCAATTTAGCACCTGTGTTGGTAAATAAGCCCATCTGATTTAATCTTGTGATGGCTCACATTAGGAGTTATTTTCTACCAGCAGGGAAAGGCAAAGTGTAAAAAAACACAGTGTACGACTCCCATGAATACAGCACTAGCTGGGGTCAGCAGCACTGTATTCATGAAGGACGGGGCAAGGTTTAGAGTGCAGCCAGTGACAAACTTTTAACAGCCCTTAAAGAGATACTGTCATGGGAAAACATGTTTTTTTTCAAAACACATCAGTTAATAGTGCTGCTCCAGCAGAATTCTGCACTGAAGTCCAATTCTCAAGAAGATTTTTTTTTATATTCAATTTTGAAATCTAACATGGGATTAGACATATTGTCAGTTTCCCAGCTGACCCTGGTCATGTGACTTGTGCCTGCACTTTAGGATGGAACTACTTTCTGGCAGGCTGTTATCTCTCAATGTAACTGAAACTCAATGTAACTGAATGTGTCTCAGTGAGGCATGGGATTTTACTATTAAATGCTGTCCTTAGATCTACCAGGCAGCTGTTATCTTGTGTTAGGGAGCTGCTATCTGGTTACCTTCCTATTGTTTTGTTGTTAGGCTTCTGGGGGGGGGGGGAGGGGTTTGATATCACTCCAACTTGCAGTAAAGTTGTGACTGAAGTTTATCAGAGCACAAGTCACATGACTGGGGGCAGCTGGGAAACTGACAATAAGTCTAGCCTCGTGTCTAGCCTCTTTTTATAGGTCTCATGATTCTCCTTATTATAAATCTGACTGCAATATAAAGGCAAGTAGGCATCCTTTCCCGAGATGCTGATTGGCTGTCACAAGAGATTGTGCTGGAGTCTGAGGGCAGGTAGAAAGTGCTAATTTGCACTGGATGTGACAGTTGCAAAGTGACAGCTAGATGGCTCTTTGGCTCAGGTTTGGAATAGTTCAGGGACACAAGTTGGATAGCATAGAAGTTAAATCTTTTTAAAACGTTATGCATGTTTTTACTGAAAAAGCAATCTGGTTGTCAGGGTCGCAGACCCCAGCAATGAAAGCATACATTGACTTTAAAGGATCAGTCTAAAGCTGGTTGTGGATGTAAAGATCTTCCGCTTAGAGAAGGTTACCAAGCTAGCAAATCTATCACTGATGTACCCACCTTGAGGTGGGTAATATTGGGCTGATCCAATTGTTTGGCCCACGGCTAACAATCGGATCATAATTGCCACTATGCAGGCCGTCGGGATAAGGACTGCCTCAAAAATGGAAAGATCATCACTCCAACTTGCAGTAAAGTTGTGACTGAAGTTTATCAGAGCACAAGTCACATGACTGGGGGCAGCTGGGAAACTGACAATATGTCTAGCCTCATGCCAGATTTCAAAATTGAATATAAAAAAATCTGTTTGCTCTTTTGAAAAACGTATTTCAGTGCAGAATTCTGCTGGAGCAGCACTATTAACTGATTCATTTGGAAAAAAAACATGTTTTCCCATGACAGTATCCCTTTAATGATCTTGCATTTGTGTCCAGGGTGTCCGTAAATAACCCTTGTTTATGTTTGAATGAAGGAGTATAACAGGGAAAGGCCATCTCTGTATAATGGGTCTTCTTTACATACCCTTTAAATCAGATGGCAATTGCTGCATTTTCACGCAGTACATTGGCTGTGGGAGTTGTAGTTCAAAAAACATTAGAGAGAGACGTTTAAAGCTTGTTTATATTTCGGTTATTACACAGTGTTAATGTTATAATCCAGTTATGCGCCAAAATAGAAACAAATCATTGCAGGGCAAGTAATTCATGAATACAGGACGGTAAGGCCCCCCACATGCTGAAAGAGGGTGTCATTCCCCATAATGAATCACAACACACGGGGCAGTTATTGGAGCAATCAGCACTGCTGTGTTCCACTACGGAAAGGTTTAATGCAGGGTGACCAGCAGTGCGGCCCCATCAATCGCTCAGCAAGAAGCTGTAAGGGGAGACCTTGTTCTTAGCCCAGTGTGCGGGCCCTAAATACGTCATTAGAATAAGCGCTACAATTTGGCCTCTTTTTATGGGTCTCATGATTCTCCTTATTATAAATCTGACTGCAATATAAAGGCAAGTAGGCATCCTTTCCCGAGATGCTGATTGGCTGTCACAAGAGATTGTGCTGGAGTCCGAGGGCAGGTAGAAAGTGCTAATTTGCACTGGATGTGACAGTTGCAAAGTGACAGCTAGATGGCTCTTTGGCTCAGGTTTGGAATAGTTCAGGGACACAAGTTGGATAGCATAGAAGTTAAATCTTTTTAAAACGTTATGCATGTTTTTACTGAAAAAGCAATCTGGTTGTCAGGGTCGCAGACCCCAGCAATGAAAGCATACATTGACTTTAAAGGATCAGTCTAAAGCTGGTTGTGGATGTAAAGATCTTCCGCTTAGGCAAGGTTACCAAGTTAGCAAATCTATCACTGATGTACCCACCTTGAGGTGGGTAATATTGGGTTGATCCAATTGTTTGGCCCACGGCTAACAATCGGATCATAATTGCCACTATGCAGGCCGTCGGGATAAGGACTGCCTCAAAAATGGAAAGATCAAACCTGATGGATTGGGCTGGCAACATACCCAGGCCAATAAGCAGCTGGATTTTTCTATTGGTTCCCCCTCTAGAGTTTATGAAGATGGTATGGACTCTTGCATAGTTATCATTCCCTAAACTGCTATTGAATCTTAAAGTGGCTGTCAGACACTTCCTATAGCCCAATAGAAGAAAAACCGGCACTCAGAGCTCAATGCATGCGGGCAAAGCCCTGCGTGTTTATTACAATGTAACGTTTCGGGGGCGGGCCCCTTGGTCTGACGCAGGGGCCTGCCCCCGAAACGTTACATTGTAATAAACACGCAGGGCTTTGCCCGCATGCATTGAGCTCTGAGTGCCGGTTTTTCTTCTATTACGCTTACTACAATTAGGGTTGCCGATCCCTTGTAACTGTGCACCGGGCCAGCTTGTGCTTGAGAGGTCAGGGTGTGCTGGTGGGTTCTGGAATTTGGACTTCCTATAGCCCCCCAATGGGGTTTCTTTATAAATCACTTTGCAGATCAGTACATACCATAAACTGATGCCGGCAGAGATGTTACTCTGTACTAATCCAATTAAGCAGAAACAGCCTGTACACCTTTATAGGAAAATTTTAGCATTTTCATACCAAAATCTGCTCGGTGTAGGGCCACACAGGCCAGATACAGAAAGGAGCAGACAAAACATAAACAGAGGGAAGCAGAGGATTCACTCCATGAATCACTGCCCTTAAAGACTTTACCAACAAATACCATAAAACAGGTCTGGACTGGGAGTCAAAATAGGCCCTGGCATTCCAAATCCCAAATAATTCTCCACCAGCCCACTTAATAGTGACTATGGGACCTTTAAGCAGTCCTCTGGCATTTGCCAGAACCCACAGATTGCCAGTCCAGGCCTGCTATAAAAAAAAATTCTAACATAGGTATTACCCTGTACTAAGCACAATTCTACAGGAACAGTCTCTAATGTTTGTAACCCATTTGCTAAGTGGCATTTGCCTGTCAAGATGGAGTCAGTATGGCCCCAGAGCAGGGCATACATTTTTGGCCCAGTCTCATTATAATAAAATGTGCTTAGTGTTGTCACTTGCATCACTTGATTCTATAAAATTCATTTATGTATAGTTATATATAAAATAATGTTCACCTGTTGAAAATATTAGAAGTCACCATGGAATTCCAGTACATGTATAAACGCATTTGCCCTGTGACCTTGCCAATTAACTCCATGGTGACTACTCATATCCTTATCATTTTCAGTAGGGGGTACATTATCCCTTATGATTCATGAGTGATACTCAGATTTCCCTGTATAACTCAGCCTGCAGCCTTGTGCCTTTATATGGTCACAGAACCCCTCAATAACTTCTAATATCCTTATAATTTACAGCAGGGGGTACATTATCCCTTATAATACATGAGTGATACTCAGAGTTCCCTGTATAACTCAGCCTGCAGCCTTGTGCCTTTATATGGTCACAGAACCCCTCAGTGACTTCTAATATCGTTATCACTTACAGTAGGGGGTACATTATCCCTTATAATACATGAGTGATACTCAGAGGTCCCTGTATAACTCAGCCTGCAGCCTTGTGCCTTTATATGGTCACAGAACAACACCTCAGTGACTTCTAATATCCTTATCATTTATAGTAGGGGGTACATTATCCCTTATAATAGACGAGCGATACTCTATAACTCAGCCTGCAGCCTTGTGCCTTTATATGGTCACAGAACAACCCCTCAGTGACTTCTAATATCCTTATCACTTACAGTAGGGGGTATATTATCCCTTATAATACATGAGTGATACTCAGAGTTCCCTGTATAACTCAGCCTGCAGCCTTGTGTCTTTATATGGTCACAGAAAAACCCCTCAGTGACTTCTAATATCCTTATCATTTACAGTAGGGGGTACATTATCCCTTATAATACATGAGTGATACTCAGAGTTCCCTGTATAACTCAGCCTGCAGCCTTGTGTCTTTATATGGTCACAGAAACCCTCAGTGACTTCTAATATCCTTATCATTTACATACCCAGTCCATGCCCAAAAACATGAAACCTTTGAGAAAATCATTTTCCTTACACTGTTGTACTTTTGGAAAGAAACACGTTTCGCAGCTAACACTCATTATAGAAACTGACATGATTGTGACATAATAAATCCTATTTACAAATTGCATTCCTAAGGCTGTTCCTGAGAACCAGGGCTACTTTATTTCATATATATATATATATATATATATATATATATATATGAAAAAATGGCAGAAAGGACCAGCACTCCGTGTTCCAAAAAATTCAACGGTTTATTCAAAAACTCACAGTGTCTCCAACGTTTCGACCCTCTTTGGGGTCTTTATCAAGGATGATCATCCTTGATAAAGACCCCAAAGAGGGTCGAAACGTTGGAGACACTGTGAGTTTTTGAATAAACCGTTGAATTTTTTGGAACACGGAGTGCTGGTCCTTTCTGCCATTTTTTCATATATAACTATATTTGACCTAGCACCCGGCAAAGAAAAACAAGTGAATGAGTGCGGGTATTTTCTACATTTCTGCTATATATATATATATATATATATATATATATATATATATATATAGATATATATATATAGTGATGGAAGAATCTGTTCCATTTCACTTTTCCAAAAAATTAGCGAAAATTTGTGAAACACCTTATTTACACACAATTTCCTTTTATTCAATACATTGAAGTCTATTGATATTTCATCGGTTTTAAACCTGGTGAAAAATGTGGTTTCTGAACTGACTGAACTGATTGGGGTCTGATTAAGGATTTGTGAAGAGACCCAGTGTTTCTTTTCTGTGTATCGCTTTGTTCTTGATGACATTGGCTTTTCCTGCAGTAGTAGAACATTCTACCAATAACCTTCAAATAAAGAATGAAAACCCATTGATTAAATGCGGACAATTATATTTGACTTGTTCCCCCCCCCAACATTCACATTCAGCCTTAGTTTAATCTGAAGAAGATGCACATTTATTTTTATCATTTATCGAGTCCCAGTAAGTAGCTACACATGGAGAACTGTCATTTGTGCTTCACCTCAATTATGTCCAATTTACCCAGGTGTCTTGACAACCAACTGGAACAAGAGGCTGTTTTCCTGTTTTCTAATTTATTTATATTTTCCCTATATAGAGGTCTGGCCTAGGAACCCTCATTAATTCAGACAGGAAACCAATACATCCTCTGCATTCACATTAGTCTAGCAAATTACATTTTAGGCAAACGGCAACTAAAGCGCCTTCTACCTTAAAACAAAACAGGGATATTTATATGCCTTAGAGTCATAGGGGTTATGTACTAAAAGGCACTAAATTTGCCCAGGAGCATTAATCGATAGCAACCAATCAGAAGGTAGAATTTACTGGTCAACTGTTTAAAAGCAGAGGTCCTATTGGTTGCTATGGGTTACTGCTCCTGGGCAACCTTAGTGCCTTTTCTTGCATATGGGGGATAGAGTTTTCCCTTGTCTGGTCAGTCTGACGTTAACTTTCATTTCATTGTTTTATTATTTTAGCATATCATTATTTAGCATTATTTTCGCATTTCCGCTATGTTCTATATCCAATATCCTTTGGGATGGGAGCCTGGGCAGGTGGGAGACTGGGTAGACAAAAATGACCCATCCTGGGAAATATGGTTTAGGAATGTTGGGTAGTCTCTCAGGTGTATGTGGTAGGAGAGATGAGAGCATTTATTAGGGGAGATCTGATCTATTGATCTGGTTGGCTGCCCTAAGGGTTAGCTAAGAGAGCCTGGAGACTAAGGTGAAGGATTGGGTGTGTTGATGTTGTGTTGAAGTTAAACTATGTTAAACTACTGTTAAACTAAACTCCCAAATTTGTTGTCCTACTAGGGTATTGGGTGACTTGGACCTTGAGGCTACCCAAGTCAAGATATTAGTGGTTGTTCTTCAAGGTCTTAATTCTCTAGGACACGCATTCATTTTATACTAGGAATACATTTTTCTATTGTAAACTCCCCCAAAAAGCTTTGAATTCTTTGCCAACCGGAGATCACGCTCAAAGGGAATAAGATAAGATGTAAGTCCAAGGTCACAAGGAGATGGCATGAGGTAGGGTTCACTGAAAAGCTCAAGCGCTTTATTTATATTTATTGTAATGATTTGGAAAATGTAGTGTTCTTGGAACAAAAGATGGCTGCTAGCAGCAAGGCCAAAATCTGCAAAAGTATTAGCACTGTGACAGTGTTGACTCCAAACTGATATTCCTGAGAACCACACTCTTTCTCGTCACCAGCCTACATGAAAGTACCTGCAGCTGCTAAAGGCTTGTTTCCCCAAATTTCTAAGTCTATTCTAACCTAGTAAATGAAAAACTGTCAGCAGACCATACAGGGAACTCTGAGTATCACTCATGTATTCAGTCACTCTTTACTGCAGTACTGCAAGTTGGAGTGATATCACCCCCTCCCTTTCCCCCCCCTCTCCCAGCAGCCAAACAATAGAACAATGGGAAGGTAACCAGATAACAGCTCCCTAACACAAGATAACAGCTGCTTGGTAGATCTAAGAACAGCACTCAATAGTAAAATCCAGGTCCCACTGAGACACATTCAGTTACATTGAGTAGGAGAAACAACAGCCTGCCAGAAAGCAGTTCCATCCTAAAGTGCTGGCTCTTTCTGAAATCACATGACCAGGCAAAATGACCTGAGATGCACCTACACACCAATATTATAGATTAAAAAAAATACACTTGTTGGTTCAGGAATGAAATGTTATATTGTAGAGTGAATTATTTGCAGTGTAAACAGTGTAATTTAGAAATAAATACTACATCATAAAAATGATGACAGTATCCCTTTAAAATGAGTTGCCTCTTTAGAATTCTGCTGTATACCATTTATTTTTCTGTAGTAATGGAAGGTTTGAGGAGGACACCCAGGCAGATGAAATGGTTACACAATGTACAATCTTAGCCTGGAAACCCAGCAGCTGAGTAGGAACTCTGGTATGAGCAATCTGGCAGCAGATAATGGATATGGATCCAAATCCTGCAATTACCGACCCTGCCTGTGTGAGGATACGGTATTTAAAATCCATTATAGGATTTTTAGTCTGAGTAATATTCCTTTTATTGTATGTATATATATATATATATATACACCTGCTATAAAACATATAATTCTCATGCTTGCCAGCTAAGCATTTCCTTTGGTTCTGTAAATGAGGTTCTAGGGTTTATTCATCAGATTGAGTTGCTGTTAGTATGAATTTATATCATATGTATTGCACAGGATATACAACCTTCCATCTGTTTATTTTCATGTACTATGTTCCAGGCCAACATTCCTTCATTTAACCAGTAACCTTCTGTGTGGCACTGTATCAAATGCTTTAGCTAAGTCTAAGTAAATCACATCCACTGCCATCACAGGATCAAGGTCCTTGGTCACCTTCTCATAAAAATTAATTTAAGTCTATTTATTCTAGCAAGATCAATTACGCATAAAACATGCTGGCACAAACTCATAGTATTATGATTTGCTATGAAGTCCAGTATCTTATCCCTTAATACCCTTTCGAAAAGCTTTCCTACCACTGATGTCAGACTAACCAGCCTATAGTTTTGAGGCTGAGAACGGGATCCTTTTTTGAATAGAGCACCACAGTAGCAATTCGCCAGTCCCTTGGCACCGTGCCGGACCTCAATGAATCCTGAAAAATTAAGTAAAGAGGTTTGGCAATCACAGAGCTAAGTTCACTAAGTACTCTAGAATGAATACCATCTGGCCCCAGACCTTTGTTTATCTTAAAATGATCTATTCTCTTTTGAACCATGCATCATTAGTTGTATTACTAGAATTAGGACTATTAAGAAGGAAACCTTCATTAACTGGTTCCTTAATTGTGTAGACAGATGAAAAATAACAGTTCAGAATCTCTGCTTTTTTTCTGTTCCCATCAACCAGCTGACCCTCCTCTGATATTAAGGGTCCTGCCCTTTACTGCTTAATTTTTTTTCTATTTCCATATTTAAAAAATAATTTTGGATTCTTTTTACTGCTTGCTGCAATACCCTTTTCCATACGGGTTTTAGCTTGCATAATTTATTGGCCTCCTTGTACCTTATAAACATTTTGGCTGTCCCAGCTAACTTGAAAGCCTTTAAAGCACGTCTATTCTTACCCACCTCAACACCAACACTTCTATTGAACCAGAAAGGTTTACTTAAAAAAAAAGCTGTACTAAACACAATTCTGCAGGAACAGCCTGCAAAGTCTGCTATATATATATATATATATATATATACCCCCTTGGTATCAACGGTCCTGGTCCTACAGTAATTAAACATGGGTGCTGTGTAGGCCTCGGGGGTTAATAAGAATGGGATGATGGGATTGTTCCTACTTCTAAAACAAACAACTGTCACATTCTGTTGCCCAAAGTCACATAATATATTAAGATTTGTGATTGGGTTTAGCTGAGCACAAAGAATTTTGGTTAAATGTAAATCATGGAAAAATGCTGCAGTATCAGAATTGTGTTGCGACTACTGAATTCAAAGCAACAATGAATATGGAAACAGATAGACTGATAATCAAAGGACAAGTGAATTGCCATCTCTTTCCTGGGTCTGACAGTCCATGCATTAAATCCACAGTGGGTGATTCCTCTGGTTAAATATTTGATATTTCTATTGCTTGTCCCCTGCGTTCTTCCTCTTCTGACTGGGCATTTAAAAGCTGCCTGATACATTCCCTGACTAGAAAAGACTTTCCGAGCAAGTCTGATTTATTGTGTCAGCATCATTTATTAGGCAATAAAATAATGAGCCTTCATGGTGTTTAAAGCATAAACGTGATACAGGAGGGATAATTATGATTGTGTATTAACCAGACTCCCATTGTGCCCTCAAGTTGCTAGATCAGCTGTCTCCGTTGTGACGTCTCTGCTAGTACATACTTACAAAATAATGTTGGGTTCATCCAAAAAGGATTGGTCATAGCAGAGGCTTTATTGTACAGATAGCTAAAATCTCAGCTGCCATAAAGCAGGACAGGACTGCTGCTTACAATGGGGATCAGATAGGATCTGTGCAGCCACTGGGACAGAATGTTCTGTTATACAGATAGCTAGAATCTCAGCTGCCATAAAGAAGGACAGGACTGCTGCTTACAATGGGGATCAGATAGGATTTGTGCAGCCACTGGGAAAGAATGTTCTGTTATACAGATAGCTAGAATCTCAGCTGCCGTAAAGCAGGACAGGACTGCTGCTTACAATGGGGATCAGATAGGATCTGTGCAGCCACTGGCACAGAATGCTCTGTTATACAGATAGTTAGAATCTCAGCTGCCATAAAGCACTGCTGTTTTAAATCAAATATGACTAATGCTACATCACTGATGAGTTATTAGGCCAGTGTCACACACATAATTGTATAGAAAGCTATGCAGTCTGCAGCAGGAATCAACATCAGGCAAACCCATATGAGTCCATGTTTAGCTGGGTAAATAGGTTGTAGATACATCTAGCCAGAATAAAAGAATCTGATGGATAAACGACTCGGCTGATCACAGTACAGAAAACTGGCATTTGTGGGAACGGGGGATTTGCGTTTGCTGCCTGTGATTGGTTCCGGTCTCCTCCCCACTTTGTTAAGTTATTAGCCATTTGGAAGAAGTTATTAGGCCTATGGATTTTGTGTTTGAAGAAATGAATTCCCAGGACTTCAGAGAGGCAGATTGTTTGCGTGAGAGAAATCCATAATGATCAACGTTATTTCTGGCACCGGAGTGAAATGATTAGAGGTAGTCGCAGGCGCGGGATGTGATCAGACTGAACAGAGGGGGAACAACTGAGAGATCTGAATGAAAACGGGGGGTACAATCAATCCCGAGTCCCCACTTACTGAAAATGAAGGGCCTTTCGCTATATGATACAGATATGGGTGGGACCTGTTATCCAGAATGCTCAGGACCTGGGGTTTTCTGGATAACAGATCTTTCTATAATTTAGATCTTCATACATTAAAGGGGTTGTTCACCTTCCACTTTTTTCAGTTCAGTTGTTTTCAGATTGTTTCCCAGAAATAAAGACTTTTTTTTCAATTACTTTCCTTTATTTATTTTTTTACTTTTTTTTCCAAAATCTCAGTTTAAAGTTGAACGTTGGTGTCTCTGGTGTTTGAGTCTGACAGCTCAGTAATTCTGGTGCAGTCTCTGAACTGTTTTTACAACATTTGGGGGCAGATTTATCAAAAGTCGAGGTGAATTTTCTAATGAAAAAAAATCAAAATTTCGAGCTATTTTTTGCGTACTTTGACTAGGGAATTCGATTCAAGTTCAAAAATTAGAATATTGAAATTTATCATGTACTGTCTCTTTAAAAATTCGACTTCGAGCATTCGCTGTTTAAAATCTGCCGAATTGCTGTTTTAGCCTGTGAGGGACCTCCTAGAACCTATTTGGGGTCAATTGGTGGACTTTGAAAAAATCTAAGTTTTTTTTGGGAAAAACGTTGAATCGAATTCAATCAAATACGATATTCCTTCAATTCGTATGATTCAAATTCGGCCAAATGCCATCGAAAACAGACCTATTCGACAAAAAAAAAAAAACTTCGACTTAGTTTCGGATGGTCTTTTTGAATTAGAATTCTGAAGTTTTTTCAATTCAAAATTCGACCCTTGATAAATATGCCCCTAAATTGATCCATTTTTCAGCAGCATCTCTGGAGTATTAGCAACTATTGTATCAATTCTAACAGCTGCCTGTAATGAAACCCAGAGATTCTGCTCAGCAGGGACAAAGATAAGAAATGTATCAACTGAAAGGTATTCATTTAGAACAGTTTACAGGGTCGGCGACCCCCCTCCCAGAGCTGCTTTAGAAGGTGAAAACTAATACTTTACACTTCAATATTAGAAAATGACACATAGAAAATGGAAAGTAATTGGAAAAAGTCGTTATTTCTGGTGATCTGTCTGAAAACAACTAGTTGTTTGAAGGTGAACCACCCCTTTAAGTCTACAAGAAAATCAAATAAACATTAAAGAAACCCAATAGGCTGGTTTTGCCTCCAATAAGGATTAATTATATCTTAGTTGGGATCAAGTACAAGCGACTGTTTGTTTTATTATTACAGAGAAAAAGGAAATAGTTTTAATTATTTGAATAAATGGGAGGAGATGGCCTTCCGCTAATTTGGAGCATTCTGGATAATGGGTTTCTGTGTAACGAATCCCATAACTGAACCAGTCACCTCAACCCTTCTAAAGGGCTTCTAACCATGAGACACGAGGCTTCCATACCCATTGCCTGTATCAGTGTTAGTGTCCTCTCTTACAATCACCCTGTTTACAGTTCACCCATGGGTGTTCTCAGCAAACAAGGGCCCCCCAAGGACTGCCAGTGTGACTTATACATAGAGGCAAATGAATGGATGAAAATAAATGAAAAAGGGCTACACAGGGGTCTGACAGGGACCTGATCTAATTTAACCCTCTACCTATATCGATACCTGCTCCAACCCGCATCTGACACCCAATTGGCTGAAAAGAAAGTGATGTCATCATAAACCCCAAAAGTGACATCATCCGAAGGCAGAGGAAAGTGAATAAAAAAGGGTAAAATAAATATATTTAGTGATCCAAAACCCAACCCATGACCCACAGTCTGACCCTATGACCCGCACTCTTACCTGCACCCACTTTACCTGTGCCCACCTGTGCCTGGCCCTCCACTAACTGTATTGTAATGTAACTGTATTCGCCTGGCGCGAATTTGCAGCAAATTTCTGCATTTCACCACCAGCAAATAAAATCGCAAGACTCCTGCGAAAATATGCAGGCGTCAAAAAAATGTAGTCAGTGTGTCCGAAAAGTCGCTTGCTTCAAAATCGGCGTGCGTCAACACTATTCGGACGCCCATTGACATTAACACCAGCATCAAAATTGACGCAAGCGACTTTTCGGAACGCAAGTTCAAAATTGATGTGGCTGTCAATTTCGCGGTTTTTTTTAGTTATTTGCCTTTTTTGCCTGAGGAGATGCTAAATTAACTTTTAGGATGTCATAGAATGGCCAGTTCTGAGCAACTTCATTATTTATTTCTTATCATTTATATTTAAGTAGAAAGCATAACAAGTTAAGTCATTCCAGTAATAGACATTGTGATTCATTTCTATAGTTATTTTTTAATTATTTGCCTTCTTCTTCTGACTCTTTCCAGCTTTCAATTAGGGGTCACCGACCCCTTCTAAAAAAAAACAAATGCTCTGTAAAGCTACAAATGTATTATTATTTCTACTTTTTAGTCCTTGTCTTTCTATTCCGGCCTCTCCTTTTCATATTCCAGTCTCTTATTCAAATCAATGCATGGTTGCTAGGGTAAATTTGGACACTAGCAACCAGATTGCTGAAATTGCAAACTGGAGAGCTGCTGAACATAAGGTTAAATAACTCAAAAACCACAAAAAATAAAAAATTAAAACCGTTTGCAAATTGTCTGAGAATGGCCAGGTCTAAGAAACTTTATTATTTATTTTCTATCTTTTTTTTTTTTACTTCCATTTTTATTTAAGTAGAAAACATAACAAGTTAAGTCATTCCAGTAATAGACATTGGGATTCATTTCTATAGTTTTTTAATTATTTGCCTTCTTCTTATGACTCTTTCCAGCTTTCAATTGGGGGTCGCCGACCCCATCTAAAAAAAAAAAAATTCTCTGTAAAGCTTCAAATGTATTGTTATTTCTACTTTTTAGTCCTCATCTTTCTATTCAGACCTCTCCTATTCCAGTCTCTTATTAAACGTAATGCATGGTTGCTATGGTAAATTTGGACCCTAGCAACCGGATTGCTGAAACTGGAGAACTGCTGAATAAAAAGCTAAATAACTCAAAAACAACAAATAATAAAAAATGAAAACCAATTGGAAATTGTCTCAGAATATCTCTCTCTACATCATATTAACAGTTAATTTAAAGGCGAACAGCCCCTGTAAAGAACTGAAGCTCACTGGGTGCATAGGTGATTGGGGGATATAAGCAGGGGACTCTGCATCAGAGTTTGCTCTGGGGCCCCTGGAGCTCACACTAGGGCCCCTGGGCACATAGCTTTATGGTGTCTGTTTGGGTAATAGGTGTGGGCTCACTAGTTGCCAAGCAATGCCCTCTTTAAAATCAAAATCATTGGCAGAGAAATGGTTAAATGTGTGGAGGCGGGGGATATTCCTGTAGCTCTCTGTATTCAGTCCGGATTGAAAGAAGCTCTGAGATTGTGCCGCTAAATCCTGCCTGTTTCTCACTCAGTAGTCTCCTTATTGAGCCGTTTATTTTTGGCAATGCCAGGCAAGGTCAAATCTTTTGTTTTATTTTCGAATATTTCCTCGATCATTAAACCTCTGATGTGGATTCCTTGACCATTTCTGAACTAATTGGGGACATTATTACATTTCTATATCCATGCGGTTAATAAGTGAGGTGGATGTAACCTTTGGATTTTTTTTTCAAGGCTAAATAAGACCATGTACTAAGCTGTATTTACCTTCCAGTTATTTGCCAGAAATAGACGGCACATCCTGTAAGGTACGGCTTTCAGTGAGGGCTGAATATTACTGCTCCTATATACAGTGTGTATTTATAGTCTAACCTAGACTGTACTGGAATACTGATGGCTTTACCTCTAAGCAAGTCAGTAGGACAACTCCTACTCATATAGATGACACTGTACATAGAATAAATGTTCTCTTTACAGGTTATGAGTAAACTTAGGGGACTGTTCCTGCTGAATTGTGCTTAGTACAGGGAATACCTATGCTGCCATAGTTTTATGGGATCTCTCTGTACAGACTATGAGCAAACTTAGGGGGCTGTTCCTGCTGAATTGTGCTCAGTACAGGGAATACCTATGCTTCCATAGTTTTATGGGATCTCTCTGTACAGACTATGAGCAAACTTAGGGGACTGTTCCTGCTGAATTGTGCTTAGTACAGGGAATACCTATGCTTCCATAGTTTTATGGGATCTCTCTGTACAGACTATGAGCAAACTTAGGGGACTGTTCCTGCTGAATTGTGCTTAGTACAGGGAATACCTATGCTTCCATAGTTTTATGGGATCTCTCTGTACAGACTATGAGCAAACTTAGGGGACTGTTCCTGCTGAATTGTGCTTAGTACAGGGAATACCTATGCTTCCATAGTTTTATGGGATCTCTCTGTACAGACTATGAGCAAACTTAGGGGACTGTTCCTGCTGAATTGTGCTTAGTACAGGGAATACCTATGCTGCCATAGTTTTATGGGATCTCTCTGTACAGACTATGAGCAAACTTAGGGGGCTGTTCCTGCTGAATTGTGCTTAGTACAGGGAATACCTATGCTTCCATAGTTTTATGGGATCTCTCTGTACAGACTATGAGCAAACTTAGGGGGCTGTTCCTGCTGAATTGTGCTCAGTACAGGGAATACCTATGCTTCCATAGTTTTATGGGATCTCTCTGTACAGACTATGAGCAAACTTAGGGGACTGTTCCTGCTGAATTGTGCTTAGTACAGGGAATACCTATGCTGCCATAGTTTTATGGGATCTCTCTGTACAGACTATGAGCAAACTTAGGGGGCTGTTCCTGCTGAATTGTGCTCAGTACAGGGAATACCTATGCTTCCATAGTTTTATGGGATCTCTCTGTACAGACTATGAGCAAACTTAGGGGACTGTTCCTGCTGAATTGTGCTTAGTACAGGGAATACCTATGCTTCCATAGTTTTATGGGATCTCTCTGTACAGACTATGAGCAAACTTAGGGGACTGTTCCTGCTGAATTGTGCTCAGTACAGGGAATACCTATGCTTCCATAGTTTTATGGGATCTCTCTGTACAGACTATGAGCAAACTTAGGGGGCTGTTCCTGCTGAATTGTGCTTAGTACAGGGAATACCTATGCTTCCATAGTTTTATGGGATCTCTCTGTACAGACTATGAGCAAACTTAGGGGGCTGTTCCTGCTGAATTGTGCTCAGTACAGGGAATACCTATGCTTCCATAGTTTTATGGGATCTCTCTGTACAGACTATGAGCAAACTTAGGGGGCTGTTCCTGCTGAATTGTGCTCAGTACAGGGAATACCTATGCTCATGCTGCCATAGTTTTATGGGATCTCTTTGTACAGACTATGAGCAAACTTAGGGGACTGTTCCTGCTGAATTGTGCTTAGTACAGGGAATACCTATGCTGCCATAGTTTTATGGGATCTCTCTTTACAGACTATGAGCAAACTTAGGGGACTGTTCCTGCTGAATTGTGCTTAGTACAGGGGAATACCTATGCTGCCATAGTTTTATGGGATCTCTCTGTACAGACTATGAGCAAACTTAGGGACTGTTCCTGCTGAATTGTGCTTAGTACAGGGGAATACCTATGCTGCCATAGTTTTATGGGATCTCTCTGTACAGACTATGAGCAAACTTAGGGGCTGTTCCTGCTGAATTGTGCTTAGTACAGGGGAATACCTATGCTGCCATAGTTTTATGGGATCTCTCTGTACAGACTATGAGTAAACTTAGGGGCTGTTCCTGCTGAATTGTTCAGCATACAGTAGAATACATATTTATAGAGTTGTGTTATTAACCCCTTCACATTATCTTTTGGAATGTCTTTGCTTGTACCATACTAAATGTTAAATGCAATGCAGATTTCCCCTTTAAATGAGTATAAGTACAATGCAATGGGGTTAGACACACAGTGGCGGTAGGATGTGGCCACGGTGCAGCAGTGGGTGCGACTCCCGCAGGTGCTGAAGGGATTAAAGAGCCCATTATTAATAACCTCTCATAATTAGCGGCTCTAGAAGTGTCTTACAAATTAGAACAAGAAAGCACCGGGCGCTTGGTAACGAGTAGAAATTAATTGAGCTTTTGTTTGGCCTTACAGCCACACGCATATGCAAAAGAGTCGATTAATAGGGTGACATGGAAACTGTAGCCTTTAAATCTGAGTTTTTAGTTTAACTACAACTCCCAGCATCCTTTGCCAATCATTTCAACTGTTTCAACTGCCTTGCAAGTATTGTTTTCCCTAAGAAATATGCCTTTTTTGTTATTGTCATTGTATCTATGGGCAGACTTCCCCAGCTATAGGTCACTGTTTAAAGAGACAGAAGAGCTTAAAGGAGAAGTTCACTTTAAAATAATTTTTTTAGGGGAAATGCATTAGTGGGGGAAGACAGCATAGAATTACACTTCTTCATATTGTCATTTTGGAATTTTTCTCAGAGTCGCAATTCAGATTAAGGTGGAACAGTCCAAGCTGCAGGGGCCGGGGTTTGAGGTGGATCAGGGTCATACCCAGATACAAGGACAAGTTTATTGTCTATTCTGGGTTCTATTCCAACCAGGGCATTATCTGCAGGGAGTGTGTATGTTATAATAGAAATATGCCTTTTTGTTAGGCATGGGCAGGTATATATGGGCAGGCTCCTCCCAGCTATAGGTCACTGTTTAAAGAGACAGTAGTGCTTAAAGGGGAAATTAACTTAAAATACATTTTTAGGGGAAATGCATTAGTGGGGGGAGGCAGCATAGAAATACACTTCATATTGTCACTTTGGAACTTTTCTCCGAGTCTCAGTTCAGATTAAGGTGGAACAGTCCCTGCAGGGGGTGGGGTTTTGGTGGATCAGGGTCATGCATAGTTTATGGTCTATTCTGGGTTCTAATCCAACCAGGGCTTCTGCAGGGAGTTTTTGTGTTATAATAGAAATATTCCTATGTATCATGCATCTCTCTAATAATATATAAAATAGATTTTTTTAATGTGGCCCTGACCAAAGGCCACCAATTTTACCCTAAAATCACCATTGCCCAAGTCCTCTCTGCAATGTCTGTTCTCCCTGCGGAGCTTGAATGTGCGGCACGCCCTGTGTATTGTGAGTGTGACCTTGATAGGCAGGAGGTTTAGAGAACAAGACATTGCAGGCTCCATACGGATCTTGGTCCCTGTTCTGCAGTACACAACAATGTCCCTGGGCTCCGATCACATGAATCTCCATTTCATCTCCCTGTGGGTCCCCGTTCAGATCAGCATCTGTTCAGCACCTCGCTGTGCCGCTAGCGAGAGACAAGCAAAGGATCCTTTATTATTTATACACATTTACAAGCTCTTGGTGTGATAGAGAAATGAGTAAAGGCAAATAGATTCTTAGGCACATTCATGGTTTGGCTGCACTTTCTTTCTGCCAATGCACCAGCAGAAGGGCACTGGCATTTCGGAGTGTTTGTGCCCCTTGCACGGTCTCCAGCTCAATTGGTGGGAGGCAAAAAACTCCATTGGCTTTAATAGTAATCACCCAGACCTTGTTGCTGCACCTGTGGCTCAAGAGATTTCCTATATAAAATTGCACCAACAGGGTGCAGGGGGTTATCATTGAAACAATCAGAAGGGCAATTTGGAGCATTATTATTGTTGTTCAGCCGCTGAACTGGAAATCACTTGACAAATGTTGAATGTCCTTTCTGTATAATGCTTAATATAGGGGAATACTTATGCTGCCATCGTTTCATTGGTTCTCTCTGTAAAGACTATGAGCAAACTTAGGGGCTGTTCCTGCTGTATTGTGCTTAGTACAGGGGAATACCTATGCTGCCATAGTTTTATGGGATCTCTCTGTACAGACTATGAGCAAACTTAGGGGCTGTTCCTGCTGTATTGTGCTTAGTACAGGGGAATACCTATGCTGCCATAGTTTTATGGGATCTCTCTGTACAGACTATGAGCAAACTTAGGGGCTGTTCCTGCTGAATTGTGCTTAGTACAAGGGAATACCTATGCTGCCATTAGTGGAAGAGTTTATATGCCGAGAACTTCCCACACCAGTCAGTTGAACTGAAGAAGCTGCTCGGATGAGTAGTGAAACGTCTTCATTGATTACTCAGCAAGTCCAGTTGTTTTTAGATTGACCTATACTAGATATACTATGACCTGGATGAATGAAAATCTTCATAGTCATACCTATGCTGCCATAGTTTTATGGGATCTCTCTGTACAGACTATGAGCAAACTTAGGGGCTGTTCCTGCTGAATTGTGCTTAGTACAGGGAATACCTATGCTGCCATAGTTTTATGGGATCTCTCTGTACAGACTATGAGCAAACTTAGGGGCTGTTCCTGCTGAATTGTGCTTAGCACACTGGAATAACTATGCTGCCATAGTTTTATGGGATCTCTCTATACAGACTATGAGCAAACTTAGAGGCTGGTCTTGCTGAATTGTGCTTAGTACAGGGAATACCTATACTGCCATAGTTTTATGGGATCTCTCTATACAGACTATGAGCAAACTTAGAGGCTGGTCTTGCTGAATTGTGCTTAGTACAGGGGAATACCTATACTGCCATAGTTTTATGGGATCCCTATGTACAGACTATGAGCAAACTTAGGGGTTGTTCCTGCTGAATTGTGCTTAGTACATTGGAATACCTATGCTGCCATAGTTTTATGGGATCTCTCTGTACAGACTATGAGCAAACGTAGGGGACTGTTCCTGCTGAATTGTGCTTAGTACAGAGGAATACCTATGCTGCCATAGTTTTATGGGATCTCTCTGTACAGACTATGAAGAAACTAAATGGGCTGTTCCTGCTGAATTGGACATGGTCTTCCTTATGCAATGCCTCCTTCAGTACAACATGCTTATTGACATACATAAAAGTGTTGAGAAGGCCCAGACACCCAGTATTTTGCCTCCCATGAGCAAAGAAAGAAACTATAACATTAGGACAATTGTTGGGAGAGGTTTAGCAGGAGGTGCAGGGAGGAAGATGAGTGTCTAAGGGAGGTGTTAGTGCCGAAGGATGAGGGAAAAACATCTCCAAGGGGCAAATGTTGGGGGTAAAGTGAATAATTTTGCTGTTGGCTGATTTCGGGGTTCTGCAGTGATGTGTATGATAGTGTTTAATGATTGTCTTTATGATGTTATAGCGGCGGCTGGAAAGACCTGTGTGATTTCCCACTGTTTAAAGGACTCAGATTTTCTGGCACTCGGCTGAAGAGCTTTTGCAATTTTAAACGACAAACGGCGGCACTAATGTATTGCATGTCGGGTCCTCGCCATAAACATATAATTAGTGTCAATTACAAGTCAAAATCCGTAATTTCAAGGGGATTCTCTCTCTGTACTTCTTATGGGAATAATCTACAATTTCATGCACTGACCCTGGTGAGATTATATATAATAACGTGAGCCTGTCTGCAAATGAACATACTGCCCCTATAATGGTGTTACGAATCAAGCACTGGGGGTTCCCAATAGCAGGATGGATAATATAGAAATATTATATATATATATGTATGGGGGTAATGTAATAAAAAATCTAGTAATCCATAGCAACCATGCAATAGTCTTTTTGTTATATAATAGATGACCATTAATATTCAAGACCTGACACTTTTTTTTGCTTACCTAATAGAGTGGTCCCCATTCTAGATCAGTCCTGAGATAATTCCGGGGGGGGGGGATTCCTCTACTTTTATCTCTATTGGTTGGGTCCCGGTTCTTCACCCAGGTACTATCTATCCCAATTAAGACCCTTTTTTGAACATTGACACCTGCTCCTAGACATAAAGTTTTGTCCTGTTCTGTCTCAATCTTATTCACATTTTCAAAGTCTCAAGTCCAAGCGAGTCTGAGTAAATGCTTTTAATATTAAAAAATCTGCTCTATTGAAGAATAAATCCTCCACACCTAGAGCAGTTAGAAATTGGATTTTAGCAGATACAGTAGCAATGAGGCCCATTGATTCTCAGCAACACGGGAGTCATGTTTTATTCATACTAATGATCTGATGTTCAGCAGGAGCTGGAGGTGACCAAGCAGAAAGGGACTGGCTGACAGGATCCATACACTCAGCACAGACACCAAAGTGTTAATAAGCACAGCAAGGCCCACCCGAATATATACCACCAGCACCAGTTGCTATAATAAATATCAGAGGTCCACTCTCACATTATATATGCACGACATTTAACTACAAAAAAAAAGATGTGAAATAAAATAATGTGCCCCCTACTGTAGATTATAAGGATAATAGAAGTCACTGAGTGGTTCTGTGACCATATAAAGGCACAAGGCTGCAGGCTGAGTTATACAGGGAACTCTGAGTATCACTCATGTATTATAAGGGATAATGTACCCCCTACTGTAAATGATAAGGATATTAGAAGTCACTGAGGGGTTGTTCTGTGACCATATAAAGGCACAAGGCTGCAGGCTGAGTTATACAGGGAACTCTGAGTATCACTCATGTATTATAAGGGATAATGTACCCCCTACTGTAAATGATAAGGATATTAGAAGTCACTGAGGGGTTGTTCTGTGACCATATAAAGGCACAAGGCTGCAGGCTGAGTTATACAGGGAATTCTGAGTATCACTCATGTATTATAAGGGATAATGTACCCCCTACTGTAAATAATAAGGATATTAGAAGTCACTGAGGGGTTCCGTGACCATATAAAGACACAAGGCTGCAGGTTGAGTTATACAGGGAACTCTGAGTATCACTCATGTATTATAAGGGATAATGTACCCCCTACTGTAAATGATAAGGATATTAGAAGTCACTGAGGGGTTCTGTGACCATATAAAGGCACAAGGCTGCAGGCTGAGTTATACAGGGAACTCTGAGTATCACTCATGTATTATAAGGGATAATGTACCCCCTACTGTAAATGATAAGGATAATATATGTCATGGAGAAGAATATAAGGGTCATGGAACCCCAAAGTGACATCTAATATGATTATATTATCAAACATCAAAAAAAAGAGCTGCATTATTTATATTTGGAAAACATACAAGTCTCAGTGGGCCAGTTATTTATGGCTGTTGTTACACATTAGAATAAGTTAATGTATCACAGGTTTAGTAATGTTATAGTAAGGAAATTACTCTTTTATATGACAAGGATATATTTCTCTGGTTCGTTCCATTATACTGTGCATGCTCATTTATAATATGACTATTGAATCCAACAGATTTCTGGGCACCAGTTATAGTTTCTCAGCATCCTATCGGCATCTCTTCCATCTGTGCTTCAATGTTGTAATCTGAACCTTAATTTTAACCCCCCCCCCTTATCTTTTCCCTCTCTCAATGTCACCTTGAGCACAAGTGCCGGCAGTATCCAGAGCCAGATATTCATCATACCGTCTGTCACCAGCAAACTGCTCCGAGATCAGCAATATCACTGGTGTAAATACATGAGGCCATTGTGTAACATGGGGAAATAATCGTCTGTCTGACTGTTCCCATCTGGTGATGTAACATTCTCCAACACTAAGTATGAACCTTGTGGCATAGAACAGACTTGCCAGTGATTCGTTTTACTGACTCCTTTCTTTTGTCAGCTCTAAATGTTACACCTATAAACCTGTTTACTTGCCTGGTGTATTAGTTACACTCACTTGGCTGGTACAGATTTGATTATATACATATTTTCCATGAATACTTTCAATTTGAAGTGTACTTAAATTATATGAGGGATACTGTTCCCTGTATAACTTAGCCTGCAGCCTTGTGCCTTTATATGGTCACAGAACAACCCCTCAGTGACTTCTAATATCCTTATCATTTACAGTAGGGGGTACATTATCCCTTATAATACATGAGTGATACTCAGAGTTCCCTGTATAACTCAGCCTGCAGCCTTGTGCCTTTATATGGTGACAGAGCAACCCCTCAGTGACTTCTAATATCCTTATCATTTACAGTAGGGGGTACATTATCCCTTATAATACATGAGTGATACTCAGAGTTCCCTGTATAACTCAGCCTGCAGCCTTGTGACTTTATATGGTCACAGAACAACCCCTCAGTGACTTCTAATATCCTTATCAATTACAGTAGAGGGTACATGATCCCTTATAATACATGAGTGATACTCAGAGTTCCCTGTATAACTCAGCCTGCAGCCTTGTGTCTTTATATGGTCACAGAACAACCCCTCAGTGACTTCTAATATCCTTATCATTTACAGTAGGGGGTACATTATCCCTTATAATACATGAGTGATACTCAGAGTTCCTTGTATAACTCAGCCTGCAGCCTTGTGCCTTTATATGGTCACAGAACCCCTCAGTGACTTCTAATATCCTTATCATTTACAGTAGGGGGTACATTATCCCTTATAATACATGAGTGATACTCAGAGTTCCCTGTATAACTCAGCCTGCAGCCTTGTGCCTTTATATGGTCACAGAACAACCCCTCGGTGACTTCTAATATCCTTATTATTTACAGTAGGGGGTACATTATCCCTTATAATACATGAGTGATACTCAGAGTTCCCTGTATAACTCAGCCTGCAGCCTTGTGTCTTTATATGGTCACAGAACAACCCCTCGGTGACTTCCAATATCCTTATCATTTACAGTAGGGGGTATATTTTCTTTTATAATACATGAGTGATACTTAAAATTCCTAGGAGAGGAAATAGACTGTATTCCCAAATCTTGACTTAATTGGACTTGTGGCTGACCCCCCTCCCATGCATAAAATCAAATACATGCCTTTATAATAAATTCACTGTTTGTTTTACATACCTAATTTAAAAAGAACTGGTTTATATAATTCTTTATATAATATTATATAATATTATCACAATATTTATATCATTTGTATAATATTTATCAATTGGCCCCTTAATCAGCAGAAAAAGCAATTGAGCAGTTGTCTATGAATTCGGTCTTCAAAATATTATCAAATACAGTTTTGTACAATGTATAGTAAAAATAAGTAACTTACTATTAAAACACCAAGTTCAATGAAAATCTTTGATTCCTGACATATTTTAGATACATTTTTTTTTACATTTTCTCATTTTATCTTGAGGATCAATGACTTGTATCTTTCAACACAATTTCCAAATAAAATTTTTTTTCTCAATTCAAACCTTTTTGGCCAAAAGGATCATTGAAACATCTGATTACTTTTTCTGAAGTTATTGAGATGCTACAGTTATGGAATCTGTTATTCAAAGTGCTTTGGACCCGGGGTTTTCTGGATAATGGATCTTTTTGTAATTTGGATTTTTATACCTTAATCTACTAAAACATCAATTAAACATGAAATAAACCCAATAGGCTGCTTTTGCCTCCAAAAAGGATTAATTACTATATCTTAGTTGGGATTAGCGACTGTTTTATAATTACACAGAAAAAGTAAATTGTTTTTAAATATTTGGATTATTTAAATAAAGTGGGAGATGGGTTTCCCGTACTTCAGAACTTTCTGGATAACGGGTTTCCAGATGATGGATCCCATACCTGTAAATGCTGGAACATTTACTATGAAACGTTTTACTATGCTGATGACGTTTCCATTCTAGAAATTAAATTTGACACTTTATAAAGAAAATTCACATTGATGGCCTCTCTACGGTCGAAAAAAAAATGTAATTGAAATACCCCATAAACTCCTAAAAAGCTTTTTGGAAAAAAAAAAAGCCAGCTTACTGTTAATATTGTTTTATTCCTATTAATGGACCAAGATGACCGTTCACAGTAATTTCATCTCCTAAATTCCTGGGAAAATCTTTCTGTTTGTATTCAATGGGTCATGTAAAATGTCAAGTGTGAGTTCACAATTATCCAGATGAGAGAAGTTACTATAGCAACAAGACGGCCCTGTCGATGCAAGGAAACTTTGTAACGAGGCTGATGGAATGTGGGTAATTAATCACTGCAATAACACCTTGTGCTGATCGACACCTCCCCATAGCCCCTCATTATATCTATTGTTTGTGTAGGTGCAAATTTTTTAAAGAATATACACACACAGACTAAAAGGCTTAATGAATTTTCAATATAAATTAGAGCTTAAAGGGTTTCTTCACCTTTAAATTAACTTTTATTTTTATGTAGGGAGTGTTATTCTGTGATAATTTGAAAACGGTTTTCATTTTTTATTATTTGTGGTTTTTGAGTTATTTAGCTTTTTATTCAGCAGCTCTCCAGTTTGCAATTTCAGCCGTCTGATTGCTAGGGTCCAAATTCCCCTAGCAACCATGCATTGATTAGAATAAGAGACTGGAATATGAATAGCAGAGGCCTAAATAGAAAAATGAGTAATAAAAAGTAGCAATAACAATAAGGGGGTTGTTTAGTAAAATCCAAATTTATCTCATTATTTAATTAAATCAACCACAAACAAACTCCCATACCTGATTTTATCTTATTTATTATTAAAAAAGCTCAATTTAAGTTTGGGTAAAAACCTGATGAATTCAAGCGAAAAGCTGAATCGTACAATTTTTTCAGGGTTCTTTTTCCAGAATCACTTTTTTTTCTGGCTTTTTTTTTTTTCAGGTTCTTTTTCCAGAATCACTTTTTTTTTTTAGCTTTTTCCTAGAAAGACCGTATTTTCACGTGTTTTTGCCCAAAGAGACCGAAATGAACTGATTTTCGGGCTAATTTCAGTGCAGACCACAGAAATCTCAAATTAGGATAAGGACCTCTGCCACTGACTTATACACAACCTCGGCAGGTCTTAGATGGCAGATTTTCAGATTCGTGCTTTTTGCAGCATCAGGCTTTAATAAATCTAGAAAAATTTGAGTTTTACCCCAAAAAGTCCAGCCAGATTGATTTGGAGTTAAGGTAAATGCGTAAATGTGTTGCCTTGCATAGCAGGCATCAAAATTCATGTTTTTTGAATTTTTCGAAATTCACTGGAAATTCGCGATTTTCCAGCGAAGCAAATGGGACAAATTTGCCCATCACAAGTCCTCATATTAAAGCTGGAAAGAGTAGATTTTAGTGGTGGGCGAATTTGCGCTGTTTCGCTTCGCCGAAAAATTTGCGAAAAATTAGCCGGTGTCCGTTTTTCAGGAAAAAAAAATTTGGACGCAGGCGAATTTTCCCCGCAAATTTTTGAGGGCGTTTCGCGAATTTATTCACTGGCAGCGCATCGCGCAAATTCGCTGCGAATTCACGCCTGGCGAATAAATTCGCCCATCACTACTAGCTTTGGCAATTCTATAACATACTAAAAGTTAACTTAAAGGTGAACCATCGTTTCAATGATTTTTTAGGAGTCTTGGCGATCCAAATTACTGGAAAACCCCAAGTCCCCAGCATTCTGGATGACAAATCCCATACCTGTACCCTCTATTTGTACAGTCCAAGGGAAACATCATGGCAGCTCCCACCTATATCTACAAATACAGACAGAAACAGATTGGTGTGTTCAGGGCATAAGTGCTGACATTACTCTCTCTACTCAAGGAAATATCAAGTAAAAATAATGAAACGAGTGAATCAGCTTAAATACTGTTTCTTTCAAAGTATATTAAGGATTCACTTTTTTTTAAATGTCATCTTCAGCCAGCGAGGCTTTCGCTTAACTTTTGTTTCATTCCAACTGTAAAAAATGTTATAAAATCAGAACAGATTTAAAGGTTGATCCATCTCCCGGCCTGATATTTAATTTTCCCGTCCATTAACTGTGCCGCGTGCTTCGGTGCCACGAGTGAAACCAGCAATTCATGCGGAGGAATCGGCAGACCTTCTGGAAGATCAGGTTATGGAAGGGAGATCAGATCCCCAATACAGTGTTTGCTTTGTCTGAACCTCACGCCTTTTGAACTTTCCCACCAAGTGGTATTACTGTCACATATTTCACCTGTTTTTAGAAAAAGACAAGCCAATTTTACCAGACTTTGGTAGACGGCCTTTCCGTAATTCGGATATTTATGGATAATGGGCTTCCGGATAATGGATCCCACATATATATATATATATATATATATATATATATATATATATATATATATATATATATATCCAATGCATATTATCTAGTAATGGGCGAATTTGTCCCGTTTCTCTGAAAAATTTGCAAATTTCCTGCTTAATTTGTGGTGTTTCGCCAGCGTTAAAGTCAATGGGCATCCGAAAAATGTTGAAGCACGATGGTTTTGACGCAAGCAACTTTTTTGACGGCAGAAAATTTTCGCATCCGTTTCACAAATGAGTTCACTACGAATTCGCACCTGCCGAATTTATTCGACCATCACTAATATTGTCCCTATGGCATTATGGGAGAGAAGCCAATACAAGTGATTATATTGAAGCCTATGATTAAGGGAGATAATCCCGAAACGCGTTAGGTGTTTTACCAGCAACCTACTACAATAAAGGCTTTTTCCAGAAGTGCCATCCAACAATTGAGTTTATCTACCGTGCCATTACCAGACATTCAACTTTTGGATTTGAATTCCAGTTTCTTTTCTTTAAGGGATACTGTCATGGCAAAAATTTTTTTTTTCAAAATTCATTATTTAATAGTGCTGCTCCTGCAGAATTCTGCACTGAAATCCATTTCTCAAAAGAGCAAACAGATTTTTTTATATTCGATTTTGAAATCTGACATGGGGTTAGACATATTGTCAATTTCCCAGCTGCCCCTGGTCATGTGACTTGTGCTCTGATAAACTTCAATCACTCTTTACTGCTGCTGGAGTGATATAACCCCCTCCCTTTCCCCCCCCAGCAGCCAAACAAAAGAACAATGGGAAGGTAACCAGATAACAGCTCCCTAACACAAGATAACAGCTGCCTGGTAGATCTAAGAACAACACTCAATAGTGAAATTGTGGGAATATGTGGGAAATTCACAACGTGTCTAGCCCCATGTCAGATTTCAAAATTGAATATAAAAAAATCTGTTTGCTCTTTTGAGAAATGGATTTCAGTGAAGAATTCAGCTGGAGCAGCACTATTAACTGATTCATTTTGAAAAAAAAATTTTTTCCCATGACAGTATCCCTTTAATGATAAAAAAACTTAATCTTGAGAACAAATGAGCCTCAAAAGGGGCCTTTCTACTGCCAGACTAAGAAGAAGACATTTAAATTCCACAATTCAAGGCACTTACTGATCCCAAGCGTGGCACTTTGTTTCGGAGAAGAAATCCTGACTTTGATAAATACGTCTCGGAGTGAAATTTTAGCAAGGCTACAGATTCCGGGACTGAGTGAGATTGAATTCTAGCAAAAAGTAACAAATCATTAGAACTTGGCAGATCTATATCATGCCTCACAAAGGCCATGACGAACACTGGCTGAGAGCTCATCAATCAGATATATAGTTATATACAAGGCTCTGAAATGTAATACATAGGCGCTACAGGTGCTATTCAGCCTTCATCATCATCATCCTCATGATTTCATACGCTCCACTTTTTCCCCTCATTATGTTTTCTGAATTTATCACAATTATGGAACACAGACGGTTTATTTTGACTATTTCATAATGGTTAGTTAATAGCACAGAGGATGTCTCCTTAGGAACGGGGCTGCTCTAATTTTAGCAGTGAATCCATATGCAGAAGCAGCATCCAGCCAGACAAGCTGTTTTTGAACACCGGGAATGTGATAATCATCTTCACATGTCTCTGTTTAGAGTCTTGCAGTGTTAAAGCCGCACCTTGGTGTCAAGACTCATCTCAAGATGCGTCTCCAGGCTAAGTTTTGATGGACTGGGTAGTTATGTCCTGTTTCCAATGGTCTCCTTGTAATCATAGACATAGGCTTGGTCACCTCTTTTGTTTCTCTGCAGGCCAATAAAATAGCAACTGGCTGGCAACCCTTCTTTCCCAATGAGGACTGCCTTTTGTAACCAAGATTAAGAATGAAGGGGGTTCAAAGTCCAAGGGAGTCTTTGTGGGCTCAAGTTGACATTCAAGAACCAGGTCATCTTGAGTTGTTATGTGTTACTGGAGACCAATAGCTGTATACTAGGGATGCACCGAATCCAGGATTCGGTTCGGGATTCGGCCAGGATTCGGCCTTTTTCAGCAGGATTCGGATTCGGCCGAATCCTTCTGCCCGGCCGAACCGAATCCGAATCCTAATTTGCATATGCAAATTAGGGGCAGGGAGGGAAATTGCGTGACTTTTTGTCAGAAAACAAGGAAGTAAAAAATGTTTTCCCCTTCCCACCCCTAATTTGCATATGCAAATTAGGGTTCGGATTCGGTTCGGTATTCGGCCGAATCCTTCGTGAAGGATTCGGGGGTTCGGCCGAATCCAAAAAAGTTGATTCGGTGCATCCCTACTGTATACAACTAATTATGAATTTAGTTTTGGTTTTGGCAGTCCTGGTAAGCAAGGTAGGGTTTGGGTACAGCCAACCATCCAACCAACCTCAAGGATAGTGTCTATGTTAACCATATTTTACATCGAAGCTAAACTGAAACTGCAAGATGAGTCGCAACACCTTCAAAGAAGGTGTTGGAGGGAGTTCAGATTTGGAGGGGGATGAAAAGGGTTCAAGTTTGACTTAGTCCAAGGGAGTCTTTGTGGGTTCAAGATGACGTCCAGGAACCAGGTCATCTTGAGTTGTTATATGTGTTACTGGAGACCAATAGCTGTATACAACTTATTATTAATTATGTGTTGGTTTTGGTATTCCTGGTAAGCAAGGTGGGGGGTGGGTGCAGCCAACCACCCAACCAGCCTCACGGATAGTGTCTATGTTACCCCCATATTACATCTAGGCTAAACTGCAACATTAGTCGGCAACACCTTCAAAGAAGGTGTTGGAGGGGGTTCAGATTTGAAGGATGAAGGGGTTCAAATTTGACTTAACCCCAAGGGAGTCTTTGTGGGCTCAAGATGAAGTCCAAGACCCAGGTCACCTTTAGTTGCATTATGTGTTGCTGGAGACCAATCACTGTATATAACTATGAATTATGTTTTGGTTTTGGCAGTGGATGGGTGGGGGTGGGGTGCAGCCATCTATTCAACCAGCCTCAAGGATAGTGTCTATGTTGTGTAGTGTCTATGTTACCCACATATTACATGTAGGCAAAACTGAACCAGCAAGAAGACAGCAAGCCTTCATAGAAGCTAGGAAACCAATGCACAGGGAAAATATACATTCAGCTTTTTTGAGAAATACAAATATGACATATGAAAACCAGGACCGGAAATAGGGGTGATTCTCTATCACCGTGCATGTACACTTGGTCGCGAGCTGGCTGTAGAGTTAGGCCCGATGCTGATGAAAACATGCAAAAATCTATAGCGGCCCTGGAAATTCCAAACTGGAACACTGTATTGAGCAATAAAGTACACAAGACAAAAGAGACTATTACATATCGTCTTAGGATACCATTGTTTACACCCGTGCTTATTCAGCTGTGGAGCTTCTAATAAGGCATAGTGGGCTCCCATCTCTTTCATATGGTACTGTATTGACATCACTTCTGACCCAAAACTACATGCTTACTAGTGATGGGCGAATTTCTCCCGTTCGCCGGAAAATTCAGAATTCCCCACAAAATTCGCGAAAAATCGTGAAATTGGAAAGTTCACTAAAAAATGTTAAAAATCCGAATGTTTTCACTAAAAAATTGTGAAATTCAAACATTTTCACGAAAAAATCATGCAATTTGAATGTTTTCATATAAATCTAGCAATTCGAACGTTTTCACAAAAAAATCGTGCAATTCGAAAGTTTTCATGGAAAAATCAAGCAATTCAAACGTTTTCACGAAAAATTGTGAAAATCGGAAATTGATGCTGGCGAATTTTTATTAAATTTATTTGCCGGCGACGAAGCACGAAAATTTACCGCAAATTTGTGCCAGGCGAATTTATTCGCCCATCACTAATGCTTACATGAAATGCTTCTCTACGCTATACAAAAGTTATGTATGCAAAAGTCCATTGTATTGTAAGCACCCCTTGAAATACACAAATGGAAAGGTCTCCAGTGTGGACTATAAATTTTAACACATGAGTTTCAAAAAGTGACTTGGGCGCCACTAGTTCTTAACTAGGATGAGCAGATTTATTGGAGGAAAGTATACTTCCGTTGCACACAGATGGTTATGGGATAATGTCACATCACATATTGGGTTGACAATGGGTATTAATCACACCACAAGTGTCTACTCCCAGTGTACCAGGACCTCCCAGTGTACTCCAAGGGAAATCACTCACTATCCCTGAGCCCAAAAAAACTGGAGTTCTTACAGTCTGGCAAGTGTCACCTGGAGAAGTTCCCCATGCTACAAACTCCTTGGTGGAGCACCATCTGCTCTTCTATAGAGTTCTGTCTGTCTAACATGGTTAGCGTTTTCTCTAAAACGTGCTATCCTGCCACTATCTTTGTCTCTCTTTGTTTCATGAATGTCCTGGGCTAGGTCTACTTTTTCTTATACAAAATTTCAAAAGAGAGATGTGAGAACCTCCAACACTAATAATTAAAAAATGTATTAGGACATAAAGAGACAAGACCTAATGCATTTCATGCCTGCTGGGGCACTTACTCATATGAGTACCCTGGGACTGGGGTGAATTGTGAGTATATCCTCCAAGATTTACTTAGTATTTGTTTTTGCATTATTAATTATTATGAAGTAGTACCAATTTATATATATTTCTTTGGCTTTGGCACAAACCCTACCATTCTACTTTTTCTTATCCCCAGTTTGCATATTCAGTTTCAGTACATTAACTTAAAGGTATACTGTCATGGGAAAACATGTTTTTTTAAAACGTGTCAGTCAATAGTGCTGCTCCAGCAGAATTCTGCACTGAAATCCATTTTTCAAAAGAGCAAACAGATATTTTTTATATTCAGTTTTGAAATCCGACATGGGGCTAGACATATTGTCAGTTTCCCAGCTGCCCCAGTCATGTGACTTGTGCTCTGATAAACTTCAATCAAATTTTTACTGCTGTACTTCAAGTTGGATTGATATCACCCCCTCCCTTCCCCCCCTGCAGGATAAGAAAAGAACAATGGGAAGGTAACCAGATAGCTGCTCCCTAACACAAGATAGCAGCTGCCTGGTAGATCTAAGAACAACATTCAATGGTAAAATCCAGGTCCAGCTGAGACTGATTCAGTTACATTGAGTAGGAGAGATAACAGCCTGCCAGAAAGTAGTTCCATCCTAAAGTGCTGGCACTTGGTGTTTGTTCCATCTGTATATTCCCTTTATTCCCATATAGAAGCAAATACACTGCATTTCCAGGAGTTTAACTGAAAGCCCTGCTCCGTCTACCTGTTCTGTATTTACCGAACAATCTTTCGGTTTAACCAGATTAGTTACATCCGTATATCGATCATTAGAGACAGTTCCCAACAGAAACAATAAATTCATGCAATTCCGCTGTCACCCTTGCTGCGACGTTCAATATTCAATTTAATCTGGATTGTCAGAGAAATATAATTAACAGTACATTTCATAGGGCTGCGCGGTAACATAACAAAATATCTCGGAGGGCTGGCGGGTTGGGTAAAAAAGAAAAAATCTTTACCTTCGGTAGCTATAAACACGTGTTTTGCAACCACACCCAGCGAAACACAAATAGAATGTAACAAGTCGGCCCAGATTAAATGTGACAGCTCTAAGAATAGCTGCAACCTGCAAGTTTATATGTTACACTCTCCAGCCTTTTATGTAAAAATATTGTATCATTGTAAGATGCATTGCCTTTTAATTTGTCTAATTTTCCTGTATTATACCTTCCCCCAATCATTAAGTCATGTTTTCCCTTTCATTCCCTGTTTGCCTTTATTCTTTATCTCTCACCTTGGGGCAAATTCACTAAGATTCGAAGTTACGCCAGGCGCAACTTCGCCGCGCTTCGCTGCACTTCGCCGCACTTCACCGCACTTTGCCAGGCGTATTTTCGCCAGCGCTCCGCAAATTCACTAAAATCCAAAGTTGCGCACAGGGGTAGCATAAGTTTGTGAAGTTGCGCTAGCGTTAATTCGCCAAGCGAAGTTTCGCTAGCGATGGTTCATTTGCATATGGCGCCAAATTCAAATTTCAATGGAGGAACACGTATCAGCACTACAAATGCCTAGAAAACCTTCAAATCAGCAAATAAAAATTTTATTTTGCCCTACACATGTGCCCACTGTCTAGGTAAGTTGCCATGAGTCAGGAAATGTAGGGGGGAAGGAGGGGAGCCCCAAAAATATTTTCGATCTTTTTCAGCCTATCACCCATCATGTAGAAAACACGCCAGCGTTTTTTGGGACTTAGAAAAAAATTTGACTTTTTTTGAAACAATCCCTATCTACTCTATTGCGCTTCGCCAGGTCTGGCGAAGGAAGTCTAGCGTAAAAGGTAGCGTTCAGTACACTGCGCAAGTTAGTAAATTTGCGTAGTTACGTCGCTAGCGAAAATTCGCCTGGCGTAAGGGTGCGAAGTAACACTAGCGAATTTACGCCAGTGTTCGTTAGTGAATTTGCGAAGTACTGAAAATGCCAAACGCTAGCGAATTGACGCTAGCGTTCGGCGCTTCGGCGCTTAGTGAATTTGCGCCCTTGTTTCCTGTTTTCCTCTCTTTTATGTTCACATATTTTACCCTTTAATTTCCCAGAAACATCTTCTTCTGATGCAGCGGCGGAACTACCGGGGGAACAGAGTGTGTGGTTGGACCAGGGTCCGCACCCCCTCAGGGCCCCCCGGTAGCTCAAGCACCACTGAAGCCAACCTAAAACCTGCTGAATTGCTGTTTTAGCCTACAGGGGACCTCCTAGAAACTATTTGGAGTCAATTGGTGGACTTTGAAAAATCAAAGGTTTTTTTTGGGAAAAACTTGGATGCGCTATTCCTTAGAATCGAACTTTTTTCAATTCGAAATTCGACCCTTGATAAACATGCCCCTTATTGTTATTGATACTTTTTATTACTCATCTTTCTATTCAGGCCTCTCCTATTCATATTCGTGCCTCTCATTCCAATCAGTGCATGGTTGCCAAGCTAACTTAGATCCTAGCAACCAAATCTCTGAAATTGCAAACTGGAGAGCTGCTGAATAAAAAGCTAAATAAGTCAAAAACCGCAAATAATAAAAAATGAAAACCAATTGCAAATTGTCTCCGAATATCACGCTCTACATCATACTAAATGACAATATAACTAGTGTAACTAGTACAATACATTGGTGGAGGTTATATTCCTTAGTCACAATATTAAGGGGCAGATTTATCAAAGGTCGAGGTGAATTTACAAATTAAAAAAAAATTGAATTTCAAGTTATTTTTTGTGTACTTTGATTAGGGAATAGTCCAAATTCGATTTGAATTTGATAAAAATTCAAAAAATCGAATATCGAAATTTATCATGTACTGACTCTTCAAAAATTTGACTTCGACTATTCGACATCTAAAACCTGACGAATTGCTGTTTTAACCTATGGGGGACTTCCTAGAACCCATTTGGAGTCAATAGGTGGACTTTGGACTTTTGGGAAAAACTTCCATTCTAACTTGATCGAATGTGCTGTTAATTTGATTTGTGTGATTCGGCTGAATACGCACCTATTCAATCAAAAAAAAAAAAAACTTTGACTTAATTTCGGTTGATATTTTTGAATTAGAATTTCGAAGTTTTTAAAATTCGATATTCGACTCTTGATAAATATGCCCCTTACTATTTGTGATTTTTATCTAATTCGTAAAGGGCAAGTCACTTTCTTGTGTAACATCTAATTAGGCTCCTTAAATACAAACGTCCTTGTACAGGTATGGGACCTGTTATCCAGAATGCTTGGGACCTGGGGTTTTCCGGATATCCCTTACGTCTACTAGAAAATCATATAAACATTAAATAAAGCCAATAGGCTGGTTTTGCCTCCAATAGGGATTAATTATATCTCAGTTGGGTACAAGCTACTGTTTTATTATTACACAGAAAAAGGAAATCATTTTTAAAAATTTGGATTATTTGGACAAAATTGAGTATATGGGAATCGACCTTTCTGTAATATGGAGCTTCCTGGATAATGGGTTTCCGGATATTGGATCCCATACCTGTACCACTGGTCTGATTGGACCAAAAAATGCTGCACAAGAAAGGGTTTAAGGGAGATTTTGTTTATACAGAGCTCGTTATCTATTATTAAATGTATTCACATTCCAGTAAGTGCAAAAACCAAACCATTATCGATCAGTGCCTTCTATAAAATATACAATAACCTTTTTTTGAATTAAAACAATAGGCAGAATACTTCTTCAGCACAAGCCTGCTGTTCAGTGAGTACATGGGTTTTCAATCGCTCTTAACTTGTATCTTTTAGAATTGAGGTCTGGTGCTGGGAGTTTAGCTGTTCAGTTAGTGAATCATTTTCTCTACACACAGGGATCCTTTAAAAATGGGTAATTATCGATGCGTGAGATACTGTATGTAGTGCAGCCGGTGGAATGGCTTCCAAGCAATGCAGTCACTTATTCTCCATAGCATCATATTTCTGTCTCCTTAATCTGCTAAGAGAGGCATTCCAGATGGACATGAGAGTGCTATAATGGGCGCATATCTTTTAATAAAGCAGTCGCAGTTTCTCCCGTACAGATGATTAACGTAGAGATCATCCCGACAGGATTGGAATAAGCTTTCATCCGAGGATCATCTGAAAGGAAAGAGTTTCCTTAAAGAAATGCTGTCACTTTTATCTGCCTGCATCTAAAGCCAGTGAGAGCTTTACATATCCAGGTATGGGTTCCGTTATCTGGAAACTCAAAATCCAGAAACCTCAGAATTAAGGAAACACCTTCTACCATAGACTCCATTTTATCCAAATTTTTATAAATGATTTCCTTTTTCTGTGTAATAATAAAACAGTCGCTTGTACTTGATCCCAACTAAGAAATAATTAATCCTTATTGGAAGCAAAACCAGCCTATTGGGTTTATTTCATGTTTATATGATTTTTTAGTTATGGCGGTATGAAGGTATGACAATCCAAATGGAAAGATCCATTATCCATAAAACCCCAAGTCCCAAGCATTCTGGATACCAAGTCCCATACCTGTACTAAAATCAATTCATCTTTACAGTGGTGTAAATAGATATCACTGGGCCCCCACAGCAAATCATTTTTCAGGCCTCCAAAATGTCTAGAGGTTGACCTGTTTTACCAATATTTATTGAAATTGTATATGAATTAAGGTCTCATGGGGCCCCTATACCTGTAACAAGTGTATGTTGATAGATGTATGCATAACTATCAATGTGCTCCACATACAGGATCCTGAATTTCATACATTATACACAAACATTTCATCCTACAAATGTGTGACCAACTGTAGTCCAGCCAATGACTGATACCAGTCAGAGCTATAGAGTTGGAGTTGTGGAGTTGGGGTTGTGGAGTTGAAGTTGTGGAGTTGAAGTTGTGGAGTTGGGGTTGTGGAGTTGGGGTTGTGGAGTTGGAGTTGAAGTTGTGGAGTCAGAGTTGTGGAGTCGGGGTTATGGAGTTGGGGTTGTGGAGTTGAAGTTGAAGTTGTGGAGTTTGGGTTGTGGAGTTGAAGTTGAAGTTGTGAAGTCGAAGTTGTGGAGTTGGAGTTGTGATGTGGATTTGTGGTTGTGGAGTTGGGGTTATGGAGTTGTGGAGTTGAAGTTGTGGAGTTGAAGTTGTGGAGTTTGGGTTGTGGAGTTGAAGTTGTGAAGTCGAAGTTGTGGAGTCTGAGTTGGGGTTGTGGATTTGGGGTTGTGGATTTGGGGTTGTGGAGTTGAAGTTGTGGAGTTGAAGTTGTGGAGTCGAAGTTGTGGAGTTGGGTTTGTGGAGTCAGAGTTGTGGAGTTGGTGTCGGTGCAAGTTTGGGTACCTGGAGTCAGAGTTACCAAAAATGTACCGACCTAGACTTTAAATACATTCACTGAAAATAATCAAATCAGATTTAAGAGCTTCTATGAGAACTAGAACTAGGCCAGAACTAGGGGAAGGCGGAAGAGGCAGAGGGTGCAATGATAGGGGGGCACTGGGCAGGTTCATATTAAAGGGTCTTCTGCGTACCCCCAGTTCGTGTTCTCTCCCCTCTGTCGCTTTGCGGGGGGGGGGGATAAGCGAGGGGTTTATATTTTTAAGCGTTGGCAGTGATAAAATGCCTTGTATGTTGTGTACTTAACTTCTTACAATCAAAATGGAAGTTACATTAGTATATTATTATTATATCAGTTACAGCTAAAAATAAAAGCGTTTAAAGTAATTAACAAAAGAAATACTGTTGCCTTGCACTTGAAAAACTGATGTGTTTGCTTCAGAAACACTACTATAGTTTATATAAACAAGCTGCTGTGTAGCCATGGGGGCAGCCATTCAAGCACAGGATACACAGTAGATAACAGATAAGTACTACTATAGTTTATATAAACAAGCTGCTGTGTAGCCACGGGGGCAGGTATTCAAGCACAGGATACACAGTAGATAACAGATAAGTACTACTATAGTTTATATAAACAAGCTGCTGTGTAGCCATGGGGGCAGCCATTCAAGCACAGGATACACAGTAGAAAACAGATAAGTACTACTATAGTTTATATAAACAAGCTGCTGTGTAGCCATGAGGGCAGCCATTCAAGCACAGGATACACAGTAGATAACAGATAAGTACTACTATAGTTTATATAAACAAGCTGCTGTGTAGCCATGGGGGCAGCCATTGAAGCACAGGATACACAGTAGAAAACAGATAAGTACTACTATAGTTTATATAAACAAGCTGCTGTGTAGCCATGAGGGCAGCCATTCAAGCACAGGATACACAGTAGATAACAGATAAGTACTACTATAGTTTATATAAACAAGCTGCTGTGTAGCCATGGGGGCAGCCATTGAAGCACAGGATACACAGTAGAAAACAGATAAGTACTACTATAGTTTATATAAACAAGCTGCTGTGTAGCCATGGGGGCAGCCATTGAAGCACAGGATACACAGTAGAAAACAGATAAGTACTACTATAGTTTATATAAACAAGCTGCTGTGTAGCCATGGGGGCAGCCATTCAAGCACAGGATACACAGTAGATAACAGATAAGTACTACTATAGTTTATATAAATAAGCTGCTGTATTGCTATGGGGACAGTCATTCAAGCACAGGATACACAGTAGATAACAGATAAGTACTACTATAGTTTATATAAACAAGCTGCTGTGTAGCCATGGGGGCAGCCATTCAAGCACAGGATACACAGTATATAACAGATAAGTACTAAAATAGTTTATATAAACAAGCTGCTGTGTAGCCATGGGGGCAGCCATTCAAGCACAGGATACACAGTAGATAACAGATAAATACTACTATAATTTATATAAACAAGCTGCTGTGTAGCCACGGGGGCAGCCATTCAAGCACAGGATACACAGTAGATAACAGATAAGTACTACTATAGTTTATATAAACAAGCTGCTGTGTGGCCACGGGGGCAGGTATTCAAGCACAGGATACACAGTAGATAACAGATAAGTACTACTATAGTTTATATAAACAAGCTGCTGTGTAGCCATGGGGGCAGCCATTCAAGCACAGGATACACAGTAGATAACAGATAAATACTACTATAATTTATATAAACAAGCTGCTGTGTAGCCACGGGGGCAGCCATTCAAGCACAGGATACACAGTAGATAACAGATAAGTACTACTATAGTTTATATAAACAAGCTGCTGTGTAGCCATGGGGGCAGCCATTCAAGCACAGGATACACAGTAGATAACAGATAAATACTACTATAATTTATATAAACAAGCTGCTGTGTAGCCATGGGGGCAGCCATTCAAGCACAGGATACATAGTAGATAACAGATAAGTACTACTATAGTTTATATAAACAAGCTGCTGTGTAGCCATGGGGGCAGCTATTCAAGCACAGGATACACAGTAGATAACAGATAAGTACTACTATAGTTTATATAAACAAGCTGCTGTGTAGCCATGGGGGCAGCTATTCAAGCACAGGATACACAGTAGATAACAGATAAGTACTACTATAGTTTATATAAATAAGCTGCTGTATTGCTATGGGGACAGTCATTCAAGCACAGGATACACAGTAGATAACAGATAAGTACTACTATAGTTTATATAAACAAGCTGCTGTGTAGCCATGGGGGCAGCCATTCAAGCACAGGATACACAGTAGATAACAGATAAGTACTACTATAGTTTATATAAACAAGCTGCTGTGTAGCCATGAGGGCAACCATTCAAGCACAGGATACACAGTAGATAACAGATAAGTACTACTATAGTTAACTCAGCCTGCAGCCTTGTGCCTTTATATGGTCACAGAACAACCCCTCAGTGACTTCTAATATCCTTATAATTTACAGTAGGGGGTACATTATCCCTTATAATACATGAGTGATACTCAGAGTTCCCTGTATAACTCAGCCTGCAGCCTTGTGCCTTTATATGGTCACAGAACCCCTCAGTGACTTCTAATATCCTTATCATTTACAGTAGGGGGTACATTATCCCTTGTAATACATGAGTGATACTCAGAGTTCCCTGTATAACTCAGCCTGCAGCCTTGTGTCTTTATATGGTCACAGAACAACCCGTCAGTGACTTCTAATATCCTTATCATTTACATACCCAGTCCATGCCCAAAAACATGAAACCTTTCAGAAAATCATTTTCCTTACACTGTTGTACTTTTTGAAACAAAGACGATTTAGGAGGTGCAGAAAACCCTCATTACAGAAACAGATGCGCACTCTTGTTGACATGATTGTGGCATAATAAATCCTATTTACAAATTGCATTCCTAAGGCTGTTTGTGCACATTATGAGCTTTGATGCATGTTTACAAGTCGGCGCAGGCAAGGAAAGGAATATTACTTGTTGATTTTATTGCCACAGGTTCTTCTCTGATCCATTATATTAAGGAAACACAAATGCAACAGGTGCCAGGAGAGTTATTCACATGCAGAACAACTGCCAGATTCCCAACTTGGCACCATTGTTATGGGGGGGGGTTAATGAATAAAAATCAACTTGTAAGCAAGCAAATTCATTTATATTATATAATTCATGTATATTATCTATTGCCTTTAAAAAGAAATAATATAGACATATGTACAAGTAAATAAATGGCACATGCTGGGAATAAGCTTTCTGTTGCAGTTTTAGAATATTGGCAAATTAGCTGTGAATTCTGCATTACACTATATACTGTATATATCTGCACATACAGATCAACACTTTCCTTTTATTTAATTAACTCTGAAATACCAAAACTTGCTGTAGATCCCAAAGGAACCCTGTAGTGCCAGTCTCACACGGGGCTTATTCTCTCTATGGGGGAAATTCACTAAGAGCCGAAGCGCCGAACGCTAGCGTTACTTCACTAGCGTTTGGCATTTTCGTTACTGCGCAAATTCACTAACGAACGCTGGCGTAGTTTCGCTAGTGTTACTTCGCACCCTTACGCCTGGCGAAGTTTTGCTAGCGATGTAACTACGCAAATTCACTAACGCGCGCAGTGTACTGAACGCTACCTTTTACGCTAGACTTCCTTCGCCACCTCAGACCTGGCGAAGCGCAATAGAGTAGATAGGGATTGCTTCAAAAAAGTCCCAAAAAACGCTGGCGTGTTTTCTACATGATGGGTGATAGGCTGAAAAAGATCAAAAAATTTTTTGGGGCTCCCCTCCTTCCCCCCTACATTTCCTGACTCATGGCAACTTACCTAGACAGTGGGCACATGTGTAGGGCAAAATAACATTTATATTTGCTGATTTGAAGGTTTTCTAGCCATTTGTAGTGCTGATACGTATTCCTCCATTGAAATTTGAATTTGGCGCTGTATGCAAATTAGCCTTCGCTAGCGTAACTTCGCTTTACTTAGCGAATCAACGCTAGCGCAACTTCGCAACCTTACGCTACCCCTGAGCACAACTTCGGATTTTAGTGAATTTGTGAAGCACTGGCGAAACTACGCCTGGCGAAGTGCGGCGAAGTGCGGCCAAGTTACACCTGACGCAACTACAAATCTTAGTGAATTTGCCCCTATGTGCGGAATATTCTCCAATCCGATGCCTCACTGCATCTATTGCTTCCCTAACTGTGCTGAATCTCTGCATTGAATTAATTAGTAGCGAGGGGCTAATCTGTCGCGTTGAGCTTCGCCGAGAAATTAGCGAAACTCTGGGAAAATATGCATAACGGCGAAAAATTAATGAAGTCAATGGGCATCAAAATTATTTTGACACGTTACAATTCTGACACGAGCGACAATTTTTATATTTTGTCCAAATGCATTAAAGTCAATGGGTGTCTGAATAATTTTGACAAGCGACAATTTTTTAGTTGCAGCAAATGTTCCCGTATCCACGCCTCGCGAATAGATTCGCCCATCACTATTAATTAGGAGTCATTTAAAAAGAGCACTAAGAAGCCAAAACACATATTTTTGTGTACAAACAGGGAACAGATCTGGTGTTGCTCTACAATAGATGCCAAATTCTTTATCATGTAGCTGTCTCTCCCAAACATGCACCTCTGAATGACAAGCAAATTAGGGGAAAGGTAGAGGGGCACCCCTATGTTCATTCTCCCACCTACCCAGGGTCAGAAAAAAAAAACCCAGTAGACCCTAGCCTTCATAGCCTTCATGGGCCCCACCAACCCAGACCCAATTCCCACCTTCCTTCTGATGTGGCTCCCCCTTGCTGCCCTCCACCATTGCTCCCTAGTTTCCCCTCCTCCCCTCATCGCAGCAAAAATAAATTAAAGTGCACAGAGGGAAGGGGTTGGGTGAGTGGGCTTATGTGGGGACCCTAGAGGGGAGGAGCGCTGGTGGGCTTAGCACACCCCAGTGTGAAACATCATACCCAACCTTTCCAGTGTTGGACTGGGACCCACCGGGGCTGCTGCCTCAAGGTCCCCAGTAACAATCACCCCTTCAGCCACCCCTCTGGCCCACGTATATTTCTTTTTTTTCTTACAGCGGAAAAGGTTTAAAGAGCAAAGAGCAGGTCTGACCCGGTGGGTAAGACACCCTCATGGTGATACCCTCGAGCAAAAAAGAGTGATAATTAAAGATAGACAAAACATCCCATATGGATCCAACTGCATTGATATCACGGCATTCAGATAAAATGTAGAACACATCAGTAGGACAGGGGGAAGGTATTTCATCCAGTTTGTAAAGTTAAGGGCGTCTGAGTGTATATTTTTGGTTAATTTTTCCGGATTTTGGGAGTAAGAAGAATTTTGAATTTCCTTCAACTCATTTTAGAAGCTCTTTTTTAAAAGACAACTCCATCACAACTTCTTTAATACATAGATGTGCTTTTGAGTCTCAAGATAGAAAGATTTAAAGCTTCTCGTACATTGTAAAGTTAAATGTTTAATGATAACCTCAACTGCATCAGATACGCCGGACAATAAGACAATCAGTATGTGTGACACAAGTTCCTGAGCATGCAATTCTGGCTGTACATCAGGAGAGAATCTTATTAGTATTGATTGGGGACTTATGTACTTCACCCAAGCAGAAATCAAAGGAGGTTTTTTTTCCCCCCTTCAATGCCGTGAAAAATCTCATGGTGCCTTTGTCGTCCATTCCTGAACATGTGAAATAATGAAAAAGATAGATTTCACAATAAGTAAAAATTGAATGGGAACCTTAGCTAGAAATGGATTCCATTAAATCCGAAGAGGCTATAAATTGTTACTGCCAGCGGGGGGAGAGAAAGGAATAGGAGTTTGGGACCAGTTATCCAATGCCAAACATCTCAGTAAAATTGTAAGCAGGGGCCTGTAATGAAGATTAGCCTAGATGAAGCAAGATCTGAGCTAATATTTTGGAACATGAGAAAATCCCCCATTGAAATCTTTTCTTTGCAGTGGGTCCAACAAAGCCGTCCATAAATGCTTTAATGGCGCACACTCGCCTTGATGAATTCACAGTTTACTTCTGTTGGACAATAGCACAGGAGGCTTCAAAAACATCTGAAAGGAAAACAGCCAGGGAATCCCAATGAGAAAATATGGCTTCGTGAACAGCAATTAAATTGTTGTTAATTAGTTCAAGCTTTGTGGAAATGTACCCCATGCAAATTCCTACCAGCGAGTATAAATTGTAGTGTCCCTTCATCCACTTCTCCAGTTTGATGGCATGTCACTGGGCACAACACCTTTTGAGATTTCCACTGGTCTCTTGAAGTATTGGACTCGGCTCCAGTCAAGTCGTTTTTGTCCAAAATAATCTTCATCGAAATCATACTCAAAAAGGTAAAAGACTAATACTAGGGACACATTTATTGAAATTCAATTTATGCATTGATTTGAGAAAACTGAGTGGGAAAATGGGATTTCTAAAAGTCCCAATTTCAAAACTGAATGTAGCAATTTGAATTGCAAATACATGTGATTGAGCTGTTCCGATCTAATTTTTTCATAAACATGCTAGTGGTCACGGAATAAAAGTAATTGGGGAAAAAAACGTCAGTTTGTTTATTTGAGATTTTGGGCCAGATTCAATTCGCTTCAGATTTCCCTTTTGTTAAATCAGAAAATGTAAAGATTTGAAGCAATTTGAAGGCTCTGTATAAAAACTCAAACCCGTGTTTCAAGTAAATGCAATTTTAACGTAGTGTTTAAAAACAAATGTTTTGAGATAGTTATGATAAGATTTATGAAGGATCAAAGTGAAAATTCTTATTTTGAATTTTCAAGGTTTTTTGTAAAATTTGACTAGGAAATAGTTAAAATTTGATTAGAGTTTTTAAAAAAAATTTGATTTTTGAAATGTATTTATGTACTGGCCCTTTAAGAATTCAAATTCGACTATTCACCATCTTAAACCTGCCAAATTGCTATTTTAGCCCATGGGGCACTTAGGGGCAGATTTATCAAGGGTTGAATTTTGATTTGAAAAAACTTCGAAATTCGAATTCAAAAAGACCAACCGAAATTAAGTTGAAGTTTTTTTGGGGTGAATAGGTCTGAATTTGAATAGTTTGAATTGAAGGAATAGTGCATTCAATCGACTTTGATGCAAAGTTTTTTTTGGGAAAAACTCCAAATAGTTTCTAGAAGGTCCCCCATAGGCTAAAACAGCAATTCGCAGGTTTTAGATGGTGAATGGTCCATGGCTAATTTTTAAAGAGATAGTACATGATAAATTTCAATATTCGAATTTTTGATTTTTATGCAAATTCAAATCGAAATTAGATTTTTTTCAATTTGAAAATTCACCTCGACCTTTGATAATCTGCCCCTTAGTGTAATGCATATTTTATAGAAGGTTTTGGGTAGAATGTATGCAGGATTGTAGATGTGCTTGCTATGGGGCTGATTTATTAAACTGTGACAAAACTACAACAATTCCGAATATGAAAATACTCCAGCCAAAGCCTGTCGAAATCATGTAGAAGTCAATGGCAGATGTCCCTTTTACAACTGGGAGATATGTCTGATTTGTGGTTTTAGAGGTTTTCTGGTATTTTTTTACGCTGGTTTTAATGCAATAATATGAAAAACTCATAGTCATTGTGCGACAAGTCGAAAAAATTACGGTTTTTGTGACTTTTTTGATGCTTTTTCCATTCATGCTTTTCCACTTTGGATCTTTTAATCAATGTCATGACATTCGTGGTTTTAGAGAAGGTCAGTATAGGCATGGTTTCAAAAACCTCTAAAATGACTAAAATGAGATTTTAAAATCAAATAAACTGAATAAATAAAATAGAATAGACTGTATGTAATATAAATATTATAAATATTCAATGAACTTGGTCACCATTCTTGCCTTACAAGGATGATCAAAATTAACGCAACACTTATACTCATAAGCATTCCTGATATTTTAAAATGATTTCTTGCTGTTTTGCTTTGTGTTGTATAAGGTCCAGCCAGTAACTGAACATACCAAAGGAAGAGTACCTGTTTAATTTTTTGTAAAAAAATATTTTTCTTTTAATTTCTGTTTGTGTACATTTTAACACGACAATAATACAGTTGTCCGTTTCTTTTGTGATACATGTTGTACTTCTCCTTAGGAATTTTAAAAAATATATTTTTAGGGGAAGATATGGTCGAATATTGAGGATTAATTAACCCTCGATATTCGACTGCCGAATGTAAATCCTTCGGCTTCGAAGTCGAAAATCGTTAGATCGAACAATTAAATCCTTCTAATCATTAGATTCTAAGGATTTTAATACATCGATCGAAAGATTTTTCTTCAACCAAAAATTTTTAGTAATCCTATGGGGACCTTCCCCATAGGCTAGCATTGCACCTCGGTAGGTTTAGGTGGCGAAGTAGGGGGGCGAAGTTTTTTTTTAAAGAGACAGTAGTTAGAGTAGTTAGACTATCAAATGGTCAAATATTCGAACGATTTTTAGTTCAATCGTTCAATTCGAAGTCGCAGTCGAAGGTCGAAGTAGCCAATTCGATGGTCAAAGTAGCCAAAAAAAACATTCAAAATTCGAATTTTTTTTTTCACTCGAGCAAATTAAATGGACCCCTTAGTGTAACTGAATAAGATGAGATTTCTTTTTCTGCCAAGGCAGTGAGCAGCAGTAAATATGCAGAACTTGTTAGAAGACCATTAACCTTGGCCAGTGTTTGATTATGTGGCTTTGCTTGCAGAAGAAATTACAGAATAATGATGACGTTGTAATGTAAATAGAGTTCTTCTCTTGGAAATCCACGGGCACTCTATCTATGGTTAATTTCATTACCGGGGGAGAGCCAGGTTTAAATCCGACACTGATTTACGTATTTGTTGACGATTATTGCTCTGTACAGGCTGTAACAGTTCACAGTCGTAACAAGCGAATTCAATTTGGACATTTCTGTCTCTCAAAGCAACCTGAAAAAGTGCAGCAAATAACAGGATTATCAGGTCAATAAATACAAAAATAGCAGATGTTATCCACTAAAAAAGTAATGGAATTATTGGCTTGGTATGAATTTGATTAGTCAGAAATTAAACTGATTTACAATAATTTACAATGAGCTCATCAGTTTCTGAAAACAAATGGATTTGTTATTTAGTGACCAATTAAGCGATTTGAACAAAAAATAATGAATTTTGTAGCAAATGAATTGTCTGGGAATTGCCTGAAATTTCTTCCAAAATATATAAATGCACAAAAATATGGATGATTTTTTTTTCATTTATTCTATAACTTTTAAATCCATAGACAGCAAGGTAATAGAGAAAGCCAATTAACTAGGGGGCAGATTTATCAACGGTCGAGCTGAATTTTTGAAAGAAAAAAATTCTAACTTTTTTTGTGTACTTCGACTAGGGAATAGTCCGAATTCGATTCGAATTTGAAAATTTTTTTAAAATTCTAATATCGAAATTTATCATGTACTGTCTCTTTAAAAATTCGACTTTGACCATTCACCATCTTAAACCTGCCGAATTGCTGTTTAAGCCTATGGGGACCTCCTAGAACCTATTTGGAGTTAATTGATGAACTTTGAAAAATCAAAGGTTTTTTTTTGGAGAAAAACTTTAAATCGAATTCGATCGAATGCTATATTCCTTCAATTTTGTACGATTCAAACTCAGACGAATACAGACCTATTCGACAAAAACAGACCTATTTGACCAAAAAAAAAACTTTGACTTAATTTCGGTTGGTCTGTTTGAATTCGACCCTTGATAAATATTCCCCTTACTGTATTCATTCAATCAATTTATCAGAATGTTTTTGACTTCTTTGAGCAGTTAAACTTCATCCTATGCAATGGGGTGTTTAACGACCTTCTGAATCATGAAGCCCCAAAGCAAATTAAAGGAGCAGTAACAACAAAAAAATTGTGGTCGGTCGTTTAAAGCTGAAAAAGGATAAAAGGCTCAGGTTACATAGCAGATAACAGCTCTGTGGAATACAATGAGATTTGACAGAACTTTTCTAGTGAAATAGACAGTAGAGGCCTAACTTTTGATGCATAAAATTCCCATATCTAAAAAATAACAAACCACTGATTTAGTGCTTACAATGTTATTAAATACTGTATACTTCTGTGACTTCATACATCTTCAGAGTTTGTCCTAAACTATAGTTTTGGATAGTGATGGGCGAATTTGGGGCATTTCGCAGAAAACACTTCGAATTTCCAGCGAAATTTGCGAAACGGTGAAAAATTCATGAAACGGCACTGGCGTCTCGTTTTTGAAGGACACCGACGAATTTAAGTGGCAGTTTCGCTAATTTATTCGTCGACGGTGACTCGCGGGAATTCGCCAAGAATTTGCGCATGACAAATAAATTCGCCCATCAATAGTGTAGGAATCATACATTAAAAATGCAATGGGAAATGTAAAAACACATGTTGATCTTTAATATCTGTGGGGTAGGAAAGTATCCATTTGTAGGGAAATAAAGCAAAGAAGCATGGATATCTTTATTACAATGATCAGCACTTGATGCCATTCCATGTTTTTTTTAAGCCTATCCATATGTATGCAAGAACTACTGCCATTTAAGTGAAATAAATGTTCTAGAGTCTGAAAGGAAAATTGATGTTTTATAGTCTCTAAAAGCTGTTGAGTTTATTGACTTTGGGCCATTCATTTCCATCTAGCTGGTTCCTGGGAAAAAATAACTCCTCTGGGGTATGGAAAATGTACCAAAATGATTCATGTTTTGTATCCACACAGTTATATTGCTTTAGTCTTAAAGTGAGCGTAGAGGCTTCTGCACATGGTATATTCCACATGTACTGTATGTCAAGCGATGCTAACCATCAAATGCTTCTTACATTGAAAACCCAAGAACATGAAAGAGAGCCATGCTATGTTTATTTTGTTATGACACATCTCCTCACTAAATAATTCATGAATCAGTTAGCCCTCCAGCTAGTAACTTCATGTAGATTTCGGTTTGGAGGAACCTCTTCTGATACAACGTGGTTGACGTTTATAGAAAATAAACTTGACATCAGGAAATGTTGAAATGTTGATCATCTGGGCTGACAGTTATTATTGAAGAGCAGCTCCGCTGAACAATACTCGCCACCTAAGCTCAAGTAGTCTTTATATGATTTTGGTCTTCTCATCTGAAGTTTAGATCACACTGAGATCTTTTTGGGTGCCCATTCTGCTAGGAACCATTTAATTTGTTCAGAGTGACACTTCCTTGAATGACCGTGTTCCATTTGCCCTCTTTTAGAGATGAGCAGCCCGCCAGAGAAGCAACATTGTACATAGGCAAATAATTCAAAAACTATCAAAAATACATAATGACGATTGAAAAGTTGCTTGGAATTTAATAACATGCTAAAAGTTAACTTAAAGGTGAATCACTCCTTTAAACAGCTATTTAGGGTAATTTTGATTTCATGTATTTTTCTTTTAATTTGTTTCTATTTTATTTTGGTTGTTGTTGTTAAAAAAATATTGGACACTTCCAAAAAGTAAGTTCCATATTTCAACATTTTTTTGTGAAAACTCATGTGCATTTGTCTTTTGTGTTAAAGGAATTATTCTTCTCATTTCCCTTTTGCTTAAACTCTTACAAAAACGCAATTGAAAGGTGGAATGGATTTAAGAGAAATGCATGGATTTACCCACAGATCTGTAAAAATGCAGGTTTTATAACATAAAATACTAACATAAAACAAAATATGCACAACATCAAATTTCCTTTTAAGCCTTTGTCACATTGAGGGGCCCATCTGTTAAACCTTGAATTTCTCTGGTCGAGTTTTTAAAAGGGAAAATTCTTCGATAAAGAATTTTTGGAGAATTATTATACCCCAAAGCTGATAAAAATTCAAAACAGAAAAAACTCCATCCCAAACCTGTCGAGGTAATGTAGAAGTCAATGGCAGATGTCCTTGAAGTTGTTTATTGACGTTGTGATCTGCTTTAGATAATCCAATAAAGGGACCTGATTCACTTCAGTGAGAAAAAGGTTTATCACGTGAAAATTCATGAATAAGATTCAATCTGAGATACAATTCAATTCAGTTAAACTTATCTCATGATTTATCATGTGAAAACTTTATTGAAGTCTATGGGAAAAAACTGGAGCTGAATTTGGAGAAAAGTTATTCCCCCTTTAAATTGAATCTCGTCCATGAGTTTTCACATGATAAACCATGAGATAACTTTTTCTTACTGAATTGAATCTGTCAGGGTTTTTGTCCGATAATCCAATAAAGTCAAGTTTTTCAACCAACAATTCAATAAAGTTGTGGTTTCAGAGCGTCAATTGTATGATTCAAATTGACGCTCAATTTTTTAGTCTTGTTACATAGTTACATAGTTACATAGTTAAATTGGGTTGAAAAAAGACAAAGTCCATCAAGTTCAACCCCTCCAAATGAAAACCCAGCATCCATACATACACCCCTTTACTTTTAATTAAATTCTATATACCCATACTAACTATAGAGCTTAGTATCACAATAGCCTTTGATATTATGTCTGTCCAAAAAATCATCCAAGCCATCCTTAAAGGCATTAACTGAATCAGCCATCACAACATCACCCGGCAGTGCATTCCACAACCTCACTGTCCTGACTGTGAAGAACCCCCTATGTTGCTTCAAATGAAAGTTCTTTTCTTCTAGTCTAAACGGGTGGCCTCTGGTACGGTGATCCACTTTATGGGTAAAAAGGTCCCCTGCTATTTGTCTATAATGTCCTCTAATGTACTTGTAAAGTGTAATCATGTCCCCTCGCAAGCGCCTTTTTTCCAGAGAAAACAACCCCAACCTTGTCAGTCTCCCCTCATAATTTAAGTCTTCCGTCCCTCTAACCAATTTAGTTGCACGTCTCTGCACTCTCTCCAGCTCATTTATATCCCTCTTAAGGACTGGATTCCAAAACTGCACTGCATACTCCAGATGAGGCCTTACCAGGGACCTATAAAGAGGCATAATTATGTTTTCATCCCTTGAGTTAATGCCCTTTTTTATGCAAGACAGAACTTTATTTGCTTTAGTAGCCACAGAATGACACTGCCCAGAATTAGACAACGTGTTATCTACAAAGACCCCTAGATCCTTCTCATTTAAGGAAACTCCCAATACACTGCCATTTAGTGTATAACTTGCATTTATATTATTTTTGCCAAAGTGCATAACCTGCATTTATCAACATTGAACCTCATTTTCCAGTTTGCTGCCCAGTTTTCCAGTTTAGACAAATCACTCTGCAAAGTGGCAGCATCCTGCATGGAACCTATAGTTCTGCACAATTTAGTATCATCTGCAAAAATAGAAACAGTACTTTCAATGCCCACCTCCAGGTCATTAATAAACAAGTTAAAAAGCAAGGGACCTAGTACAGAGCCCTGCGGTACTCCACTAACAACATTGGTCCAATTAGAAAATGTTCCATTTACCACCACTCTTTGTAGTCTATCTTTTAGCCAGTTCTCTATCCAGGTACAAATACTATGTTCCAGGCCAACATTCCTTAATTTAACCAGTAACCTTTTGTGTGGCACTGTATCAAATGCTTTAGCAAAATCTAAGTAAATCACATCCACTGCCATCCCAGAATCGAGGTGTCTACTTACATTCTCATAAAAAGAAATTAAGTTAGTCTGGCAAGATCTATTACGCATAAAACCATGCTGGCACAAACTCATAGTATTATGATTTGCTATGAAGTCCAGTATCTTATCCTTTATTAACCCTTCGAAAAGCTTTCCTACCACTGACGTCAGACTAACTGGCCTATAGTTTTGAGGCTGAGAACGGGATCCTTTTTTGAATAGAGGCACCACATTAGCAATTTGCCAGTCTCTCGGCACTATGCCAGATCTCAATGAATCCTGAAAAATTAAGTAAAGAGGTTTGGCAATCACAGAGCTAAGCTCGCTAATTACCCTGGGATGAATACCATCTGGCCCTGGACCTTTGTTAATCTTAACATGTTCTAGTCTCTTTTGAATTTCATCATGTGTGAACCATGCATCATTAGTTGTATTACTAGAATTGGGACTGTTAAGAAGGAAACCTTCACTTACTGATTCCTCATTTGTGTAGACAGATGAAAAATATGAATTCAGAATCTGCGCTTTTAATTTGTTTTCATCAACCAGCTGACCCCCCTCTGATAGTAAGGGACCCACCCCTTCCTGCTTCATTTTTTTACTATTAACATATTTAAAAAATAATTTTGGATTTTTTTTACTGCTTACTGCAATATCCTTTTCTATAGCAATTTTAGCTTGCCTTATAGCTTCTTTGCATGATTTATTGGCCTCCTTGTACCTTATAAATGATTCGGCTGTACCAGCTAACTTGAAAGTTTTAAAAGCACGTCTTTTCTTACCCACCTCAACACCAACGCTTCTATTGAACCAAAAAGGTTTTGCTTTGCAACGACGTTCCTTGCTTAGAAGTGGAATATACTGACAAGTATATTTATTAAGCAGCATTTTAAAGACTTCCCATTTTTGTTCTGTGTTTAACCCTGAGAAAAGCATTTCCCACTTAATATGTTGCAGAGATGCCCTTATACTGTCAAAGTTTGCACATCTGAAATTTAGTGTTTTAGTTACTCCCTTATAGAATTGCTTCTGCAACAGAATCTCAAAGGAGACCATGTTATGATCACTATTCCCTAAATGCTCACCCACACAAATGTTAGAGATGAGTTCAGTATTGTTAGTTATTACAAGGTCCAAAAGAGAGTTATTCCTAGTAGGTTCTTGAACGAGCTGGAATAAAAAGTTGTCATTCAGCATATTTACAAACCTACTAGCTTTTTCTGTCTTAGCAACCCCATTACCCCAGTCAATGTCTGGATAATTGAAGTCACCCATAGCAACAACTTGACCCAGCTGTGAAGCCGCTTGTATCTGCAAGAGTAGCTCGGCTTCATACTCGACACTTATACGAGGTGGTTTATAGCATACACCAATGATAATTCTTTTTGATACCTTTTGCCCAGTCGAAATCTCTACCCAGAGTGATTCTACACCCTCACCAGTGCCAGCTATTTTTATTTCTTTAGCGCATGGCTTTAATTCAGGCTTTACATACAAACACACTCCTCCACCCTTTTTAATCCCTCTATCCCTCCTAAAAAGGGTGTAACCATTTAAATTCACAATCCAGTCACATGTTTCATCCCACCAGGTCTCAGTGATACCAATTATATCATAATTTTTAGAGCATGCAATTAATTCTAGGTCTCCCATTTTACCTGACAAACTCCGTGCATTTGTGTTTTTTCACTCTTGACTTTTTCAAGAAGAATTATCGATGAATGAGTTCAATTAGTGGATGGGAGTTCGGTCAACTTTTTTTTTTATTATAAAAAACTGAGATAAAATTGAGTTACAGTAAGTATCCCCCTAAGTTTCTGGACTGGGCATCAGACTTGTACGTTGATCAATGCAAATGCATGATATGGAGATGGGGTGAGAGATTAGGACTAAAGTTGAGTGCAAGTCATGAGAGGATCACTGAGGAAATAAATAATGAGTTAAATTGGGCAGTAGTGTTAATATTACAAAGTCATATTTCAGTGATAATACTTAAAATATTATTTTGGGTGTTCTAGCAAGGAGACTACAACCCATGTATTTCATGAATACAGAATTACATAATAATAATAGATTTGTCAATAATGTTTTATTCAATAATTTAAGTATTATTCATAATTTTGTTTTAAGAAAACAGGGAATTTGTTATGTAAATCATGTTTTATATGATATATATATATATATATATGTTGCTATATAAGGGATAAACATATTGTTACATTTTAAGGGGACCTCAACTCAAAAAAATATTTTTTCACATAATGGGCCAGATTTATCTAAGTGAGAAAAGGTTTCCTCCAATTTTATCACGTGAAAAGTGATGGGTGACATTCAATTTGAGATGCAATTCAATTCAAAAAAACTTTTATCTCATGTGAAACCTCTATTGAAGTTTATGGGAAAAAACTAAAAGTGAATTTGGAGAAAAGTTTTTATCACGTGAATACCCATAGACGAGATTCAATTTGAGATGCAGTTCAATTCAGAAAAACTTATCTCACCGTTTATCATGTGAAAACTCCATTGAAGTCTATGGGAAAAAACTGGAACTGAATTTGGAGAAAGGTTATTTCTCCTCAAATTGAATCTCGTCCATGAGTTTTCATGTGTAAACCATGAGATCAATTTTTCTCACTGAATTGAATTTGTCCCAATGAAAGAAAATTTAATTCTAATAAGCTTTCCATCAATTAATAAAAATTGTATCTAAATGTTTTTGTTACTTGGACTTTAATCCTCATTTCACAATGAGGCTGTGCTGTTATGTTCTTTCTTAAAAATCAAAATGTTATTGTATGAATATGTCTTTAGCTGATCTCATCTTTGGAAACATTTTAATTATTTAAAATTGTTTACCATGTTTAGGATTAGTACCAGGTTCAGGTGTGGGCTTTGGAGAAGAAGTCAAAGAATTTGCAGTTTCTGTAAAATCTGTTGGCAATTACTAAACTGATGTCACTATTCTACCCTCGCTCCTGAGGATTACTTAAGTATCTGCGTATTTATCCATTAGCTGATTTTCATTACTTAGTGGAACAGAAACACAACAGCCATGCAATCATCTATGCACTTTAGACTATAAGCACCTGCTTGGCATATGCTATCCAAAAGTGTTTTTAAACCCTAAGAGAATTAGGAATCTAAGCGCTTCTTAGATTAGAGTTCGTTAAGAGCAACAGTATATATCGTCTTCTGAAAAATCCAAGAAAATAGGAACCATCATTAGCTATTCTTCTTGCGAATGCACTTGATGATGCATAAAAGAAATGGCGCTTTTTTTTCACGAGTCCATTAAAATGTTTAATCAATTTGCCTGGTCTACAAAGTAAATTTGATAAAGTCAAAGCCTTAATCTCTTTTATCGATAAAGAAAAATTAGTAAACGTAAGGAATTCATCTTTTGGCTTTGTATTTCTAAGGGACTGTGTCATCCGTATCATGTTAAATTTCATGCTCACCAATGTATAAAAAGAATCGATATTTCACAGCTGCAACGCCCAACTGGCAGCCAAAGGGCAGTGATAGTCCTGGTTCCAGATTTTGACTTTGTTAAAGGGATCCTGTCATCAGAAAACATGTTTTTTTTCAAAACACATCAGTTAATAGTGCTACTCCAGCAGAATTATGCACTGAAATCCATTTCTCAAAAGAGCAAACAGATTTTTTTATATTCAATTTTGAAATCTGACATGGGGCTAGACATTTTGTCAATTTCCCAGCTGCCCCTGGTCATGTGACTTGTGCCTGCACTTTAGGAGAGAAATGCTTTCTGGCAGGCTGCTGTTTTTCCTTCTCAATGTAACTGAATGTGTCTCAGTGGGACATGGGTTTTTACTATTGATTGTTGTTCTTAGATCTATCAGGCAGCTGTTATCTTGTGTTAGGGAGCTGCTATCTGGTTACCTTCCCATTGTTGTTTTGTTTGGCTGCTGGGGGTAGGGTTGCCACCTTTTCCGAATTGTTTTACCGGCCTGGTGGGGGCGGGAACAAAAAGGGGCGGGTGTGACATCAAAAGGGGTGGTGCCATAAAAGGGGCGGTGTCATAAAAGGGGCATGGCCATGGCACCGACATTTCAAGATGGCCACAAAAGTCACAAAAGCTAAGTTTTTACAGGGGATTGGGGGCAGGCCGAGGGGTCTTTTTAAGGGTATTGCAAATTTACCAGCTACATTGCCGGTAAATTTGTAATACTGGCCCCGGCCTTCGCAGGTGTTTTACCGGCTAGGCCGGTAAAATACCGGCTGGGTGGCAACACTAGCTGGGGGAGAAAAGGGAGGAGGGTGATATCACTCCAACTTGCAGTACAGCAGTAAAGAGTGATTGAAGTTTATCAGAGCACAAGTCACATGACTTGGGGCAGCTGGGAAATTGACTATATGTCTAGCCCCATGTCGGATTTCAAAATTAAATATAAAAAAATCTGTTTGCTCTTTTGAGAAATGGATTTCAGTGCAGAATTCTACTGGAGCAGCACTATTAACTGATTCATTTTGAAAATTTTTTTTTTTCCCATGACAGTATCCCTTTAAAGAAAATAAGCATTTTCTTGTAATACAACTAGGGTAACAGATAACTGTACTACCACTTGGAAACAGTTGGACATAGTATTTGACTGCCATGATCCTCATGTAGGCGAATTTTTGCTGCAAATTTTCGAGGGCGTTTCGCGAATTTATTCGCTGGCGGCGAATCGCTCAAATTCGCGCCTGGCGAATAAATTCGCCAATCACAATAAAAAAGTAGCTTGTACTGGATCCAAACTAAGATATAATTAATCTTTAGTGGAGGTAACCCAATCCTATTGGTTTTATATAATGTTTAAATGATTTTTAGTAGACATGGAAATATGGAAATCCAAATTACAGAAAGATCCCTTATTTGGAAAACCCCAGGTCCTGAGCATTCTGGATAATAGGTTCCATAAATGTATAATGAACTGAAAAATAAAGTAATGGGTTGACCGAGTTAAACTATGGGGTCCAAGTATACTGCAGCTTGAGTAGGAATTCCATACCAAATGGAAATGTTAGACAGGCACTCACAGATCCCATGAACAGGCAGTAGTAACCAATATTTATTTGAAACAAAATTAGAGCATAGCCTTACACGTTTTGTGCATTATGTTGCAGTTCTCCACTAGTGAATCATGGTGGTCAAAAATGCTAAACCTTCTAGAAAAGGCCTTAATAAATCAATGTTTAATATATTATTGAACAAATAGAAGAAGCTGCAGCATCTGGTCTGTTTAAGCCCTAGCAGCCTTGTGTTGGCCAGCCTTCAGGGACAATGAGTTTAAGCAAAGAATGGACAAAATCCTATTACAGTTAACATTAATACTTTAATGAGGTGTCTTAACAAAAAACAATGCAGCACTTTTCATGTCTGCCTACAATGTATTATAGGTTTTTAAAAAATAAGCAGTAAGGGCGAAGAAAGGTCAACTAGTACTTGTATAAATAGCTCAGTGTTGGAGTCCAGCATTTCCTGTCGGCTTGTTACTTTTAGCTCCCACAGGGAACTTGGGGAATTGACCTATTTTACATACTGGGTAATAGAATCCACCTTGCCTCTAGCTCTGAAAAAGCCAGCGGGGTCTCGAGGCGTGCATGTAAAATAACAGGATGTGGCTTGAGGTGGAAAGGAAGGGAACTGGTGATGGAAATCGCACATCAGCTAGATTTTTGAATTAATATGGAATGATCAGAGTCATGTTACCAAGCTGTAAAAAGGTAAAAATATAAATAGGTTAAATATAAATAATAGCTATAAATGACCTAGTAAATTAAATGTTTCTCCATGAAACTTATCAAAGCAGCCACAGCAGTGGAGAACATGACTATGAGATCAGGATTTGAGATGAGACGGTTGCATCAGTACCTTAACAGAAGGGCTGATACCTTGATTAGAGTGTCTGCAGAGGTACCTCTCCTACACCTCCCATGCAGAAATGAGTTGCAAGGAGTTGAGACAAGCCTGCAGCCAGTGGAGAAATGGCAAGAGTTCCAAAAATACAAAAAGTGTCAGATGTGAATCAGGAGGCAAATGACAAAGTCAGGACAAGTAGAAGGTCAGTCTAAAGTCAGTCTGAAGTCAGGACAAGTAGGAGGTCAGTGCAGGCAACAGGGTTAAAGGTAGATAATGAGGCTGAGGCTTAAAATCACTTGTACAGAGAAGGCTCGGAGAAAAGTAGCCAAGATCACTCCGAAGAGGACATCTGTCCTGTATCAGTGGTTTTAATGGTCTCATGTGTCAATGTTCTCATAACTGTGTTGGCATGTTCCATGTGTCAGGATGGTCTTCTAATTGTGTTGGCATGTTCTTTGGTTAGGATGGTCTATTAACTGCATTAGCATGTCCCATGTGTCAGGATGGTCTTCTAATTGTGTTGGCATGTTTTGGTCAGGATGGTCTTGTAACTTCATCAACCCATTCTGTTCATCAGGATGGCCTTGTAACTGCATTGAGTGGATACATGACAAGTTAATAGTGACGGAGATTGAAAGCAACATAGTGATGTGATCAGCAGGTCACAGTGGTTTCACTACTAAGATGTGAAGATGAAAGGTAATGGCTTACTGGGAGATGTCTACTTATGGGCAGCAAATCCTGGGAATCTGCCCCCCCCCCCTGTGCCACTGTCTGTAAGGTTGACTTTGGCTAGGACTTAACTTTTTTTTTTTTAAATGTGGAGCCATGTCTTGATTCTACTGTTATGCAGATGCAATTGGGGTCAGAGAAGCTGAGCAACCCATCTTTAAGCCTATGGGTACATAAATATTTTATTTACATTGAATTCTTACAAAAGTGCAGCCTTTTGGTCCTGCCACTTGATCAATAGGCAACAGGAGAATCAGTTTTAGGATCCATTATCCGGAAACCCATTATCAAGACAGCTCTGAAATATGGGATGGCCATCTCCCATAGATTTCATTATAATCAAATAATTAACATTTTTAAAAATGATTTCCTTTTTCTGTGTAATAATAAAACAATAGCTTGTACTTGATCCAAACTAAGATATAATTAATCTTTATTGGAAACAAAACCAGCCTATTGGGTTTATTTAATGTTTAAATTATATTTTAGTAGACTTAAAGAAGAAGGAAAGGTTAAAACTAAGTAAGCTTTATCAGAAAGGTCTATATAAATACACCAGTAAACCCTCAAAGTAAGGCTGCTCTGAGTCCTCAAACAGCACATTTCTTTCCTTCTATTGTGTACTCATGGGCTTCTGTATCAGACTTCCTGTTTTCAGCTTAAACCTCCAGGGCTAGGGCTTGAGCATGCTCAGTTTGCTCCTCTCTCCCCCTTCTCTCCTCCCTGTTGTAATATGTTACTGATACTTTAAGGCAGGGTCCCCAAAGTTTTTTACCTGTGAGCCACAGTCAGATGTAAAAAGCATTGGGGAGCAACGCAAGCATCAAGAATGTTCCGGGGGATGCCAAATATGGGCTGTGATTGGCTATTTGGTGCCCCTATCTGGACTGGCAGCCTACAGGAGTATCTGTTTAGCAGTACAGCTGGTTTTTATACAACTAAAACTTGCTTCCAAGCCTGGAATTCAAAAAGAAACACCTGCTTTAAAGGCCACTGGGAGCAACATCCAAGGGGTTGAGCAACATGTTCCTTATGAGCCACTGTTTGGGAATCACTGCTTTAAGGTATAAAATGAAACTTTAGTGGCTCTTTAAGGGGAAAAATGGAACAAAATTGTATTTGTTTATATGCTTCCAGTAAACAACATATTCCATGGTCCTGCAAATTTGGTAAATCCTACCTCCTCATTATCAATATTTTAGCGCTATTGAGAGCACACAGTTGGACCGTTGCATTCTCGACTCTCTGGCTATGGCTCCTAAGAGAACAGTCATTTCTTGAGTATTTTTTTTTAGCTCCATGCTAAACCCAAATGATTCTTCAGAACATGTAGCTTATTTGTCATTTATGAAGAATAAAAACTTTTGCCGGAGCTGTTTAAAAAGCAGCGCCGACTCAATAATGAAGGAGAATTTTCAAGGGTACAGAGAACTTCGAAATGTCAAATTAATTCCAGATATAAAAAAAAAATCACATGTTTTCCAGAGAACGATAGTCTTTCCTTTTAAATTGTCGTGTCACTGAACTCCTGCTAAAAATATAGCAAAACAGTAACATGAACATTTTCAAGGTGGAAAGACAGCACTTTGCCATCAGGGGACTGAAGAGAATAGATCAAGCTAATAAATACTGTATAACCTTTATTGGCCTGAACTATTCTTCGGCGTTATTTCTGGCTGCCTTGTTCTTCTTCAGTAGTTCTCCTTCTCTTTGAATATTCTTATTTATCTGGGCCCAACAAAATATTTTTAATGAGGATGTGTATTTGTTTTTTTGCTATTTTCTGTTTGCTTTTTAAGACATATGGTGGCCACCAGTCCTAGGAGAGGTTGCTCACCTTTAAATTAACTTTTAGTATGATGTAAATTGGTGGATTGATTTAAATGATGAGACTGGAATATGAATAGGAGAGGCCTGAATAGAAAGATGAGTGATAAAAAGTATCAATAATAATATATATGTAGCTTTACAGAGCATTTGTTTGTTTTTTAGTTGGGGTCATTGACCCCCATTTGAAAATTGGAAAGAGTCAGAAGAAGAAAACAAATAAATAAACTATAAAAAGTAAATAATGAAAGCCAATTGAAGAGTTGGCCATTCTACAACCAAGTAAATGTTAACTTAAAGGTGAACCACCCCTTTGAGCAGGAGAATTGTAGGGGTCATTTATTACCTGGAGGGCAGGATGCAAAGTGCAAAAACAGCCAGGAAAAGTCTCTGCACTCCATTTTGGCTCCATTCATCATATGAATACAGTGATTCCTGCATTTGGCAGAACTGTATTCATGATGAGTCGGCAGACATACATATGGTAGGTGGTCAGGACAGAGTTGCCTTAGTTTACACACCCCTGCACCCCTTTGTGCTTCTGCAACAGTGGCAGTAATAAATGAGCCCCAGAGTCTTGTAAGGTTTAAAGGATAATGTCCCTCCTTTAGACACTACAACAATTGCTATGAGGTGAAGTACAATCAGGGGCACTTTTTGTGCACTGCACCTGTTAAAAGTTCCTAGTTGGGTGTAATAATAAGGGGCTGTGTTAAATGGCTAAGAGGTTTAATACCAATCACTAGTTACTGCAGTTGGTTTTAAACAGTAGCTATAACCACTTGCTGGATTTAACAAGTGGGTATGGTAAGGATGGTAGATCAAAACAAGTGTCCAATGTTCACAAACCCATGATGAAGTCTCCAGAACTTCCAGGGCAGTAAGGGTGGCACCTGTATCTTAAGGTCAGTAGAAGAACAGTGGTGCTTGGGCAGACTGACCTCACTCAGTAGTCAGTAGGCCTCATTTTTGAGCGAAATTAAGGTGTGCAAGGTGTCATTTAGAGTGCAAATTGCTTCAGAGACATGAGCAGACAAGAATTGACACTAGTGTAGCAGCTGACACTTTGCCCCACATAGGACTAATACTCAAGACAATTGAACACGGTGTAAAAGTTGATTACTCTTACTAGTGTCAGACAGAGTTACTTTAAATTCCACCCTGCAGCAAATAATAGTCGTTGACCTGCAGGATAATCCATTATTCATCAGATGTCAACTTGCCAAAGCCACTCTACTGTACACTCAGAATGGGGGTTTTTCATCTATCGCATATTAACAGCGGATTTAAGAATGATTTGTAAAATGAAATACAGGGTTTCCAAATTGGAAGACAAATATCTATGTAAAAGCTTCCAATACCAGGGCTGAATGCCAGATTGCTGTCCATTTATAGATTAACTGTACTGCCGAGCATGATGTTAGGGCTGATTGGCCTAGTGCAGTTGTTCATAGCAACTTGTCAGATCATTGTTGGTGTATGCAACCTTGATTTTTGGCTGACCATCTTGTGATCTGTATGGGTGGCCAGATTGCACCATATTGGATTGATTGTCCCATGGCCCAAGTAGGTGAATCTTCAACACATTTACCCCTAACAGGGACACAAATAGAGCTCATGTAGTGTCATTCCGCCTCTGACCTGATGTGGCACCCAATGTATGTGCATTTCTGTGTTACATGCATGAGTTGAGCGTGACAATTGACACAACTGGCACACCTAAAAATACCATGAGTAAAAAGTTTTAGGAGAGCTTTATGGGAGTCAAAAATACCAATATAGATGTTGTGCTCTATAATAAGGCACTTTATTCATTGTGGTGCTCCCTATGCCTTGTGAAGGGTCAACAATTCATACAAAGAAATAAAAGAAACAGTACCCAATAAAATTGGGTGTGTAACCCAAAGAGCTCAGTGTTCAAGAGGGAAACATTATGCTCTTCAGGATACTGGATAAATTAATTATCCTTTCACTGCACAATTTAGGAGGAATTGTCTCTAGGAATGCACGAAATTCACCAATTTTTGGATTCTGCTAAATACTGGATCATTCATAAAAGATTTAGCCGAATCTCTAAGCGAAAGCCAAATCCTTCATTTGTATATTCTGTCTCAAGCAAGATTAAAAACATCAAACATGGCGGTCTTCCATTGTCCCACCAATGCCATGAAGTAACATGACTTTAAGGGTTCCAATTTGGTTTAACTCTACACCAAGGATTAAGTCCTGTATTTAGTGAAATTTCTTTATTTGTCCTCCGTGTGATCTAAACATTGGCTGAACATTCAAATTTTCATGATCTGGTCCACCTCTTGGATGACTACGTTGGGTAGGTGACCTGGTCAGACAAGCAGACCTCAGCAATGAAAGCTTAGCAATGTATGTTCCTAAAAAAATCTTTGGATGTAGCAGAAACCTGTAAGAGATACTCAGGTCTATCACAGGGTCTGTTGTTTGTGGAGGCTGCTTTCAGATGTAGTATGAAAGCCTTCCTGCTTAGGTAGGTGCCCCCTGGGTATTTTGTATTTACATTCTAGCTGAGATCCACCACTCCCCTCCCAGAGGAGAATTTCATATAAACAGAAGTATCCTTAATTACATCACCTGCTGGTTTCAAAACAGTCAATAAAATGGCAAAACATTTGAAGCAGCAGCAACAGGAAAGCTCCCGTCTAGCATGAGGTCAACTCTGTGATCCCCGAGCCGAAAACTGTGTGTGTGGTGGAGGAAGTGAAGATTAATCATTGGCAGTTTATATCAGTACTGGGGGCGGATGTTTCCCTTCAGCTATAAATATTTTGTATTTTGCTAAATAAATGTGTTTTCGGTGCACTGTGAATTCCGAGAGGTCCTGTGCTTCATATAATTCATAAAGATGAATAGCTGCTGGAGGATGTTGGTAGATGTGGTATAGCACCAGCTGGCATTGTAAATGGTTTTTATTCTTAGGGTGTCCGGGGCTGTGTTTAGAGTTCTTAATGGGGCATGGGACCAGCAAAGAGGGACCCCAATATTAACATGAATTATAAATATCTAACACACTGTCTGTATGCTGTTCCTACTGCTTCTTACACTATTTGTTACTCAACAACTACTGAAAGGCTTCATGTTGGACTGGTTACTATAACTGCTCTCCCACATTCTGTTCCCAGAGACTATTATCCCACTGTTACTATAGGCACCATCTCTCCCTACTATATCTGCTATCCTACAGTCACACTCCCTTCCCAGAGACTATTATCCCACTGTTACTATAGGCACCATCTCTCCCTACTATACCTGCTATCCCACAGTCACACTCCCTTCCCAGAGACTATTATCCACTGTTACTATAGACACTATCTCTCCCTACTATACCTGCTATCCCACAGTCACACTCCCTTCCCAGAGACTATTATCCACTGTTACTATAGGCACCATCTCTCCCTACTATACCTGCTATCCCACAGTCACACTCCCTTCCCAGAGACTATTATCCACTGTTACTATAGACACCATCTCTCCCTACTATACCTGCTATCCCAAAGTCACACTTCCTTCCCAGAGACTATTATCCACTGTTACTATAGGCACCATCTCTCCCTACTATACCTGCTATCCCAAAGTCACACTTCCTTCCCAGAGACTATTATCCACTGTTACTATAGGCACCATCTCTCCCTACTATACCTGCTATCCCACAGTCACACTCCCTTCCCAGAGACTATTATCCACTGTTACTATAGGCACCATCTCTCCCTACTATACCTGCTATCCCACAGTCACACTCCCTTCCCAGAGACTATTATCCACTGTTACTATAGACACCATCTCTCCCTACTATACCTGCTATCCCACAGTCACACTCCCTTCCCAGAGACTATTATCCACTGTTACTATAGACACCATCTCTCCCTACTATACCTGTTATCCCACAGTCACACTCCCTTCCCAGAGACTATTATCCACTGTTACTATAGACACCATCTCTCCCTACTATACCTGCTATCCCACAGTCACACTCCCTTCCCAGAGACTATTATCCACTGTTACTATAGGCACCATCTCTCCCTACTATACCTGCTATCCCACAGTCACACTCCCTTCCCAGAGACTATTATCCACTGTTACTATAGGCACCATCTCTCCCTACTATTCCTGTTATCCCACAGTCACACTCCCTTCCCAGAGACTATTATCCACTGTTACTATAGACACCATCTCTCCCTACTATACCTGCTATCCCACAGTCAAACTCCCTTCCCAGAGACTATTATCCACTGTTACTATAGACACCATCTCTCCCTACTATACCTGCTATCCCACAGTCACACTCCCTTCCCAGAGACTATTATCCACTGTTACTATAGGCACCATCTCTCCCTACTATTCCTGTTATCCCACAGTCACACTCCCTTCCCAGAGACTATTATCCACTGTTACTATAGACACCATCTCTCCCTACTATACCTGTTATCCCACAGTCACACTCCCTTCCCAGAGACTATTATCCACTGTTACTATAGACACCATCTCTCCCTACTATACCTGCTATCCCACAGTCACACTCCCTTCCCAGAGACTATTATCCACTGTTACTATAGACACCATCTCTCCCTACTATACCTGCTATCCCACAGTCACACTCCCTTCCCAGAGACTATTATCCACTGTTACTATAGACACCATCTCTCCCTACTATACCTGCTATCCCACAGTCACACTCCCTTCCCAGAGACTATTATCCACTGTTACTATAGACACCATCTCTCCCTACTATACCTGCTATCCCACAGTCACACTCCCTTCCCAGAGACTATTATCCACTGTTACTATAGGCACCATCTCTCCCTACTATACCTGCTATCCCACAGTCACACTCCCTTCCCATAGACTATTATCCACTGTTACTATAGGCACCATCTCTCCCTACTATACCTGCTATCCCACAGTCACACTCCCTTCCCAGAGACTATTATCCACTGTTACTGTAGGCACCATCTCTCTCTACTATACCTGCTATCCCACAGTCACACTCCCTTCCCAGAGACTATTATCCCACTGTTACTATAGGCACCATCTCTCTCTACTATACCTGCTATCCCACAGTCACACTCCCTTCCCAGAGACTATTATCCACTGTTACTATAGGCACCATCTCTCCCTACTATACCTGCTATCCCACAGTCACACTCCCTTCCCAGAGACTATTATCCACTGTTACTATAGGCACCATCTCTCCCTACTATTCCTGTTATCCCACAGTCACACTCCCTTCCCAGAGACTATTATCCACTGTTACTATAGACACCATCTCTCCCTACTATACCTGCTATCCCACAGTCAAACTCCCTTCCCAGAGACTATTATCCACTGTTACTATAGACACCATCTCTCCCTACTATACCTGCTATCCCACAGTCACACTCCCTTCCCAGAGACTATTATCCACTGTTACTATAGGCACCATCTCTCCCTACTATTCCTGTTATCCCACAGTCACACTCCCTTCCCAGAGACTATTATCCACTGTTACTATAGACACCATCTCTCCCTACTATACCTGTTATCCCACAGTCACACTCCCTTCCCAGAGACTATTATCCACTGTTACTATAGACACCATCTCTCCCTACTATACCTGCTATCCCACAGTCACACTCCCTTCCCAGAGACTATTATCCACTGTTACTATAGACACCATCTCTCCCTACTATACCTGCTATCCCACAGTCACACTCCCTTCCCAGAGACTATTATCCACTGTTACTATAGACACCATCTCTCCCTACTATACCTGCTATCCCACAGTCACACTCCCTTCCCAGAGACTATTATCCACTGTTACTATAGACACCATCTCTCCCTACTATACCTGCTATCCCACAGTCACACTCCCTTCCCAGAGACTATTATCCACTGTTACTATAGGCACCATCTCTCCCTACTATACCTGCTATCCCACAGTCACACTCCCTTCCCATAGACTATTATCCACTGTTACTATAGGCACCATCTCTCCCTACTATACCTGCTATCCCACAGTCACACTCCCTTCCCAGAGACTATTATCCACTGTTACTGTAGGCACCATCTCTCTCTACTATACCTGCTATCCCACAGTCACACTCCCTTCCCAGAGACTATTATCCCACTGTTACTATAGGCACCATCTCTCTCTACTATACCTGCTATCCCACAGTCACACTCCCTTCCCAGAGACTGTTATCCCACTGCTAATTCTGACCCCGTTTGAGGCAAGAATACTGAGTAAAATCAGAAAGTATTGAAAATCCAGAAATATATTATTTTAAGTTCACTCACATGACATTATCTTCCCGTTTCTCTCCATTAACATGTCTATAGCTGGTCGCCCAAACCATAAAAAGAGACATTTCCTTGCTGTATCCTAAGAAGTTGTTGAATTATACTTTATCTCCTTCAATCAGCTTTACAAACAAGTGTTATATGTTTGGTTTTTCTGTATAATTATGCAGATTTTCATCAGTGCGGCTGTTTGGAAGTTATAAATAAAAGCTTAACATAATGCCGTTTAAATTATTTAAAGCAGCAGAAACAAATGGATTGTTACATAACCAATGAAACAGAATGGAAATGTAATTACGGGCGCAATGCAACATGGGGGAATGAATTATATTTTCACTGTCCATTAGCAATTTACAGCGCTTTGCGTCCCGTGAACACATTAGAGCCTTTCAGCAATACAAACAGGCAAAGATTGCAGATGGGCAAGGGGAGAGGATTACTCTATAGGCACTTAGTGTATTTATTCAGCATTTAATGGACATGCATAATTTACACTTTTTTTATTCTATTATTGTCTACTAAATGCTAACCAGCAGCTGAAAAAATGAGCAGGTTAAATCAGAACTCAACCACCGTGATCCAACAAATCAGTCCATTTTAATGACTAGCCAGATCCATATTTATAAAAACGTGCATTCCTGACCCATTTCGAACCCCACCCACTTTGTGTGCCCACCCACTTTCTGTGTACTTCAGTTTGGGACTGTCTTGTGTTCCTTGGGGCTATTGGAAGAAATGTTATGCAGGACCCCTCTATCTGCTACATGGGGTTGGTGGGTTCTGGGTGGTAGAAGTGGTGTCCCAAACTCCAGTGTTGTGTCTTGCAGGGGCATTGTACTTACATTAAACTACATTAGAAAATAACTTATCATGGTTACTCTCTATGTCAATTTCATTTTCACTAAGTTTTTTTAATCCAATGGGACCAATGGATTTATTTTCATTCTACTCTTACTCACATGACCTGTGTCTAAAACAACACGAGTTCCCAAATTATGGAGCTGCCATTCAATGCAGATAGGGTGCTCAATGTTCAATTCAAATTTTCTTAACAATTCAAATTTTTTTTTCTTTTTGGAACAAATTTGAATTATATTTTCAAAATATCGAATGTTTGATATTTAATAAGCACGATAAAACTTGAAAAATTGAAATGTATCACATCAGCATTTAAAAGCTTGTGATTTCATGTTGACCGTGACGTAACTAGAATGCACCTGGCCCCTGATGGTACTTTTAGTAGTACCATTTTGACCTCGTGTAAGACAAAACTCAATAAAGGAAAACCTTTAGTAATAGTCAGGCAATTTATTCTTACATAATACAACATAACAGTTTTGTCTGGGTAAGCTGTTGGAGTAACACACAGAATGTCAGCCAAGGACTTACCAAAGACCCACCTCTTGGTCCAGGCATTATATAGCTTTCAGAAGGCTTTTACAATAATTGTGACAAGGGTTTCACGGAAATACCATACATAGTCTGTCTCCTCCTTATACAATTAATGTCTAAATGATTTACTTAGTCTTACATGTTATCAAAGGAATGTTGTAACATACTGTGTCTAGCTCCAACGGTCCACAGCCTCGCAATCAGCTATCGGCTAACCAAGGCCATTGTGGTATTTCCAGTAATCTGAGCCGCACTTCAGCAGTAAGGGGCCCCAACAGACAGACTGGCGTTAGACTGATACTCTGGATTTTAAGTAACAGAGTGATGATCTTTTGTTTGTATGGCCTAGTATAAGCTATATGAGTGACCATTGTCCACAGTAGACCATTCGTCCATCCTGCCTTGGGCCCTATAGCGTTATGGCGTCGTAGAGGGCGGGGGTGACAAATATCAACCCTCTGACACTAGCCATTCGTCCGTCATAGGAATTGGACTGTTCCAGATATTTTTATATTATATAAACATTCCTCTCTTGAAACATTAAATATGTTTCACATAAGTAATTACAGGCACTGGGAGAGTGCTGAGAGGACCCCCAGGAACAAGGGAGGTCTATTATAAATGGGACAGTGGTGTATGCTGTTGTGAGTTATAGTTCAACTGTCGTGGCAGCACCAATACAGAAGTGCAGCTGAAAAGCTGAAATGAATGAAAACAAAGCAAACAGGAAGCTAAGGAGCTACAGGTATTTCCTGTTTTTGAGGAACTAACGTGACTACGAACCGCTGGAACCGCACAATGAAGCAAGAGCTGTCTGAATATAACATGTAGCCTAAGATTTAAACAAATATATGATTATAGTGAAGTTAGGTTTCAAAATAAAGCAAAATAAAGCATTACAGAGAGATAATAAAAGGAAATCATTGCATAGAGATAATGAGACATAGTAATAATCATCCTAAGTAAGATAAAAATGTAAAAATGAAGATTTAGTAAAAATGAAAAATACTAAAATGAGGCTAAAAATGCTAAATTCAAACTTTTTTTCTACAGTTCTCTATTATCTAACATAACCCTTCTGCTATCAACTGTTCTTGTTCCTCTCTTTCTAGCTTCCTTTGATTCTCAGGCCCTTTCCTGACTTTCTAGGGCACATACTTGACCTTTTACTTCTTTTGCTGCCTCTCTCTTTCTCTTAGCTATTACGGGAAAACAACTCATCATAGAGTGGGGAGGCTGACGGCTCTATGTATGCCTTATGAGTTAATCTGTGTGTTTTTAGTCAGACGCACTTCTGCAGCATCCCCCGTCGCCCCCCTTTTCTCTACTTTGTATTGTACGGGAGGGGTAGAGCTTAGCTGTGGGGCTGGGGACAGCCTGCTTGTCTGTATCTGAGCTATAACTTTCAGAGAACTTATCTCTGAGCTGTTTGTCTTTTTTTTTCTCAAACCTCCCCCATAAGGCTGCGAAAAGTTTTATCTTATAGATGTAAATCAAATGTGAGCAGAAGTTGGAAGGTACTTATAGCACAAATTCTAACAAAGAAATATAGAGCAAGTATTAATGCTAGGATGACATGGATAGACTTAATGAAACTTCCAATGGAGTTGTTTAACCAGCTATAAAATTTTACCTAATCATTTGGAATAACTGAACTGTTCTATAAAAACATTACACTTATTGTAGCAGCTCTAAAACTTTGACTATATGACATTCAGCAAACATTTCAGAAACAATATGAGTACAACCTTCTTTTTCCTATCAAAACACATGATAATCTAAAATCATACTATTTTGGTCAGCTACTCTATTTTTTTTTTGTAGATTTTACATTATGGGCAGGACTGGTCTTGGAATCTAGACTCTATTCAGTTCTAACATTAGCACATGACAGAGTTCTATTATTATGGTGTTTGTCATTTTGTTTATGTCAGTGCCGTTTACACACAACCAGCTACATAGAGAGCTGAGGACCTGGGGTAATAATACAATAATAAGTAATTACAGGAAACTTTCCTTTTAAAACCTTTTTAAACAGATACAATTTTACCTTTGTTGTTTTCATAACTAATCTAAAATTAAATATATAGAGAAAATGTTACATTATCACATTCCCATTGTTCTCATAAATTGCACACAATTTAACTATATCACATTCAATACTGCATGAATCTAAAACTTAAATTTAACCCATTTCAATATCAGTCCATCAGTTCATTATAGGGGAAAGTCCAATCAGAGAGACATCATGGCGGTGGATAGACATATGAAGAAATATTCAACAGTCACTTGTATTCAGTCAATGCAGCAGTCTCTGTAAAGTTCTTAAGAGTTCATAATCAGTCCATAGATTCGATATTAGGATAGGCAAAAATGTAGAGGCATCACAGATAAGAATGGCAAACTTTGAAATGGCTCTTTGTATGTATGTATGCAGAGTTTCTTTCAATGAGTGGTGTGATCAATGATAGCTGTTCTATTTAGAATGGATTGGAATCATCTCAACAGCTACTGATGGAATTTTGCTCAGATCACCAACCTGGAAACAAAGAGACAATGTGACAATATCTGGTGTTCTGGTAATACTGACTTGTCTAATGTACTAGCTAAAGAACTCTAATGAAACTACTGTATGAACTGTCAGTAATGAGAAGTGGTTGTACATTTATGATATGAGTGAAGGACGTTTGTTTTCTTGTGGTAAATTCAAATGGAGAAAGTCCACAACACCTGATAGGATTGTTGCAGAGAATTGATAGGACAGCTGGGAGTAAATCCAACCAAATGCTGCCAGTAATTGTTTTGTTGGAAGTGGGATGGTACAAAGACACAATTCCACTTAATATCAGTGTTATTTGAAAATTTGTAATAGAATCGAAAATTGAATTGTTTAAACTATCAAATACAACCTGTACTGTTTCCTTCTTATAACAAAATAATATTGATTAATCATAACCAGGAAAAACATTTAACAAGTTCTCTATTGTACCTTTATATATATTTATATATATATTTATATTTTTAGCCTAAATGAGAATGACATAGACCCATTTTAGTAGCATAATTTATTTCTACCAATTTGATAGTGAAATTACTGATTATCAGACAAAATCAACAATAAATTTAAGTCACTTCTGCATTTTCTTACACTTGCAGACGTGTGATACAAGATACACAAGTGCAAAGATTACGGAAGAATTTTTTTTTTTAGCAGCGGCACAAGCACATAAGCTGCATTTTTATGAACTAAAAACGTATTTAATTAGAAAAAATAGTAACAACAACATAACCCACAATATAATACTCCTCTCTTGTTGTACTGCAAATGCAGTACAATAATATGAAATAATAGATTCACATCTGTCTAGAGAATAATGAAAGGAATTTAACCTGTACCAATGAGTGAATCGGGTATGGATCCAAACTGCATCAAGTTTACCTTCATGTTGGTGTAAAAGATCCAGATGCAGGAGAGACAAAAAAAAATACAGATGAGTATGAAACAGTAAAGTTAAAAATATTTGCTGTGGTTAAAAGTTCCTGAGCCAGCTGCCTGACAAAAAAAGGGAAGTTACAAAACAGTGAGAGAAGTTAAGCATCTGAAATATTGTGCAACAGAGGATTCTGGGAAATGTAGTTTTTATGACAGTACCAGCAAATAGAATCCTTCTTGAACTATGAACTAGATTTCCTCTTAAAGGGTGCTGTAAATCTAATGCACCATTAAGTACTTCAGTGTGAAACAACTGACCATGATTTATTTGGTCGTCAGGACATTTGTCTTCAGAAGATTCAGGGGAAGTACTACTGTGAATAAGCTTAAAACATTCTGAACCATTATCTTCATTACTGGGGGCTGCACCGGCTGTGAAACCAAAAGTTCTGAGACTGTGTAACCCTGTATCACTCTAAAATTGCCAATAGGCACATTCAAAATAGCATTTAATTGCTCCTGAGTATCCATATAAAGGACTGGATCTAAGTTTGATGAACAAGGAGCAGAGAATAGGTGTAATGTCTCAGCTGAAGTATATGTGAGAAATATCACTTTCTATTGTTGGCAAAAGCCTGCTAGATCTAGTGGCATGCAATTAGTATAGTAAAATATTTACTCTTACACATATCCTTTATCTGTCACAGTAGAATTTCAAGTTGTGAGGGAAGAAAACTATCGCCTTCTGGCCAGGAAAACGCAGTCTTGTCCCCTCCACTGTGACACTTAACAAAGGCTTTGAAACTTAAAATGTTTTGGGCACTCAACTAGTATATCTAGGAGGATTGTTAGATATTCTAAACTGATGAAACATGTTTTTTTTTCTTTCAGATCACATTTAAAACATAATACACTTAGAAAAGAGTTATCAATCTGACACATAAAGATAAAAAAAAGAGAAATAAGGTTTTTTGAGACAAAAACTGCAACAGAGAACATTGAAAGAGACAACACTAATATTTCTGTTAAAATAGAAAGACAAGTGGAGTGAATTAACCTTATTCACGAGTAACCCATTCACAAACAGAAATACACAAGAGAACTAATGTTACTATGAGAATAAGAACAAAGAAGACAATGTTATGATAAGATAAGAATAGTGACATGATAGTCTAAGACAAAATGACAATATTTTAGTGACAGACACATAGAACAAATATTATATTACAAGAGGTACCTATGAAAACTTATAAACATTAAAGAGAACCAAAAACAGTTATGCAAACATATTCATTACAGACACATCAAAGTCATATAACCGTCAAGTCAAGTCAAGTCAAGTCCTTTTCTTTCTAACATACACACAAGTATTACATTCAAAATATGCTCTAACAGACCTGTAGGATGCAAAAAAGCTGAGCAGCAAGCAATTAACATTGGTTTATAAAACAAACCGGGAAACAAACATACATATAAACTGGAGTCACCTGCAGGAAAAATGATGTTATACTTTTCTCTGTAATTTAGAACAGGCTTACAATTGAGTGTAAAGGGAGAAAACAGGTTTGAAGTTGCAGATTGACAACACCTAAATGTTTGTAGGCTCTCGTTTTTTTTCTGACAATTCAAATGGACAGGAAAGTGATTCACACTTCACACTCTAAAGAATTTCCTTCAGAAAACCTAGTTTTCCATATTTCTGGCCTGCTAGGTCACCCCATAAACTCCTAAACAACAAACAGACTCTGAGATAGAGCCACAAATTCTCTCACACACCATCACACAGATATGACAGTTACACTATTGTTATTCACGCACTCAGCTAGGCAAACATTCAACATTCATGGATCCTTTTGCATACATCAAACAACATACACGTGTAATTTCTATTTCAAGATGTTTTAGACTACACTTCATGATAAGGAATAAGAGACGTACAAAATACAAAAACAGGAAGGAAACTGCGGATTCCTATCATGAATGGCAGATAATTTCAGCTGATTAACACAACAATTAACAAAACAATAGGCAAAAAGAAGTTAGAAAAACATATATACCCCACCCAGGGGTACTTACGCGCGCGAATCAATCATCCGTTAAAGTAAAGCTTTACGGGGAAACCGTCCTGGAAAAGAAAATATCCACGGGTAAACTATCGACATCCGAGAACATCCTCGGGTACACTCCAGTAGCCAGACTGGAGTCCTCCATTGCCTGAAAAAATGACTGGAAAAAAACTGGATCACAGTCGGCGGTCACCATATGATGGTACTTTTAGTAGTACCATTTTGACCTCGTGTAAGACAAAACTCAATAAAGGAAAACCTTTAGTAATAGTCAGGCAATTTATTCTTACATAATACAACATAACAGTTTTGTCTGGGTAAGCTGTTGGAGTAACACACAGAATGTCAGCCAAGGACTTACCAAAGACCCACCTCTTGGTCCAGGCATTATATAGCTTTCAGAAGGCTTTTACAATAATTGTGACAAGGGTTTCACGGAAATACCATACATAGTCTGTCTCCTCCTTATACAATTAATGTCTAAATGATTTACTTAGTCTTACATGTTATCAAAGGAATGTTGTAACATACTGTGTCTAGCTCCAACGGTCCACAGCCTCGCAATCAGCTATCGGCTAACCAAGGCCATTGTGGTATTTCCAGTAATCTGAGCCGCACTTCAGCAGTAAGGGGCCCCAACAGACAGACTGGCGTTAGACTGATACTCTGGATTTTAAGTAACAGAGTGATGATCTTTTGTTTGTATGGCCTAGTATAAGCTATATGAGTGACCATTGTCCACAGTAGACCATTCGTCCATCCTGCCTTGGGCCCTATAGCGTTATGGCGTCGTAGAGGGCGGGGGTGACAAATATCAACCCTCTGACACTAGCCATTCGTCCGTCATAGGAATTGGACTGTTCCAGATATTTTTATATTATATAAACACCCCCCTGCAAGAAAAAATCTTCAGAAGGGCCTATCGCACTCAGATCCCCATCCTCCCGCCCACTTCCCACCTCCACCCTCTTCATGTCCTGACCTCACCCATTCTCCACCCAGACCTCACCCACTCCCTCCCTGGACCCCGCTCTGCTTCTCCGCTGCAGGTAAGAGAGCGACTGGGGAAGGGAGGGGTTTCTTGTTAACTATAGAGGAAACAGACCCAGCAGAATGGGCCCCCCTTTTTCCAGGACCCCAGTCTGCTTCCTCTATAGTTTCACCAGTGCATGTAGAAGTCAATGGAAGTTGTACTAGGCAAAATTAATTTTTTTAATTTGAGATTATTTGCATTTGTAAACTCATAAATTCGAGGTATGCTTGTTTTTTTTTTCACATTTGTATTCGATTGAGTTTTTTATATTTGGATTTTTTTCAAAAAATAAGCAAAAAATCAATTTTTTTTTAAATGGTGAGTTTATTTGAAGTAGAAAAACCCTCTAAAAGGTCACATGAGACTGCAGGGGAAGTGACTGGGGGTTACATAGTAACATAGTAACATAAAAAAGACACAGTCCATCAAGTTCAACCTTTTAACTCTATTTTATCCTGGCTAACTGCCAGATGATCCAGAGGAAGGCAACAAAAAATCTGAAGCCTCTCAAATTTGCATCAGAGGGGGAAAAATTCCTTCCTGACTCCAAGATGCAATCGCACTAGTCCCTGGATCTAGTATAGGGCGAATTTATTCGGCATGCGCAAATTCGACGGCAAATGTTCGAGTTTCGCTGCTGGTGAATTCATTTTTTTGCAAAATTTGCCACAATATGTGACAATTCCAAAGCCAGAGTCAATTAATGGAAGGCCATTGACTAATGCACGTCAAATGTCACCAGCATCGGAATTGTCGCTGGCATCAATTTTGACGCCCGCGAGTTGACACCAGCGTCAGTGACTAGATATTAGTGTTGGAGGTTTTGGTTTAACACAGTTTACAATAGGGCTTGAAAAAGTATGTGTCCTTCAGGATTTCCATTAGACAAATAGAAAAGGAAAATGAAAAATAGGGGTCCTTTAATTCGACATCAGGTTCTGGGAACCCTATTATTTTGTATTCCCCCGAGCAGAGGAAAGTCATTTCTGCATGTCGTTATTAATGGCTACACTATGTACGTATTCCTGGAGTCTGAATTCTAAAATATAATTGAATCCCTGTATTAACATGTCTCAAGCCTTGTATTATGTTATAATTATCTTTATTGAGCAGAATGGTTTCAGTGCTCATTCAAATGCTGCCTCCCAGTCTGAAAGAAACAGCAGAGAGGCATCATTTTTATATTAAAAAAAAGCCTTTTCTCTTCTTTTCCCTAATGGAGTGACACTGCATTTTTGTATCTTTGTGTCTTTTTACTATAGTTCTGTCACAACCGGCACCCAATACCAGAACAAGTGCCAAGCACCCTGGTATTGGCTCGGCTTCACCAGTAGTGTGACCACCGATGGGCTTCGGGAGGAGCCCTCAGCTTACTTGGGTGCCACCTGGACTTAACGAGGGGTACAAGGCGAGATGTTCTGGCTGGCAAAGGGGCACGGCTGTTAGCAAAGTCTTTTGGGCCGAAGGTCACGGTACAAAGGATTTAGGCAGAAGGATGGTCCGACAGGCAAGGTTGAGGCAGGCGGATATCAGAATCGTCAGGCAGGCAAGGGTCAAACTGGTTGTCAATCAAGGGGTTAAGCTGGAAGAGTTCTCGTAGGCAGGCAAGGGTCAGGATACAGAATGCAGAGTAGTCAGGGAACAGGCAGGAGTCAAAACCAGATAATCAGAACAAACAGATACAGGATCAGATGCACAAGGCTCAGGAACCACTAGAAAACAATTTCTATCACGGGCACTGGCTGGGGGTCATAATGGGCCTTAAATACAGTCAAAGATTGCGCCAAAACGTGCGCCAATGCGCGCTGGCGCAATCACGCCAGCGCGGCTGTACCTTTAAGAGGCGCGCAGGCCTGTAGAGTCTGTAGTTCACCGCAGTTAAGCGAAAAAAATTCACACATGGCGAAATTCGGAAAATCCATGGCTGCCGAATAAATTCACTCATCACTAGCCCTGAATTAAACCATGAAGTGAATATGATAAAGTCAGTGTTTTTCTGTTAAACGTGTACATGTCATTTCGAAACGTGCTTGTGACTATTCTGTCCTGGCAGCTTCACACAACTATTAAAAGAAATCTGCAAAGGAAATTCAAAAAAAATGATGTTTGTTGCAATAAATGGAATGTTTAAATGTCAATTTTTAAATACAGAAATGTAGGGGAACAGTTGTCGGCAGATGGAAACCATCTTCCATTTTAATCAAATAATTATATATTTTTTTTAATTTTTCTGTGTAATAATAAAACAGTAGCTTGTACTTGGTCCCAGCTAAGATATAATTAATCCTTATTCAAGTTAAAACAATCCTATTGAGTTTCTTTCATGTTTAAATGATGTTTTAGTAGACTTAATTTATAGAGACCCTTTTTACAGAACTACCACTTACCTGGAAACCCCCAGGTCCCGAGCATTCTGGAAAACAGGTCCTATTCCTGTATAACATTTTTTTTTGTTTTCCATTTTGAACAAGGTCTGTAGCACTAATCATAATAATAATAATAATAATAATTTAGGTTTATTGGTGTTTTTGGAACACCTACAAATAGCATAAATTCCCTCAAGTGGATTTAGGTAATTAGCTTCCCTATGGATCATTGTTTCTCAAGAATGACCTGTTTTCTTATTGGGGGTCTTCAGGATTTTCAGTGTCATATGATTGCTGAGATTTAATCCATTTACTTTTCTGCTGGTCATTCGCTTTCGCTTTTCAAACACACACAACATTGTAAGTAGCGTTGCACCGAATCCACTATTTTAGGATTCAGAAGAATCCAGAATCCTTTGTGAAAGATTCAGCATAATACCGAACCTAATCCGAACCCTAATTTGCATATGTAAATCAGGGAAATGAGGGGGAAAGAGGCTGAAAAAGAGTAAAAAATGGACTTCCTTGCTTGTATGACAAAAAGTCACATGATTTTTTGGATTTCGATTAGGTTCGGCCAGACACATGGATTTGCCTGAATCCTGCTGAAAAAGGCAGAATCTTAGCTGAATCCTGAACCAAATCCTGGATTTGGTGCATCACTAATAGTAAGAAATGAATCTGATGGCAACTTGGTCTGTAAAGCTTGGAATGGATGAGTTTGAGGAGCTTAGATAATTTATTAAGATAATCTGATGTCAACTTTTTTTTACGCATGAGCCACATTAAAAAGTAAAAAAAATTGGAGATCAACATGAACATAACAAAATAGGGGATTTGGTTGGCTCTTTTTTTTAGCCGCTATGTGTAATGATTGGCGAATCTGCCCCGTTTCGCGGAAAAATTTGCGAATCTCCCACGAAATTTATAAAACGGCGGAACATTTGAGAAAATACATTGAAGTCAATGGGTGCCAAAATTATTTTGGTGTGCGTCAATTTTGATGTAATGGAAAATTTTTATACGAGCGACTATTTGGTCCAAATGTATTAAAGTTAAAGGGCGTCCAAATAATTTTGACGCTCAACAATTTTTTTTGACAAAGCGGATTTTTCATCTGCGAATGACACAGTTTCGTGAATTAACTCGTTTGTAGTGAAACATGGAAATTCTATGCGAAATCATGTCTGGCGAATTTATTCGCCCATCACTACCTATGTGGACTGACAGACTACAGGAGACTTTGTTTGGCAGTACACCTGGTTTTTATACAACCAAAACTTGCCTGGAATTCAAAAATAAGCACCTGCTTTAGGGCCACTGGGAGCAACATCCGAGTTGGTGAAACATGTTGCTCACGAGCCATTGGTTATTGGCTCAGCTATCTCTTTGTCAGCTGCATGTATATATATATATATATATATAATGCAAAGGAACCATGTAAATTAGATCCATGTCATCAGTTATAATCAGTGCTTAGTGATGTCATTTTGGTCACGTGGAAACTTGTGTATAATAATAAATAATGTACTCCCCATTGCAAAATAGAGTTCCTTCAGCCTTGTGCCTTAATAGGGTCATGGAACTCCTTGGTGACTCATAATATGCTTATATTTGACATTATTACATTATATGTTATTCCCTATACATATAACATCATTTTCCTTGGCAAAAACAAAAGCCCAAACAGTAAAGACCATTTGCAAGTACTAAAACTCCACTTATACAACTGCAGACTTACTTGATATACTGATTTAATTAGAATAAAGACAGTAATAACATCTGGCAGTTTGGAAGAGTTCATCAGATATGCTGTATACATAAGGAATTAGATTATCTGTCACAGTGCAGTGCGGTGGGTAAGAAATCACTGAAACATAATTAAAGGCCAGGCCGTATAACCTTTATTTTTTATCTTTTATTGATAAAGCATTCGCTGTGTGCACACAAAGTCATCCTCTGAGCGCAGTTTTCTGCTTGCAAGGCCAACGTGCAGGGGATTTAAGTGAGAATACAGGGAAATATGGATCAATGCAAATCAGCGGATCGGATTCCTGTTGAACAATCATTTGGCTCTTTTATAGAAATCAATGGAGCAAGAAACAATTTAATGGCTCCTGATGTCACAAACTTCATTGGAATCCTAACAGAATGTTTTTCTTTTTATCTTTAGATAAGCAAACAGCAACTTCAGACTGTCAAGGATCGTTTTCAGGCCTTCTTCAATGGCGAAACCCAAATTGTGGCCGATGAAGCGTTTATGAATGCTGTTCAGAGCTACTATGAGGTAAGGGCGGAAACCAAATGTCAATAAAATATGCAAAATCTTTAGTAAAATTTGTTGGTTTGAATATTTTCCAATGTTGCCTATTTATGAATCTTCAACCTCCACTTCCTCTTTGTTTCCCTGATCTTTATTTATTTATAAAGAACTTTGTTGTCCACTTTGATTAAAATATTTTTGAAAACTGTTTTGTTAGCTCAGACCTTGTCAAATCCTATCATTTATTATATCAGCGTTATGGGACTTCACTCAAGTGGCTAGGAAGAAAAAGTGACGCCCAATGTAACTTCAAGCAGACTCCATCTGTGTTTTATTCACAGCAGGGCATTCCACAAACAGGCACTTTTTAATTCAGACATTGGGCCAGATTCCATTCAATGAGAAAACTTTTTCTCATGGATTATCACATGAAAACTCATGGACGAGATTCCATTCGAGGGAAAAAAACTTTTCTCCAAATTCAGTTCCCTTTTTTTCCCATAAACTTCGGGCCAGATTCAATTCAGTGAGGAAAAGGTTTATCACGTGAAAATTTATGGACGAGATTCAATTTGAGATGCAATTCTGAAAAAGTATCTCACTGTTTGAAAAAAAAGAAAGGGGTTGTGTTCACTGGGCTGAAAAAGCCAGTTGAAGAGTCCTCATGTGTGGGAAAGGGGAGGAGCTATGAGTGAACTCTCTGTCCAGGAAGTCAGAACCAGGAAGTGAGGAATGACCTTGTGCAGTTTTATCGAACTAGGGACCAGATTCAATTCAGTGAGAAAAAGTTATCTCACGGCTTATCACTTGAAAACTCATGGACGAGATTCAATTTGAGGAGAAAAACTTTTCTCCGAATTAAGTTCCAGTTTTTCCCTAGACTTTAGTAGAGTTTTCACGTAATAAAAAGTGTGATAAGTTTTTCTGAATTGAATCTAGTCCATGAGTTTTCACGTGATAAACCCTTTTCTCACTGAATTGAATCTGGCCCTTTATCTTGTGAAAATGCCATTGAAGTCTATGGGAAAAAACTGAATTTGGGGAAAAGTTTTTTCTCCTCATGTTGACTCTGGTTCATGATCTTTCACGTGATAAATCATGAGATAACTTTTTCTCATTGAATTGAATCTGGCTCTTTATAGTAAAATAAACATAAAGTTCATCTTTTTGACATCAGACTTGTTCTTTGACCTCCTGAATCCTCAGTCATGTTTGACAGTTCTTTCACCACTGTTAGGGCAATTTAATCCAGAAATGTATAATTATTTTACTCACAGTCTATAAGAGTTTTCTACCTTAGGGCCAGATTCAATTCAGAGAGAAAAAAAAGGTTTATCACGTGAAAACTCATGGATGAGATTTAATTTGAGAAGCAATTCAATTCAGAAAAACTTATCTCACGGTTTATCACGTGGAAACTATTGAAGTCTTTGGGAAAGAAACTGAAACTGAATTTGCAGAAGAGTTTTTTTCTCCTCAAATTGAATCTCATCCATGCGTTTTCACATGATAAGCCCTGAGATAACTTTTTCTCACTGAATTGAATCTGGCCCCTTGTTCTCTAAAACTGCACAAGATCATTCCTCACTTCCTGGTTCTTACTTCCTGGACAGAGAGTCCACTCACAGCTCCTCCCCTTTCCCACAGATGAAGACTCTTCAACTGGCTTTTTCAGCCCAGTGAACACAACCCCCCTTTTTTTTTTCCAAATACCTGAGGGAAGATTATGCTAAAGTGTCAGGTCTCTGATGTGCTAATGGTTTGTATTGTGGATTATCCTAAAACTCCTAAAATCAATTCTAAAGGCAGTCAACAAAGTCAAGGCTTGCTGTCTGGATGAGTTGATCCATGGTAGTTTTATTGTCCTCAGCCAGAATATGATGACAGTAGACTTCTTTTTATGATTTCTTCAGTTTAATATAATCCATGCTGAAAACACTTCATATATCAGATTATTTGCCTTCTAATTAGTTTCACACAAGCTTTAGGTATCTATGTAGACTTTGCCATTGCCTATGTCATGTGTTCAAACGGAACAGTTTAATCTCTTAGACTTGGCTTTAAAATCCTAGGTCTTTCTCAAGAGTGATCGTGTCGCCAGAATGGTGCAAAGTGGAGGCTGCTCTGCCAACGACTCTCGGGAAGTGTTTAAAAAGCATATAGAAAAGAGGGTGCGCAGCCTCCCCGAGATCGACGGCCTCAGCAAAGAGACTGTTTTGAGTTCCTGGATAGCTAAATTTGATGCTATTTACCGCGGGGAGGAAGATCCTCGCAAACAGCAGGCGAGGATGACGGCCAGCGCAGCGTCTGAACTCATCCTCAGCAAAGAGCAGCTCTACGAAATGTTTCAACAGATCCTGGGTATTAAAAAATTTGAACATCAGCTTCTGTACAACGCATGCCAGGTGAGAACTCATTTATGATTAATTGCCTTTCCTTCTGGTATTTGAGCCTGTTTAATCCATTATAGCAAAAAATGTGCCTAGTACATCCATCAATTTCTGAGCTTTACACGCTCAGCTTGCTCTGGAGAAGGCATCAGTATAACAACTGTTGACCAGAGCTTCTAAGTCTTCTAAGCTGGGACTCTCACACTTGTGACAATAGGCGAGTATCTCCAGTTGCCTTGGATGTTCCCAAGATATACTCACCTACTGACAGCAGTTTCTTGTAGGCCATGTGTTTCTCATGCAAGAGAATAGAAAGGAGTCCGTGGCATGGAAGAACATGTATGTTGTTATATGTTGAGCTGACCACCCTAACCTATCCCATAATGGGCCAGATTCAGTTCAGTGAGAAAAAGTTATCTCCTGGTGAAAACTCATGGACAAGTTTCAATTCAAGGAGAAAAAACTTTTCTCCAAATTCAGTTCCATTTTTTTTTTCCATCAATGGCCCAATTCAATTCAGTGAAAAAAAGGTACCTCATGTTTTATCAAGTGAAAAGTCATGAATGATATTCAATTTGAGTAGAAAAAAACTTTTCTCCATGTTCAGTTTTTCAGAGACTTCAATAGAATTTTCACTTGATAAACAATGAGATACGTTTTTCTGAATTGAATTGCATCTCAAATTTAATTTTGTCCATGACTTTTCAGATGATAAACCTTTTGTTTACTGAATTGAATGTCGCCCAATAATTCTTATGGAAGCTGGTTCTTGGGTTGGGGTCTGAGGACTACTTAGCCAGAATTTTGTCAACCTTTAAAAACCTGTAATTACAATGTTGTTCTTTACCCTTTAACTTGATAAAGGAGCTATCCGGCTCCAGAATGACCCTTTCTTATCATGTTTTTGGACTGTTCAGGGATCTATTTTTTTTTTAAAATTATCCTTTATTTATATAGTAGTGACTTTACTGACTTTTTAGCAATACTAAACAGAGATTATACATCAGTCACTGCCCCAGTTGAGTTTACAATCTAAGGTCCCTAACACATTCACACACTAACATGCCTGTGAGTTTTGGGAGCAAGATAAGAGTACCCAGGGAAAACCCACACAGGAAAGAATATACAAACTCCTAGGGGCGAATTCACTAAAGGGCGAAGCGCCTAATGCTAGCATAGCGCATTTTCGTTAATTCGCCGATTCACTAATGGATGCTAGCGTAAATTCGCTAGTGTTACTTCACACCCTTACGCCTGGCGAATTTGTGCAACGGACATAACTATACAAATTCACTGACGCATGCATTTTTCTGAACGCTACCTTTTATGCCAGATTTGCCTTCGCCACCTCAGACCAGGTGAAGTGCAATAGAGTAGATAGGGATTGCTTCAAAAAAAGTTATACATTTTTCTAAGTCCCAAAAAACGTTGGCGTTTTTTCTTTTATTATGGGTGATAGGCTGAAAAAGATCGAAAATTGCCCCCCTACATTTCCTAACTCATGGCACCTTAACTATACAGTGGGCACATGTGTAGGGCAAAATAAAACTTTTATTTGCTGTTTTGAAGGTTTCCCAGGCTTGTGTAGTGATGCTACATATACCTCCATTGTAACTTCAATTTTGCACCGTATGCAAATTAAGCATCGCTAGCGTAACTTCGCGAATTAATGCTAGCGCAATTTCATAACCTTACGCTTCCTCTGAGCGCAACTTCGGATTTTAGTGTATTTGCGTAGCGCTGGCGAAAATACGCCTGGCGAAGTGCGGCAAAGCGGACGCTGGCGCAACTACGAATCTTAGTGAATTTGCCCCATAGTCATTGCCCCCCCTGCTCCCCCATATTAGCCATGGCTCGTGTATCTTTGTATCTCAACTCCAGAATGAATTTGTTCAACTCCCCACTCCACACCCCCATTCATTTCTTCCCTGCCTGAATAATGATCTCCTCTATTTGACAGTACAAGCAATACAATGGGGAGTGGGGTGGGATGAGCTTATTAAACACAACTCATTATCCCAGGCTCTACCAGTCCGGTGGGAAAGAGTAAAATGCAAAATGTGTTTAATGATAACAACAAGCACAATACCCAATACCCTTGGCAAACAGCTTTCTCCAATTAGGGGCTCAGTTTGTCATCCTATTGTAATATGTATTGGAGCTTCCAGATATGGGCTATAACTGAATTCTAGGGCAATTTGGCTTTTTCTTTTGTTGTGTATGTATTGAAGTTAGTTGCTTGTGGGAATACAGGTGCCTTCCTTCTCTTGCACGTACGGTATACAGTTATTCTTGTTTCTCCCAGGTGGAAATGGAATAAGAGATTTGTTCCTAATGTATCATCTTTCTCCGGCTGCTCATTAATTATCCTCCCCACCTCATTTGTTCTGGGCCTGCCTTTCAGTTTTGCAGCCATTGTTATTAATCTCCAGCAACTGGATTTGATACAATTGCCTTTCTTCAGAGAACTTTGGTTTCAACCTGTATTTTTGCCAGTCTGGCAGCCTTTTTTATGTATTTTATGGTTTTAATAATCCTGCTTAAATTTCAAATACTTTATCCTTTAATAGGGCCCTGGGCTTCAGTCTTAAGACTATCTGTGTGTCAAGACACACAACCATACAACTTAATATTCTCCTTAGCAGCTGCTGGGTCTGTTTGTCTCTTTGACTACACCCCATCCCATCTTATTTAAGTAATAAAGTGTATGGAAGGGCTACATACTCCTTAACATGATTTGTCCTTTCTTGTTGACTGTTCCATTCAGATAAAATTGCCATGCGTTCCAAGTGAATACTGTATGTTCATTGGTGCTTTGTACAGTTGTTCTGCACCTCTGTGATTTACAATCAAGGAGATACAGCTAAATGAAGTCAACAGACTGAACTGACATCAACCCTTTGTTAAATGTCCAGGTTAATGAGGGGGACCCAAAAGGTTATCTGTTCTGCTCAGGCAGTGCTGGTTCTCTCACCTATGCCCTGTGGAAGGTAGTTTTTCTCAAATAGCCCAAGGATCTTCTGATCAGTTCCTGTTCATAGTTTATATAATGGGACCATTCACTTTTTTTCACTGTAGAAGAAGGGGGATCTGCCAGAGGGCCTGATGTGGAGGTACAACTTCTTACAAGATATCAAGACCAAGCTCTAAGGCAGTAATTCACCAACCCCTTGGATGTTGCTCTCAGTGGCCTCAAAGCAGGTGCTTATTGAATTCCAGGCTTGGAGGCAAGTTTTAGTTGTATAATACCCAGATGTGTTGCCAAACAGAGCCTCTTGTAGTCTGCCAGTCCACATAGAGGCTACCAAATAGTCAATCACAGCCTTTATTTGGTACCCCCCTGTAACTTCTCATGTTTGTGTTGCTCCCTGACTCTTTTTACATTTGAATGGGTAAAAAATGGTTGGGGACTCAATCCTTAGTGAAGCTAGGGTGCAGGAACCCTATGAACAAGGCTTAGCAAGTAACAGACCAGGGTTGTAAGATGGTCAGAGCTAGTAAGCATGAACAGCTCTGTGTTCCTCTAAAGAGAGATAGTGAAGGATTATTATTCCCCAGACGACATCCACCTTAGTATAGGGCCACAGGTGGAAAGGAACTCTATTTGCTATGCTATATGCTATTTCTATCCTAAGAGCTGTCGACTAGAGGGGACATTTCACTGTAGTGTCCATCCCAGTGGTGAGACTATATTCCCATTTCTCCAACCCAGTTGAGCATGTGAGTACTTAAAACTGCCTGATATTGCTGGAGTCTATATTGCCTCAACCATTAAATGTTTCAAGAGAGTACCTTTCCTGTTCAATAAACCTTCAGTCCACTGGTTCAGTGAATTTATTCTTAATATTCTCACAGCACCTTAAGTTACTATTCAGCAACAACATATTTTCCTCCAGACACTTCTGGGCCTGGGTTCAGTTTATATGTCAAGAAGTATCCGAAAAAAAGATTGACAGGACTTCATTGAAAGGACCAGAGTTTTGGCTGTACCACCAGCCTTTTTCAAGGTTTTAATATGATGCAATGGAGCATTATACAGAGCTTGGGTTTCCTTTCTGAATGGAATATTCTGTCCAAATCTCTGTACCAAGCAACAGATGACCCTATTGAATGTGTAAGGCTCTGCTAGACTGCCATATCTAGATCCATATTTGTATATAAACTGCTAATTTGACATTGCCACTCTGTACATTCTCACAGTCTATGGAACTTGTCTGCTCATTCTGAACAATAAATGGTGCAACTGTAGGTTTCCTGCAGATTAATGGGGCAGATTAGGAAGGTCTATTGTTATGTCGTCTGAGTTAATTGGAAACATAGTTTTGCCGCAGTAATCTGATTAATTCTGCTGTTATTTGGGCTTTAAGATAAATACAATATTCCACGCTGTCCTGTGCTATTACATTTGTAAGATAGAAAGAGATGGAGGACAAGATTTCTTTGGCTTTGAAAATGTTTTTATCTCATTTCATGTTTCTGCCGTGTAAGAGCCGTGCAGGCACAAAAGCCAATTCAGCTTTGTTTTATACCATTACATTGATTTGACCTCCATCTTTAAAAACATCTTAGATTTTTTTTTCCGTTTAGATTGCATTATGCAAATGTAGAAATTTGCACGGGCGAATGTCACCTTAAAGAAGTTCATAGAGAAGTATGGGAAAGTGTGTGCATTTTATATTTCTCCGGAGACCAAATTATACGGCTACGGCAATGCTTGTTTTATTTCAAGTGCATGGGAAACTTAGTCAGATGTTTCACTTATCAATTCTTGCTTTACATATCATTTATAGCCTATAGATGTCTCATTGGAGGATATTGTACTACTTTTGCACTGAACAGTAGAGCATTGTTACAGTCCAATCCCACACTCTGGATAGGCCATTAGATTTGCACCCTCTGATTGGCCCTTGGCTCTTCCAATTAAATGCTGTATTAGACAAATCAATGGGCACCAATGATTCTTAACCAGGAACTCGCTGTTCATTGTACACAGACAAGGTACATCAATAGGATGTCTCACCAAGGTGTTGGTCCAAGCATACCAGATAGACTACCCTAAGCCCTAACACAGTGGAGTCCATACTTGATGGGTCTCACTAATTGTAAACCCTCACTATTTCTCCATGCTGTAGGACAGAACTGCTCTTGCTTACTATCCCTGACCCTAATGAAACATCCTATGTAAGGAGCTAGCCTTCAGTATTGATCCTTATTCAAGGGGGTCTTACAGCCTGACTTATCTCATTCTTGGGTTACCATAGGGCTCAGTTTGATATTGGGTCCTTTTGCTCCCAATTTCCACAGCATATCCATCCCTGGACAAAGTCCAAAGAAGAAGTGGTTCCTTAGATTGTATAAACTGCAGGCAGATAATGGTCACACCATCCCTGACCAATAAGGGATAGTGCCCTCCCAAAGGACATAGTTAACAAATCCAGGTCTTCCTGAGTCACTAGGGGAAGATAATCCCTTGGGACCCCTAAACTAGAATAACAGCTTATTGTACATTTGTCATAATTATTGTTGTCCTTTGCAAGTGGTGCAATAAAATGGGGATATAAGAGTAAATCACATTGTGCTGGGGATGTACTTGCTGGAAGGCCTGAGGTGAAGGAAGGCCTCAGTAAAGGATACATGAATGCAATAATGTGATTGATAGGATTGCACTTGTAATAAGTAAGTTAATATTCCCAGCTGACACCCAACTACTGCAGTTGGAAGGTTTAGCTAAGGTGTTCCCAACCTTTTTCACCCATGAGCCACATTCAAATGTAAAAAAGGTTGGAGAGCAACATTAGCATGACAGAAATCTCCTGGTGTGTCAAATATGGACTGTGATTGGCTATTTGGTAGCCCCTATCTGACTCTATTTGGCAGTACATTTGGTTCTTATGCAAGTTGCCTCCAAGCCTGGAATTCAAAAATAAGTACCTGCTTTGAGGCCACTGGGAGCAACATCCAAGGAGTTGGTGAGCAACATGTTACTCATGAGCCACTGGTTTAGTGGAAATGGAGTGAATCCCTGTATTGTATTGTTCTTTCTTTGGGTGTTCAGTAAACCGTCTGTTCGTGGTTAATAGCCACTGGTGCTCAGATTCTTTCAAGATTATCACTGGCATAGTACAGGGAATTGTAATTCAGCTGCACCGCCCTTCCTCCAGATATTTTGACTTGTAGAGAGTGAGTAGCAGTGTTGCTATTATTGCCAACAATTGGAAACAATTGACTGGTATATTTACATGGCTTTACAGTTTTTATCCTGATCAAGGACATATGACTGAATTTATTTATTTAGCTATGGGTCACTGTCACAGTGAGGATTGGGGAAGACAGGCAGATTCGAGGAGATTTAGTCGCCTGGCAACCAATCGTCTCTTTTGCGGGGCGACAATCTCGCCAAACTGCCGTCCATCTGCCTTCCGCCTGCTTGAATGAAGATTCACCTTCGCTAATGCACTCCCGGCGCTTTGATTTCCAAAGTTGCCCGAAATTGCCTCATGAGGAAACTTCAGGCATCTTCGGAAATTGGAGTGCAGCGAGTGCATTAGTGCAGGCGATTCGTCATTCAAGCAGACGGAAGGCAGACTGAAGGTAGTTCGGGGAGATTGTCGCCCTGCAGAAAAGGCGATTAGTCACTAGGCGAGTAAATCTCCCCAAATCTGCCCATCTGCCCCAACCCTGAAATCTCAAATATCATTCCTCTTTCCATACTGATGAGTGTTCCAGTTTCTGTCTATAACAAGCATTCTGATAACATGATTTTGTCTCATCACTGTCGGGATCGAGCTTATATTTGGGGCCAACAAAGCTCAGGACCCCTATAACTCTCGAGTATGTAGGAATTATATAAAATGCTGTTGCAGCTGTTACCTTGCTTTCGTTTTAGGCGTAACCAGGTCAGAAAATGAGCACGCACCCCATATCTCCCCCTAACTGGCCTTCAGGCTGGGCCCCGTTAGCTCATAACAAGGTTACAGATATATAGAAACATTGGGGTAACAGTAACCCTGCTATAGTTCCAGGGGTACCCAGGGTACAAATAAGCACTCACCCCAAATCTCCCCCTAACTGACCTTCAGACTGGGCCCCCTTAGCTCATAACAAGGTTACAGATATATAGAAACATTGGGGTAACAGTACCCCTGCTATAGTTCCAGGGGTACCCAGGGTACAAATAAGCACTCACCCCAAATCTCCCCCTAACTGACCTTCAGACTGGGCCCCCTTAGCTCATAACAAGGTCACAGATATATAGAAACATTGGGGTAACAGTCACCCTGCTATAGTTTCAGGGGTACCCAGGGCAAATGAGATATAAAGGTGACTTTGTATTTTCCATAAAATAACGTAATCAAAAATGAAAAATAAATAAAGAAATCCTATAACAGATTTTCAAGGAGGAAATGTGGGGGTGAAAATTCGGTAGCTTTTTGCAGTTAAAATTGAAGAAGAAAGAAGACCCTTTTTTTCAAACTGTGCGGCATTTTGTACCAAAACAAGTCGGTGCCTGTTGTAAAAATATCTATAATAATGTTCCAAGCTCTGAGATTTGGGAACGAATAGAAACAAATATGACTCAGAGCCTTTTAACTCCTGGCAGGTTGTTTTACATCAGAAATGAATGTGCCATGTGTGGGACAAGAGCCTGATTCTCTGACGTCCACTCCATTCTTAAATAACACTCGGACAGATTTGAAAATGCAGAAATTATTGAAATCAGAATCCCTGCCTGCAACAGAAATAGGGATTATCATATGAGCCATATTATTTATACTTTATATACAAGTATCGGACCTGGTATGCAGAAAACCTAGGGTTTTCCACATGAGGGATGATTAAGATTTTTTTAATCCTCAGGGGGGTAATTTACTAAAACTCAAATTAATCAAATTTTTTTATTAAAACAAAGCTCCATTCCACTAATTCAACTCATTTATCAATAATCTTTCTAAAAAATTTGGAGTGAGAAAACATCACTATAAAATCAGGCGTCAGTTCATATCGTATGATTGACACTACAAAAATTTTAATTTATCTAATTGTCATTGCGAAAACTCGACTTTATGGGATTATCGGACGAGAATCCCGACATTGGGCCAGATTCATTTCTATGAGAAAAAGTTATCTCATGGTGTATCACGTGAAAACTCATGGACAAGATTCAATTAGAGGAGACAAAACTTTCCTCCAAATTCAGTTCCAAATTTTCCCCATAGGCTTCAATAGAGTTTTTCACGTGATGAACAGTCAGATACGTTTTTTGCAATTGAATTGCATCTTACCGTATATACTCGAGTATAAGCCGAGTTTTCCAGCCCCCAAAATATGCTGAAAAACTCTACCTTGGCTTATACTCGGGTCAAGCGCAAAAACGGTTGCCGGCGCCTTAGAATAGTAGCCGGCGCCTAAGAATTTTCGCCGGCGCCTTAGAATAGTAGCCGGCGCCTTAGAATAGTAGCCGGCGCCTAAGAATATTCGCCCGCGCCTTAGAATAGTAGCCGGCGCCTAAGAACAGTCATCCAAAAACGAGATTGAAACTTACCAGAAGCTGCTGCATTTCTCACCCTCGGCTTATACTCGAGTCAGTAAGCTTTCCCAGTTTTTGGAGGTAAAATTAGGTACCTCGGCTTATACTCGGGACGGCTTATACTCGAGTATATACGGTAAATTGAGTCTCGTCCATGATTTTCATGAGATAAACCTTTTTCTCACTAAATTGAATCTGTCCCAAAGGGAAAAATTGATCTCACTGTTTACCACGTGAAAACTCTATTGAAGTCAACGGGCAAAAACTGCCACTGAATTTGGAGAAAGGTCTTTTCTCCTCTAATTAAATCTCCATGTTTTCACGTGATAAACCATAAGATAACTTTTTCTCACGGATTTGAATCTGACCCTTTATCGGATTGTCCAGCGCAGATCAAAATGTCAAGAAACAACTCCAGGTATTGACTTCTAGCTGACCTCGTTGGTTTGAGATGGAGTATTTTTAGATTCAGATTTTTTGCAGCTTTGGGGTATAATAAATCACTAAAATTTGAGGGGCTTTTTTGCATGAAAAATTTGAGTTTACCCCTTAAAAACCTTGACTAGATAAATTTGAAGTTTAATAAAGGGGCCCCTAAGTCTACTAGAAAATCATGTAAACATTAAATAAACCCAATAGGCTGGTTTTGCTTCCAATAAGGATTAATTATATCTTAGTTGGGATCAAGTACAAGCTACTGTTTAATTATAACTGGGAAAAGGGAAATCATATTTAAAAATTTGAATTATTCTATTAAAATGGAGTTTATGGGAGACAAACTTTCCATATTTCAGAGCTTTCTGGAAAATAGGTTTCCAGATAACTGATCCCATTCCTCTTACTTGACAATGTGCCAGTAGGAGGCATCCAATGCTTACTCTAAGCACCACTGAATTAATCTGGGTACATAAACTGGGTACAAGTGCTTAGTACATGGCAATGGAAGAGCTCTTAGTGCTCAGCATTTTCACCCAGCCCTTTGTAAATGAGTCCTTGCACCATAAAGATGATACACATGATATCAGGTTACTATGAACCTGGAGACATATATGTCATTAGGCTGCAGGAGGTGGAACATATTTTATTCACACTCCTCATTTACTGCACATCATTGTGTTTGCTCGGCTGTGTAACGAATGACAATATCAACTGAGGATAAATGATGCAATACGGTCTCTATCTCATGTGGAAATGAGGAAACAATTCATCATGGGCTCTTTGTCCATTACACGTCTCAAGCAGCTGGACCTTGAATCTGCAACTATACTCATACTTCCTTGTGATCGCTGTCGAGGCAAGTCTAATAGCCATCAAGATCTAATTTATCAGTTGGGTTTCCTAAAGCCATTTCAAATAAAAGTCAACATTGATCTAGCAGGTAAATTCTTGGAACAAATGAGTAACTTGCCGTAAATGTCTTTCATGATACTTGGAGGCCTATTTATTAAAGGTCCAATTTTAGTGGTGTCAGATGTTTTCGAAACCACAAAGAAATTAATTTTCCCCAAAACCACAAATGGCATGAAAGTTATTAAAAGATCTATAAAAAGTATGAATATAAAAACACTGAACGATGTGCTAATAAAATACAGAAACCACAAATCAATAGAAATTTTTGGTGGTCCCTCACTCCATATGTTTCAGGGTGTCCTCAACAGAGTAGTAGCCCCGCCAAGCCACAAATCTTCCAAATCAGCTTAAGAATAAACTCTACAAGCACCTGATGAAGGATATTTATAAGGATATTTATATCTGAAACATGTTGTGAGAAATAAATTAAATTAAATTTTTCTGACAATTACTAGGGATGCACCGAATCCACTATTTTGGATTCGGCCGAACCCCAGAATCCTTCGTGAAAGATTTGGACGAATACCGAACCCGAACACTAATTTGCATATGCAAATTATGGGTGGGAAGTGGTAAACATTTTTTACTTCCTTGTCTTGTGACAAAAAGTCACGCAATTTCCCTCCCCGCCCCTAATTTGCATATGCAAATTAGGATTTGGTTTGGCCGAATCTGAATCCTGCCGAAAAAGGCTGAATCCTGCCAAATTACTAGTGGAAAACCCCCCCAAAAACCTCTGAAAGTCTGAATGTATAAAAAAAAGCTTCACTAGGATCAGCGCAGCACCCGTTGACTTCTATGGGACCTTGACTGTTTTTACTTGCCAGACTTTGTATAAGAGTTTGGTTTATAAACGTAATTAATCTCAAACTTTTGTAGTTTTACAGAAATTTAAAAACCATGAATTATTATAGTAAAAATACAATTTGTAGAAAAAAATCGAAATCTGAATGTTAATGAATAAACTTGCCCTGTGCACCCTAATATGTTGTATTTAGTGGCACTGCTGAGGTCATATCCTATCATATTTATATAAATATCCCATGCTGCCTGGCTAATCTGCAATGACCTGTTTTAACGGGAAGATCTGGTGTCCACACATACATGCATTCATTGTTACTTTCCCCTATAAAAAACAACCCTGGTGCTAGGGTATCTGTGTCACGGTCAGCACCCTAAACCAGAACTAGTGCCAAGCTCCCTGGTCTCGGCTCGGCTTCACCAGTAGTGTGACCGCCTTTGGCTTCGGGAGGAGCCCTCAGCGTACTCAGATTCCACCTGGACTTTTCGAGAGGAGCAAGGCGAGGAGTTCTGGTAAGCAAAGGGGCATGACAGTTGTTAAAGTCAGTTAGGCCGAAGGTCGTGATACAACAACGTAAGACAGATTCGTGGTCAGACGGGCCGGGTCGAGGCAGGCAGATAGCTAGAATCGTCAGGCAGGCAAGGGTCAAAACCGGGTAATCAATCAGATGGGATGAGGCAGAATCGGAGTCAAATAACAGGCTGAGGTCAAACCAGAACGTCGAACAGAATCAAGGTCGGTTTCAGGCAAGGGTCAGGTTCCAGAGATAAGAGTAGTCAAACAGCCAGGCAGGGGTCAAAACAGATAATCAGAATCAGATTCAAACACAATAGCAAAAACTAACAGCACCAGGATATCTAGTATAGGTCAATCTAAACAGCACCAGGAACAAATCCTATCACGGGCAATGACATAGAAGAAAATGTCCCTTTAAATCCTATTTGAATTTCGTGCCATTGCGCGCTGACGTAATTATGCCAGCGCGCATGCACCTATAAAAAACAGAAGTGCGCGCGCGGCGCGCATTAGGAAGCCAGCAGTGAAGGAGCAGGACGGTGCGGCAGGTGTCCCCGCCGCACCACCAATAGACCACCAGGGTAAGGATTCTTCACAATCTGCATGTAGTTCAACCTACCCTACTGATGTAAACACTATTCTTCTTAATGCATTTGTTTACAGTTGGTTTCTAGGAAAATATACAATTAAGCGACTGTATAATTAGGAATTCTCTCCAAATCTCATCCTTATTGGTCTTCAAACTGGTTACCACTAGCTGCATCTCCCAAACTGTTTGGGAACCACTGCCCGGCCTATTGTATGTCCACTTAATGACAGTGTTTGCAGGGACTTAAAATGTTATTTTTAACCAAAAGCATTGAGAATATAAACTTTTCACAAACATCTCATGGCATTGATCATCAGTGAGTCACCTACAGTACTCCCTTCTGACCTGGCCCCCCAGCATTCACTGGATCCTGTGTCCCTATTTTAACATTCCTGGGGGTTGAAATGTACTGGAAGCCAAGAGACTGTTGAATGGACTAAGACCAACTGCTATTCACAGTTGTGACATAATTTATATTTTGCCCAAACCTCAATAATGTCACATTTTGCTAAATAACTGTTGAAGGTCAACGTTTTCACTGCAGTAACCAATCAGAACTTTTGTATGTTGATAGAAATAGAACATGAGCTTTAGCATGTACATGTGTGGGACCTATTATCTAGAATGCTTGGTATTTGGGGCTTTCCAGACAACAGTCCCTTCTGTGGATCTTCATACCTTAAGTCTACTAGAAAATCATGTAAACATTAAACAAACCCAATTGGCTGGTTTTGCTTCCAATAAGGATTAATTATATCTTAGTTGGGATCAAGTACAAGCTACTGTTTTGTTATTACACAGAAAAAGGAAATCATTTTAAAATAATTGGATTATTTGTATAAAATTGAGTCTATGGGAGGTAGCCTTTCTGTAATATCGATAGCAGGTTTCCAGATCCCATACCTGTACTATCGAAATGGTAATAGGATTAAATAAAGTCTATGAGCAACAGCATCAAGACAGATTTGGGTTTAGATTTCATCCTGATGATGCCACCACGCCATTCTTCTGGCATTGCTTATGTATCTGAAGATCCCATTAATTAGGATTTGTATTGAAAAATTTAAAACAGCATATTAACATAAATTAGACTAACATCAGCCAATAACATTACACTCATACAGAACCAAAATCCCCTCCCCCCAGTCCACTGGCCAAATGTCCTGGTGAAATGCTTGACAATGGGACAAAGACAATCTCAGTCCGATTCAGGGTTGGGTTCAAGTTGAAATATGTTTTGGTCATCACTATTAGCAACATTTAATTATGTGCCTAAATAAATTCATATGTCAGTGAGAAGGCCACAGTGTGTATAACCTACCTAACTTACCTTAAAGGGATACTGTCATGGGAAAAATTTTTTTTTTCAAAATGAATCAGTTAATAGTGCTGAATTCTGCACTGAAATCCATTTCTCAAAAGAGCAAACAGATTTTTTTATATTCAATTTTGAAATCTGACATGGGGCTAGACATTTTGTCAATTTCCCAGCTGCCCCTGGTCATGTGACTTGTGCCTGCACTTTAGGAGAGAAATGCTTTCTGGTAGGCTGCTCTTTTTCCTTCTCAATGTAACCGTATGTGTCTCAGTGGGACATGGGTTTTTACTATTGAGTGTTGTTCTTAGATCTACCAGGCAGCTGTTATCTGGTGTTAGGGAGCTGTTATCTGGTTACCTTCCCATTGTTCTTTTGTTTGGCTTCTGGGGTGGAAAAGGGAGGGGGTGATATCACTCCGACTTGCAGTACAGCAGTAAAGAGTGACTGAAGTTTATCAGAGCACAAATCACATGACTTGGGGCAGCTGGGAAATTGACAATATGTCTAGCCCCATGTCAGATTTCAAAATTGAATATAAAAAAATCTGTTTGCTCTTTTGAGAAATGGATTTCAGTGCAGAATTCTGCTGGAGCAGCACCATTAACTGATTCATTTTGAAAAAAATTTTTTTTCCCATGACAGTATCCCTTTAAGGTCATCTAGCATTAATTAATACTGTGCTCATGGTTTCTTCTCCCTAAAAGTTTCTCAGTAACACCACCAACAACTTTCTGGCTGCCTAAGGAGCACTGGTGCGTTTCCTACAGGCTGTATAACTGGCAGAGGTTAGAGCTCTGCTGATAGATTGATATGTTCATAAAAATAATTTATTCACCAGAGTAGTAGTGGCCCGGCTGCCTTTGCAATAAATACAGGAGAACATTGTTATTAAATCTCTTTATGTGCGGAGTGTGGGCCCATAACGACTTCTTTCACTTGGACATGGGGTATAATAACATTCCCTGAGCTTTCCCTGTGGATAAAACAAGTTATTATTAAAAGCATTTTCTCATTCAAGAAAGCTCATGGGTCACTTTGTACTGTACAGGGATATAACCAATATTAATATATCTGCATAAAGTATCTCTTCATTCTCTGCAGCCTCAGACAGTGTTAACAGGGATTATTAACAGGAAATGAACAGTTTCTGAATAATGGGGTCGGCTTTTTAGTCTTATCAATAACCAGTCCAAGGCAGGGTATTGTAGGGGGAAAAAATGGGCTTTATCTGAGCTGGAAAACTCAGGGTGGGTTGGTGGACACGCAATTGTGATTGGAAGCTGGACAAAGGAAAATAAAATAAGACCCTAGATCAGGGGTCCCCAACCTTTTTTACCCATGAGCCACATTCAAATGTAAAAAGAGTAGGGGAGCAACACAAGCATGAAAAAGTTCATGGGTGGTGCCAAATAAGGGCTGTGATTGTCCATTTGGTAGCCCCAATGTGGACTGGCAGCCTACAGGAGACACTGTTTGGCAGTACATTTGGTTTTTATGAAACAAAACTTGCCTCCAAACCTGGAATTCAAAAAGAAGCCCCTGCTTTGAGGCCACTGGGAGCAACAGCTATGGGGTTGGTGAGTAACATGTTGTTCACAAGCTACTGGTTGGGGATCACTGCTCTAGATGTATCAAGTAGATGGCTCACTATGTAACACAAAAGGTCCAGGTGCACCAGCCCTGGACCTTCATCTCGGGGAATGAATTTTCATATATTGGCAGGAATACTAATACTGATGTATGGCAGCCAAGATCAAGAAGAACCTGTAGACATGATGTTGCCAGTTGCAGTAGCATTCATTTAAGGGGTGGTTCACCTTTAAGGTATCTTTTATTATGTTATAAAACAGCTGATTCTAAGCAACTTTTCAATTGGTTTTCATTATTTTTTTTAATAGTTTTATAGTTATTTGCCTTTTTCTTCTGACTCTTTGAAGCTTTCAAATGGGCTTCGCTGACTCCCTTCATACCCTCAACCTTCAATAATAAAAAATGAAAACCAATTGCTAATTGTCTCACAATATCATTCTCTACATCATACTAAAAGTTCTCAACGGTGAACAACCCCTTTAAATGTACTCCATTAGTCTGACTGGATACAGAATAAATCCTGAGATAGGAATAAGTTAATAGCATAGATAAAGGCTCATAATTAACCATCACCAGGGCTGCCATCAGGGGGGTACAGCGGGTATAGCTTCACCGGGCCCGGCGGTCTTAGAAGCTAGAAGGGGGGCCTGGCAGTTCTAAACTTCCTCGATTTCCGGGCCCCCTTAAGTCGTGAATATTCAAAAGCCTCTGCCGCAGCCGCCGGAAGTCCCGAAAACCGCCGGAAGCACCCGAAGCCGTCGGAAGGACCTGAAGCAGTCGGAAGGATCCGAAAGGACCCGAAGCTGACGAATCGAGCCGAACAAGAGGAGATTGAAGAAGACCTTTGAAGGTAAGTTCCACTGAACACCAATGATTTTTTTTTAACCCCCTAACCACCAATATTTTTATGTTACTTTCATGGGGGACCCTGGCCACCAATTTTTTTTTTTTAACTTAAGGGGGTCCTGGCCACCAATTTTTTTTTTCTTTTAAACTTATGGGGGGTCCTGGTCACCAATGTTTTTTTTTTTTTACTTAAGGGGGCCCTGGCCACCAATTTTTTTTTTTTTAACTTAAGGGGGGCCCTGGCCACCAATGACTTATTTTAACTTGTGGGGGGTCAAGGCCACCAACGTTTTTTTTTTTATAACGTGTGGAAGGGGGGCTGGCCACCCATTAATTTTTTTTAATTGTGGGGACTCCCTGAACACAAATGACTTTTTATAACTTTTTTTATAACTTGGGGGGGGGGGTTAGCTCAGATGAATGTGTGGCTTTTTGTAATGTGATGTGGGTGGGATCTGGGGTGGGGCTTTGGGTCGTGCTGGGACAAGGGGGCCCAGAAAATTTTATTATACAGGGCCCCGTAATTTCTGATGGCGGCCCTGACCATCACTCCCACTGCCTAAGTTGAAGTACCCACAATGGTCCACCTAAGGGAAAGGGGTATTGTATGTTGCTCTAATGGCCTTTGCTCAAGGGAAGAACCAAGAAGAACCAAAATGCAAAGTGGAGATGAACAATGAATTTAGATCTGAAGCACCAGGTTGACTAACTGCTAGTGAAGTATCATGGCCATTCAACATAATGACCCCTTTCCACATCCTGGTTGACAATGTGAAGCTGAAAGAATCTACTCAATTCTGGTGAAACAGTTCAGAGAATCCAAAAAATTTAGTAGATATGAGCTAGTTTTTATCTCCTCATTGATCCAACACCAGTGAGCTGATATTTGAGCAACACATATGATTCATTTAGTTCCCTGCCTGGCAGCGAATGAAATTTTCTGCAGTGTGACACCAAAGCTGATCCGATGACTCACAACCGGTGTGTGTGTCACATTAAATACTTGGAAAACCTGTAGTCAACGGGGAGATGTTTCAATAAAAGGGGTCACAATGAATCATGCTTCCCCAAAAAGTTGGCACCACTGTGCTCCCTGCCTGTGCTGATACTCTCTACTCTCAACTTACTGCTGTTCTTTTGTCGAATGATAGAGGGCAGGTTTGAGTATATGAAGACATCTTTCTACGAATACTTCTATAATAAATCTTACTTCTCATTATTGGGAAGGAGAAGGTCATACAATAGCTTATTGGGGGTAAGGTCATAATTGGTGTTAAACATATGGTTTATAGAATGGTTAATTCCAAGCAACTTTTCAATTGGCTTTCATTTTTTTCTTTTTTATAACATTGAAGTATTTGCCTTCTTCCTCTGACTGTTTCCAGCTTTCAAATGGGGGTCGCTGACCCCATCTAAATAAAACAAATGCTCAGTAAGGCTACACATGTATTGTTATTGCTACTTTTTATTACTCCTCTTTCTATTCAGACCTCTCCTATTCATATTCCAGTCTCTTGTTCAAATCCATGCAAAGTTGCTAGGCTAATTTGGACCCTAGCAACCAGATTGCTGAAAATGCAAACTGAAGAGCTGCTGAATAAAAAGCTAAATAACTCAAAACCCACAAATAATAAAAAATAAGTGCAAATTGTCTCAGAATATCACTCTCTACATCATACTAAAAGTTAATTTAAAGGTGAACAACCTCTTTAAGTGTACTCCAAAACTGGAAACCCGGGACAACCAATTAGCTGGTGGCTCATTAGTTTGCATTTAAAGGAGAACTAAACCATAAACATGAATATGGCTTAAAATGTTATATTTTATATAGTGAACTTATTGCACGAGGCTAAAGTTTCAGCTTGTCAATAGCAGCAATGATCCAGGACTTCAAACTTGTCACAGGGGGTCACCATCTTGGAAAGTGTCTGTGACACTCATATGCTCAGTGGGCTCTGATTGGCTGTTGAGAAGCTAAGCTTAGGGCTTGTCACTAATTATCCAGCAGAAAATGAGCTTCCCTGGCTGTAATATAAGCTGATGCTACAGGTTTGCTGATTATTAAATTCTGATGCTAATTGCACTGGTTTCTGTGCTGCCATGTAGTAATTATGTGTATTAATTACTAATCAGCCTTATATTGTGACATTTCTATTCTATGTGTACTGTATATTGTGAGTGGGTCCCTAAGCTCAGTAAGTGACAGCAGCACAGAGCATGTTCAGTGAATCAGCAGAAAAGAAGATGGGGAGCTACTGGGGCATCTTTGGAGACACAGATCTTTACTGCTAAAGGGCTGTGGTTGCCTTGGGCTGGTACAGAAGCACAAAACATCATGTACAACATTTCTACCTACTTCTTTAGTTAGGCTTTAGTATTTATATCTGGTTGCTAAGTGTTACTAGACCTGAAGCAAGCTGTACCACTGTTATTAAGGGCTCATTTGCAAAGTGCAATTTCAGACACGAGTTGCCATGTTTTGGTTTTTTTTTACCCAGAATGCATTCCCATAATTCCAGCATGAGAGTGAGCAGCACGGTATTAACAAGGGAGTCTTGTACCATTATTCCTGCCATAGATCAGGCCTGAATGATCTAAATTATAAAAGCATTCCAACCCCCTCTACTCTTTTTTATGATCAAGACAATAGATTGTCCCCCGTGTGTTGATGGGTTTGTTTGTGCCATTAGCATGTATGTGATATATAGAGTAACATGAGCTCATACACGGGTATATAGAGAATGATTTATGAGCACCAATAAAACGCCTGAGTTTAGAAGCAGCTCCAGAGAGATCTCCCCATGTGACATGATGCAAGATTTGCTTATGCAACAAATGTGCTATTTTCCATAATTGGACAAGGGCTTTACAATAATATAATAAATTTATTGCCTTGATTCCTGAGAATTCCCCATTCTGGTGAATACAACGCACTGACTCTCATTGCTTGTGACAGGCGTCTTTGTAATCCCAGTCTTTACCTGCACAATATTCGCCTATCAATTTTTGATCAAAGGGCGGCTGATACTGCAAAAAAATAGAAAAGGGGTTTCAATGCCTAAAACGTGAAGTTTCCTGAAACTGGAAGAAACCATTATTTTGATATTTTTTAAAAAAATGTCAAAAAAGGAATATATATATATATATAATATAAAGACAGGTATGGGACCTGTTATCCAGAATTCTCTGGACCTGGGCATTTCAAGGTAAGGTTTTTTTCCCATATTTGAGATCTCTATACTTTGTCTAATAAAAAAAATAATTTAAACATTAGTGACGAATCTGTGTCATTTTGCTTTGACCGGAAGATTCACAAATTTACCACAAAATTTGCAAAATGGCGAAAACGCATTGAAGCCAACGGGCGTCAAGATTATTTTGACGCGCGTCAGTTTTGATGCCAGTGACAATTTTTATGTGCGCGACAATTTTGACAGTTGTTTTTTGATGCAGCAGATTTTTTGCCAGCAATTTTTTTCCGCAGTTTATTCGCTGGCGGTGAAACGCAGAAATTCACCTCAAATTCATGCCTGGCGAATTTATTGGCCCATCACTATTAAACATGAAATAAACCCAATAGGATTGCCTTGTACAAAGTTTAGGTATGGGACCTGTTATCCAGAATGCTCATGACCTGGTGTATTCCAGGTAACATATCCCCGAAAACTTGAATAAATGTAATCAGGGTGGGGGGAAACTCGAATACTAGAATTGATTGAGTTATCTGCGAAAAAAAACTCAAATCAATCAAAATCATTGAATTTTTGAGCTCAAAACCACCAAAAAAAAAAACAAAAATCCCAAAAAGGCTACAAACATTTTAAAAAGGTTCAAGGGACCTCTGTTATCCACTTCTACATGACCTTGACAGGTTTTAGCTGGAGTATTTTTGTATTCGAGTTTTCTGCAGATTCAGGGCACAATAAATCACGAAAAATTTGAGTATATTTTTTAACCCGAAGTTCAAGTTTATACTGAAACTACCCTCGAAAACTCACATTTTTTGGGAAAAACACAACTCAACCTATAATAAATAACCCCCTTAATGTACTATTTAAAAAATAGTAGTTGATCTGTGAGCACTTCTTATTGTTTTAGTAACCTTTAAACTGTTAATGCAGAGAATCACATGACCAAAAGAAACGAGTTAGGCCCGTGTGTATCAGGATACAGTTCATGCAAACAGAAAAGTCTCTATGAACATATCAGGTGCTACTAAAATGCTACTAAAATACAATTTAAAATTCTGTTTTAGTTTTTTTCACTTCATCTGTCTTTGGATTTAAGTTTCAGCCCAACATTATATTTATCATTATAGATGATTATATATTATAACATTATATATGTGGTGCTGGGAGCATTTTGAAGGACAGAAAAAGGACATCCATAACCAAAGGTACAGCTAATGGGAGCTGATTAGGCACGGAGATTTCATTATTAGACATGACACTTATTGAAATGTTACAGTATAAAAGACTTCAAAGGAAACCTGCCTAAGGCAATTTTTTTTTAGAAAAAAATGCAGTTTTATTGTTTAGTAATATTTTAAAGGGGACCCGTCACCCAAAAAAAATATTTCAGATCCTATTTTATCATGTTAGTCAAGCAAAATGAACTTTAATTACACTGTATAAATTATTTGAATCCTGTTTCCATCGGTCTGGGAATTCATAATTATAACAAGCAGGCAGGAGCCATTTTATGGACACTATTATTAAGACAAGCCTTGTATCATCTCAGAATCTTGTTTGTGCACCAGAATAGGGGACCTGATGTCCATCCCCATGTACTGGCTACACAATTAAATGGTTAAGAGAACTGGGGGAATGTGGGGAGAGCAGTGACACCTAGAAAGTGCCTAATGGAAAGTGAAAGTAATTGCTTGCCCCGCCTCTATGCCTAGGCATAGAGGAGGGGCAGGCAATATTTGATTGACAGCTGATATTTTTAAATGAGTTTACAACAGCTATGAACGCTTTAATAAAAAAAGAAATTGGATTTCATATTTAATTTGAAAAGGACTTTTATTATACAGATTTTTATGTCTGGGTGACGGGTCCACTTTAAGGCATTTAAAGGGGTGGTTCTGCTTTATGTAAATTTTTAGTATGTTGCAGACTGACCAATTCTAAACATCTTTTAAATTGGTCTTCATTATTTATTTGTCTGACTCTTTCCGGCTTTCAAATGGGGGTCACTGACCCCATCTACCCCAGGCTACACATGTATTGTTATTGCTACTTTTTATTACTCCGCTTTCTATTCAGACCTCTCTTATTCATATTCCAGTCTCTTATTTAAATTAATGCATGGTTGCTAGGGGAATTTGGAGCCTAGCAAGATGGCTGAAATTGAAAACAGTTGAGCTGCTGAATAGAAAGCTAAATAACTCAAAAACCACAAATAATAAAAAATGAAAACCAAATGCAAACTGTCTTAGAATATCACTCTCTACGTCATACTAAAAGTTAACCCAAATGTGAACAACCCCTTTAATTTTTTTGGCTAACAATTGTGAATCAACTCTTAAGAGGTTACTAAAGGACCCTGAAATATGCTGCTGGTTGGAATACTTTTGTTATGGTCATACAATTTTTGTTGGATTTTACAGTAAAGCATGTTAGCAAGGCAACTAAGATGAGTAATGTAATACCATGGTACAAATACCCTTATCCTGGCATTTATGTGGGTAAGAACTTGAATTGGACCTGGTTTCCATTAAACCCAATGACTGGCACCGTAGGTGTTTCTTCAAACCTTGTGCTATTAGTCTTAGAATAATGTTATTTTATACATTTGGCTACAGTAACACAAATGGATTCCGTTGTTGGGAGAATGACATAAACCGCACCGTTGGGAGGGAGCACGTCAGGTTCTGTGTATCGGTGATTAGTGGAATTCATATTTAATGCAGGAATGGCTGGTCCAAGGTGGTGGAAACCATAGCAGCCCCTTGTATTCGAATTGAGAAGATCATTGGAAACGCTTGGATATGTATCAGAATGATACAGGTATGGGATCTGTTATCCAGATTGCTCAGGACCCGATGTTTTCTGGATAAAGGATCTTTCCATATTTCCAAATTTTCATACTTTAGGGGGCCGATTCACCAAGGGTCGAATATCGAGTGTTAATTAACCCTCGATATTCGACTGGGAATTAAAATCCTTCGACTTCGAATATCGAAGTCGAAGGATTTTAGTTTGTGCGATTCGAAGGATTTTAATCCAACTATCGAAGGATTATCCTTCGACCAAAAAAACTTAGGCAAGCCTATGGGGAACTTCCCCATAGGCTAACATTGAGTTCGGTAGGTTTTAGATGGCGAACTAGGGGGTCGAAGTTTTTTCTTAAAGAGACAGTACTTCGACTATCGAATGGTCGAATAGTCGAACGATTTTTAGTTCGAATCCTTCGATTCAAAGTCGTAGTCGAAGGTCGAAGTAGCCCAAAAAACACTTCGAAATTCGACGTTTTTTTACTTCAAATCCTTCACTCGAAGTTAGTGAATCGGCCCCTAAGTCTACTAGAAAATCATATAAACATTAAATCAACCCAATAGGCTGGTTTTGCTTCCAATAAGGATTAATTATATCTTAGTTGGGATCAAGTACAAGCTACTGTTTTATTATTACACAGAAAAAGGAATTATGTTTTAAAATGTTGAATTATTTCATTAAAATGGGGTCTACTGGACATGTCCTTCCCGTAATTTGGAACTTTCTGGATAACGGGTTTTCAGATAATGGATCCTATACCTGTAGATTTAAAGCGCGGAGATCCAAATTACAGAAAGATCCCTTACCCGAAAAACCCCAGGTCCCAAGCATTCTGGATAACAGGTCCAATACCAGTATGTACATTCTTCTTCTCTTAATACCTGATTCCTGCTAATTATTTTCCATACCAATGTGCAATACAGAGACACTTTTCATAGTTTACATATTGCAGGAGTGTTGACGGAGGCTACGTATTTAGAATGGACATTAGTCAAGGGGTACAGAAGAGGCCAATGGTAACTGGATTTAGTACAATGAAAAATTATACTTGGAAATGAGACCTTTTGTCCAAAATAACTGTCTGTTACAATAAAGAAGCATAAAATGATACTAAATGACAAGTTCTTCTGAACTCCATCAATACAACAACATACTCACACTGCTCTCTATGGGATCTCAAGGGAACGACCACACCCACATTGGTTCGGAAACACCGGGGATGTGCAGGAGATAAAATAGTTTTTTAAATTTCCTGTGCGCCAATCACCATTGCTCCAGTCCTGATGATGAAAATATGTGCAAATAAAAGGGAGGGGACGGGGGCAACAAACTTCAGTGGGCCTAGAGGTGCCGCTATGTAAATCCGGCCCCACCCACCTCTGCATGGTACAGAGTGACAGAAGGCGCAAGCTGCATCGGGTTGGGGTGCTCCTCCTGCCAGGGGCAAAACTATAGAGGAAGCAGACCCTGAGATTGCAGGAGCCCAGGAGCGTGAAAGGCCCAGTAAGGTTCTGTTTAAAGAGCAATTTCAATGTACCTTGCTAGAATATCAATGTTTTGGGGCCCTAGATTGAATTTGCTGGGGGGCCAGTAACACCTATGCTACTGCCATTGTTCTTAGCACAGAGAAAAGAGCAGCGCACACCTTGGCACAAGGGCTTTTAAAATGAGCACTAAGACATGTGCTCTTGTGCCCCTTAGTGCTATTGTACTTGCGCTCAGGGCTTTCAGAATGACTCCTTATATGTCCTCTCTACTCCAAAAACAAGCAACTACCAATTATATACACCAATCTTTTTTATCCACGAGTCACAGTCAAACATAAAAATAGTGCTGTGATTGGCTATTAGGTAGCCCCTATGTGGACTGGCAGCCTACATGAGGTTCTCTTTACCAGTACATCTGGTTTTAATGCAACCAAAACTTGCCTCTGGAATTCAAAAATAAGCACCTGCATTAAGGTAACTGGGAGCAACATCCAAGGGGTTGATGAATAACATGTTCCTGTTTGGGAATCAATGATATAAGCCACGGTACCAAGGGATCTTAGGTTTCAAGCTCAAACGGGGCAGAGCCTAATGTATGATCCATGTAAAGCTCTGTGCAAATATGTTGTTGCTGTACAGGATAATGATAATAAAGAGAGTAACATTTGGCAATCAAACTAAAACTACAATTAATATCTACCAGTTTACTCTCTGATGCTTCCAGAACCTTCTGTGTTTCTAATCTCCAGGTTTCTTGCTGTTCTTGCTTTCCAATATTTTGGTGGGGTGGGTCTTCTTTTCTTCGAAGCTCTGTAATGCTTCCTCCCACCTCGTTCCTCTCCATTCTATCCGTGACTATTCATTTGCTTACTCCCTCCTCCTTCCCCTATGCAGGGTTTAATGGACACGTGAATCACATTTTCTCTAATACTGGAATTATGAAATGTTGATATTATAGCGTTCCCAGCAGGTAGCTGCCTATTTAAATGGAAATGCCACCGTAACAACTGCTTACCTGCAGCCCAACATGAAATATGTATCAGTGCAAGGAGCTCATCAAAGGGCTGTCACTCACCATCAAGGGTTTGAAACAAAGAGAAAGTCCTTCCCTCGGTGGAGCTTGCATTTTTTGCATTTACAACCTGTTTATTGTGTTGCCACGTACAGCGCTGGAGCCACTCGTCTGTGAAATGGGTTTTCAATTATTAAGGAAAGAAGCAGCGGCTCTGAAAATATATCCAAGCCCCTTGTGTGTTTCTAAATAGACTCTTCTCTGATGTTGTTTTTTTTCCCCCCGCAAAGAAAGCTCATTAGATAATTAAGGACTGTACTGGGTTATTAACCTCTCTCTGCCCCTAAATGCACACAGAGTACTAATGCTTTTATGACATCACCACCGCCTCATACCTAAATCACCTTCACAGCTCTCCTCCCATAGAAGCAAATGGAAGAGACACATACAGATCTCTGCAGAGCAATCAGAGCTCTTCCCAAGTGTGTGACTGCCGTGACAGCTACTTACTGTAATGATGAGCTACTGAGTTGCTGCTCTGTGATTGCAGAGAGCTCCTTTCTATAACTCCATAAATATCACCGTATACTATAAAAAGATGCCAGTATTCCCCTGTACTAAGCACAATTCAGCAGGAACAGCGTTCTTGGTTTGAAGGTTGCCTGTAGAAAGATATTATACAATTATTCTAGCCTAGGTATCCCCCTAGTAATAGCAGCAGTACAGCCCTGAAATTCAAAGGGATAGTGGCTCATTAATAGATGTTCAATCTGATGCCCTCCAGATATAGTTGAAGGCTGTCAAAGGGACGATGAGAGTTATAGTTGAGTAAACATAAAGGTTTCAGGTTGCCCGTTCCTCATTTATTTCAGATAGCAAACCAACTTCAACAAAGGGGATGCCAGGCTCTACAAGATAGTGCTAGTCCTAATCTAAAGACTGTCATACAGAGGCTGCAATGTTCAAAACAATTCTCCTTAGGATTCACATCCCTATTCCTTACTTGCTTGGGCACGGGTCTGTCTTATTGTAATGATTGACCCATAGCAAAGCAGTCATTATGGGGAATTGTGCACTTCTATTTGTGAACTATGTATACAATGACTGCAAGCTTGCAGCTTGGGTAGTCCTGATAAATACTGTGGCAATCTTACCCTCCTGTCGTATTCATGTCCTAAAGTTCTTGCTTTACTGACACCATCTTGCTCTCCTGTTGCCTTCTTGTCCTCCTGTTACCATCTTGCTCTCCTCTCTCTCCCGTGGCTTTCTTGTTTTATTGTCACCATCTTTCCCTGCTGAGGCCATCTTGCCCTACCTGGCACCTTCTTGCCCTAGTGTCACCATCTTGCTCTACTGCCTTTTTTGTCCTACTGTCATCATCTTGCCCTACCCGTCACCCGTAACCACCATCTTGCCATGTGATCTCAATCTTGTACTTCTGTTGCCTTCTTGTCCTCAGGCACGAAATTTGTGGAAAGACCACAAAGGCCAGGACTAGGGCAGCAGAATTTTCGGGGCGGCATGTCACCCAGCTGCTTTGCAATGAATTTAGAAGCACTAGGAACAAGCTGTAGATTTGCTAGCTCTTTAAATCTCCATTGTGCCAATTCCAGTGCTCTAGACCAAAGAAGGCATAACGCATGCTCATGCATATGAAGTGGGGAGGTGGAAAAGGGGACGACAAGTTGTCCGAGCCTAGGGGCCCCCTGCTTGTCCTACTGTCACCATCTTGCCTTGTGATCTCCATATTGATCTTCTATTGCCTTATTGTCCTACTGTCACAATCTTGCTCTATCTGGTCTCCATCTTGCTCTCCTTTTGCCTTTTTCTTTCCATACTGAAACCATCATGTGACTGACACCATCTTGCATGACTATTGCCTTTTATTCTCATTTGTTGTCACCATCATACTATACTAACTGGGGACGAGGGCAGTCACCTCTCAAGCAGGCAGCTTTGCCTGGATAGTTACACCTCTCACACAGTCAAGGTTTTAAGTGTGTGACATGGTCATTGTGTTCATAGCGAGGGGTTCACCTGCCGAGCTTTTGCATCAATAGCTTTTCATTTAAACTCCTCTGAGGCTCAGTGAGTTTGATATCCATATTCCCGTCTCTCTTTAATTCCAAAGGACATCTGGTGGACCCGGCTTTGGAATTTACAGTGCTATGGATTAGCGCTTTGCTTTGGTATGATTGAGTTCAGGCACCATGTCAGCTTAACAGCACTCACATTTCCAATTTAATTAAATGCTAAAGGAGGCCGTCTCGCGCCCTCACTAGGGTTTCTCCTGAGCAACACTGAGATTAATTATAATGCTACTTTGATCATCACAGTTTATCCTTATTTAACTAAATAGCAAGCATTTCACAGTAAAAGGTTGTTTTTTTTAGTGGATATAGGATAGATTTATATTACGCTTTATATTGGGTGCATAATCTTTGGGCAAGGAATGGGGGGCTGAAGAGAGGGGGCTGCTTCCTTTACGAAGATATAAATTGACAGCTTACACTGAATTTTGTCTACGTTTTGTATTTTTGAGAGTTTATTAATTTTTAAATATTGACCTGGTTGTGCAGCATTATATCAAAGGCCTTTTTCCATCGTTTTGTATTATACCATTACTATTATGTTGTCTATATATAACCTGCCTAACTGCCAGTTGATCCAGAGGAAGGCAAAAACCCCTTTCGGAAGCCTCTCCAATTTGCCTCAGAAAGGGGGAAATTCCTTCCTGACTCCAAGTTGAACTATCTTCCATATCCCTGTATTCCCTCAGTTGCTAAACACCATCCAACCCCTTCTTATACCTATCTAATGTATCAGCCTGTACCACTGATTCAGGGAGACAATTCCACATCTTCACAACTCTCACTATAACAAACTCCTTCCTAATATTTAGCTGGAACCTTCTTTGTTCTAATAGGAATGGGTGCCCATGTGTCAGCTGGAAGGACCTACAATTTCTTCACCTAAGGCCCCCATTTAGAATGGAGGAACATAACTTTCATTGGAAGCATTGTAGGTGGTTCTTCATGGTGAGGACAGTGAGGCATCTTGTGATGGCAGATTCTATTAATGCATTTTAGAGGGGCTTGGATGTTTTCATGAACAAGCATAATATCAGAGGCTATTGTGATACTATATTCTACAATTAGTATATATATTGGTATATATATATTTTTTTTATGTTATTGTATAGATAGGTCAGTATGATGGTGTGTATATATGTGCACTGGAGTTTATTTGGAGGGGTTGAACTTGATGGGCTTTGGTTTTTTTTTTTTCAACCCAACTTACCTATGTAACTCTATAAATCCAATTTGGCCAGTCTTTCACCATAACATAGACTTTATATACCCTTTACCAGCTTAGTTGTCCTTCTCTGGACCTAATTCAATAATGTCCTGTTTGAGCACTGAAGACCAAAACTATACAGCATATTCTAGATGGGACCTTACCAGCGCTAACCCCCTCCTCCTGTGAATCTATGCACCTTTTAATATAGCTCAATACCTTATTTGCCCTTGAAGCTGCTGAATGTCATTGCTTGCTACAGCCAAGTTTATTATCTACAAGGACCCCAAGCACTATGACTTTGCTTAGTGCAGGGTACACTTGGCTGCATATTGTTATGTTTTTATTGAACAAATTTGAGGTTAGTCTTAGCCTCTGCTGCTATGCCCTCCTCATTTTCTATCTTCGTCTTCCAGATTGCTGTTTTACAACATTTGTTATCGTGTTTATATTCATTAAATGCAGCTCCTGTCCCCTCTGACTTGTTTTTAAACGCTTTTCTGTTTTCTATTAACTTCCTTACTTCTGTATTAAGCCACATAGGGTGTTTTTTTTGGTTCTTCTACATTTACTTCTACATTAGAACAGTATTAATTTAATATCATTTTAAACAACAACCAATTCTGTTCTGTGTTTTCAGCATAAAACATAATGCCCCAATCTATGTTCTGAAGGACAGCCCTTTAGGAGCTAAAATTGCTTCTCAGAAATTCAGAGTCTTTGTTGCCCCAGTGTACATTTGTTTTTTTGGCCAAACATTAAATGATATCACTCAAAATTATAAAGAAAAAGGTACCCCGTAGGTAACAACCTAATCAATAACCAGCATACGTTAAATCTCTTAGGATTTAAATAAGTTAATTAAATAAATAAGTTAAGGTGAAAAAAATACCCAATCAATTAATTAATTAATTGAACAACTACTTGATTTTAAAATATTTCATAAATACTATAAAGTGCCAATTAGTGCATAAAAAAAGGACATGTCCATTGAGTAGTTTAATCAATTATCATTCTCAAATTAAATAACAATTCATGGTTGAACTCAACCAAAAAAAGCTAAAAAGATAAAATGACAAAGTTCATCAAAGGAGTGCAATTAATTGTGAAAAAATGCTTAAATTAAGTGAAGATTATTAAAACCAAGGAATTAAATGATATCACATAATGGTCACTATTACCCAGGGGTTCTGGTAATGGCACATTTGCTATAGGTTCTGCGTAGGGATGCACCGAATCCAGGATTCGGTTCGGGATTCGGCCAGGATTCGGCCTTTTTCAGCAGGATTCGGATTCGGCCGAATCCTTCTGCCCGGCCGAACCGAATCCAAATCCTAATTTGCATATGTAAATTAGGGGCAGGGAGGGAAATTGCGTGACTTTTTGTCAGAAAACAAGGAAGTAAAAAATGTTTTCCCCTTCCCACCCCTAATTTGCATATGCAAATTAGGGTTCGGATTCGGTTCGGTATTCGGCCGAATCCTTTGTGAAGGATTCGGGGGTTCGGCCGGATCCAAAAAAGTGGATTCGGTGCATCCCTAGTTCTGCGTCATTACAAATCACTCGATCCAGGGGCGATCCTGGCCCCCTTGCCACCTGAGGCAGCTTGCTGTTGCTGCTCCCCCCCTCCTCCCCTGTGCGCTCACCTTTTTGCACTGGAGGGGGTCCACAAGGGTGGCTGAGATGACTAAAGCAGAGAGCATAATTGAGCCTTTTCCTCTCTTTACTTACATTAGGGGGCCTAGGATGTTTTAGGATTGCATGTAACACAATTAGAAAAATTGCCTTGTAATGTGTAGAGTGATGTAAAGAATTAAAAGCTATGAGCTGATATCAGCTATTCCTATGTAATGTATATAGCATGGCTACTGTGTGCACAATCTGTCCGTTTAGATTATTATATATTGCTTTGTAATGTGTAGAGTGATGTAAAGAATTAAAAGCTATGAGCTGATATCAGCTATTCCTATGTAATGTATATAGCATGGCTACTGTGTGCACAATCTGTCCGTTTAGATTATTATATATTGCTTCACCCAGATACTAAAATGTTTGTTTTTGTTCATATTATTCTGTTGCTTTATACAGTTGTTTCCTCTTTGAGAGGCAGCTTTGCATTTAGAAACGGGCTATTATATCTTTTCTATATATATATATATTTATAGCTGAGCAGTGTGGGGATGAGTTTCTACCAAGGGAAAGCTTAACAAATAGCATTTTAGCCTTGAATAATTCTGACGGATGTGATGGCTGGGATAATACACAATAATTGGAGATTGTAATCTCCTGGAGAAGACTTTGTCTAATTTGCAGGAAAGTAGCAGGCAGCCGTCACATTTAAGGAGAGCTAACTGTCTCTTTATCATTCTCCTGTCACATATCATCCTGCTAAAAAGCTTGTATGAAAGACAGATCCAAGGGGAACAGGGAATATATTTTTTTGTTTCTGAAATAAGGAAAAGCCGAAGTGAATTTTTCATACCAAGGACACTGGGATCAGTTGATAAAGGGACTTTCATAATGTTCCCTTAGCTCCGCAATCTTCCTCTTATATAAAGTGTGACCTGTTTTACAAAATGTAGGTAAAGGTTTTGCAGTGGAAAGAGGCAGGAGTGTTGGTCTCTTGGAAAGAACTTCAACTCCATAAAGCCCCACCAACTAAACATAAGACAATCCAAAGGTTGCTACCTGGATCATCTCCATTCCAACAATATTCAGGTGCACAAATGAAGTAGAAGACAAGGCTCATGTGCATGGGGCCTTAAATGCCTAAAAGTGAGTAAATAATAGTTAGGACAACCCTTTGAGCTGGGTAGGCCTTCTCACTACTAAAGAGAGATTGTTGCATTATCCTACAGTATCTGTGAGTTTCAGTTGTCACTGTGAGTCAAAATATTTTGCCAACTGTATAATGAAAACCAGTTTGAAAAAAAGTTGCTTGACAAACTCCCCATTGACTTCAATGTTTTTAGCAATTTTTTTGCAGTTTTGCTAATTTTTGTTCCATCAATATAAGTCAGATTCGCCCATCTCTAGACCTTTCTTAATAGTTACATTGCACCATTGTGATTGGATTATTGGAAGATTTTATATGCAGAGGACTTACCTTACCGGTCAGTTGAACTGAAGAAGCTGCTCAGATGAGTAGTGAAACGTCTTCAATGATTACTCAGTAAGTCCAGTTGCTCTAGATTTACTTCTACTAGATATACCTTGACCTGGATGAATAAAAACCTCCATAGACACATCCTACAGTAACTTCATTATAACTCTATAAATCATAATATATGGCACTACATGTTGTCCATGACAGAGACTTCAACAAACTCCACACCACTAGGGTCATAACAATCCAGTCCTACATTTTTAAAAGCCTAATACCCGTAATGGACTCCAGTGATATGGAGTTAGTTGATATTCCTGCCAGAGAGACGTGTAACTTCTACAAGTTTGTTTACATTGTGGCTGAAATGTTGTTGGCAATCGTTAAAATATAAACATGATACAATTAAAGGCATTGAGATGTTCACTTGTAGCTCTTAGTGAGATTTGCCTAAGCATTGACCTTGCAGGTATAGAAACCTGATACCATAAAAATGAATTCATTTGTATTTCTTCTCCACAGCTGGATAACCTTGATGAACAAGCTGCCCAGATAAGACGTGAATTAGATGGCCGCCTTCAGATGGCAGATCAGATTGCAAGGGTAAGCCTACATGGTCCTTTAAGATTTTAATACAAGATCTTTTGGGGTACTGCTTTGAAGAAACATCTAACTTACAAAGAAACTTATGGACTTCTTTATTGAGGTGTTTCCTCATAAATTGCAATTTTGAAGACAAAAAAGAAAACTAGATTAACATATGCTCTAAAGGAACTGAGAACAGTTGAGATGTGAAACATGGTGTGAAACATGGCAGAGGACCTTTAGAAACCAAAAATAGAAAAAAGGTATTCATAGCAAGCTTCTGGCCTTCAAGACATTGATTATGTGTCAGTTAATTCCTAATTGTGGATGAAGAAAAGAGAAACAGAAACCCCATACAAACACAATAGTGTTCCATAAATACATTCCAGGACAAGGCATTGAATATGAATATATTTGCCTCCAGCTCTTCTTTTTTAAATTGAAGTGCAGAACTCTTGGTAAAATGCGTCAGGATGGTAATCTACATGAGGGCAACCTCGCACTCTCAGGTTTATTGAAAACAACTGCAGGCAAAGAAACCTATATAATATTCTTGCCAGAAGCTATTTTCTCATAATTAAGTCCATCTCTCATGGTGATATTCAAGGGGAAAGATTATTTGTCTCATGGCTCCTCAAACAGCCATAGGGGAACTTAAAGCAGGGCATGAGGGTACATCAGGAGGCCAGTTATAATGAAAAGTTGGGTAAAATTCTTATTTACTGTTTTGGATAATCCTGGAGCTATGTGTGAATGACCATGTATTTAATATGTATACAGGTTCCAGAATTCTTGGAACCTGGGGGAAAAAGGGATATTTCTGTAATTTTGGATCTCCGTACCTAAGGTCTACTAAAAATCACGTAAACGTTCAATAATCCCAATAGAAATGTCTTCCCTCCAATAAGGATTATTTATATCTTGGATCATGTACAAGGTACTGTTTTATTGTTATAGAGACAAGGAAAATCATTTCTGAAAATTTAAATTATTTGATTAAAATGGAATCTATGGGATAATGAAGGTCTCTCTGGATAATGGCCACAAACCATCAACCTAATGAGGCTTACCATTGTGAGTGTCATTCAGAAAGTCCCAATGTTTGAGTATGGTCTAAAGAAAAATGAGAAATGTGGAAAATGTTGGAAATCAACATGAGGGCAAGCTCATAGCTTGGGAATATCAGGTTTATTGATAAGAAAACAGTTGCAGGCAAAGAAGCCTATAGAATGTTCTTGCCAATAGGCCCTTTCTCATAATTAAATTCAGGGGTGGAAATTGTTTATCTCAGTAGTTCCCAAACATCCACAGGGGACCTCAAACCAGTGCATGATGTTTCATCAGGAGGGTTAAATTTGTATTTACTGTTTTGGATAAACATGGAGGTCTGTGTCAATATATAAACTGTATAAATAGTACCTTTTTATTATTGTACCCTACCTTAGAAAATACAAGACCACAAATCATTAACCTACTGAGACTTACCATTCTTGGGTGTCATTCTAGAAGGCCCAGTGATGAGTCAGGTCTAAAGGAAAATGAGAAAACTGCTTATTAAAGACATAAATTATGGCACAAACATGCTACAAACAGTGCCACTACAGGTTAATGAGCCTCTCGCCAACAACTAATACAATGTCCCAACAGTACTTCTCCAATAGAAAAGTCATTCTCATAAACATTGTGTTGTTGAAACTTGCATTAAAGGCCCGAAACGTTGCCTTTGTGGGCTGAATAAATCTATTTTGCACAACTACAACTCGGTGTGCTGCTGGTAATTCTTTTTTGAATATGATATGGCCCCGTTGCAGATGTGGGCAATCACCTGTTTTCTCTAGAGTTATTGAGCTCTCCACAACAGTGGATCTGCCCAACAACAAACACAACGTCATAACAACACTTCTCCAATAGAGAAGTCAATCAAACTTGACAACAAGCATTGTGTTGTTGAGGGATATCAAATGAGTTTTAGCCCAATGAATAGGGTTTGATTTCATCCTGTTCCTTGTTTAAACAAGGAAAGAAATGAAAGGTTGGGGAGATTTAGACCCATTGATAAATCGCCTCTTCTTCGGGGATAAATAATCTCCTTAAACTGGCTCCCGCTGGCTAGAATCTAAACTGCCGGCAGGATGGCACTCAGATCGCTTCCTTTTCCGAAATCACCTGAAGTTTCCTTGTGAGGCAACTTTTTTTGAGAAAAAAAAAACGGAAAATTTAAAAATTTTGGCTTGATTTTATTGAGTTTGTCCCCGATCCAATTAAATTGTTCTTTTTTTTTATAATAAATAAGGTCCAATCATGAATTCTAGTTTGGGTGTCTTTAAATAAATCAAGAGAATAGCAACATTTTGGGTTGTACCTCATTCAGTCATGACCATCCATTTAGACCCAAACACACTCCATTCCAGTATAAACCTGTAAGTTGTAAGTTTAAGTGAGTCCGGGCCCAGTGTCCCCAGCATCATAGGAAAAACATAGACAGAATCGCAATAAAAAACTAGAGAGGTACATTTCCTGAAGAAAATGTGAGTGGTGCTTGCCGTGGCAAAACTCAGGCCCCCCATATATGTTGGGTGTCTTGCCCAGTCGCCCCTGGTGCCTAGAGAGTACACAAAGTCGGTACACAAAGTCGGTAGAATCCGGATTAAACCGGTGAAATTTAAAGCCAACCAAATTTTACCATTGAAATCAATCCAAACAAACTGGCTATTTTTGGCTCCGCCCACTTTTAAAAATTTGCAACCCAGTCACCAAAAGGACCAAGTTTGAGCACTCTTACATTAACAGTGTAAGAATGACAGGAATTTAAATATTCCCATTGAATAGCGTTAGGTAAAATTTGATTGGCTGTCTTAAGCTCCGCCCATTTTTCTGAATTTTAACCCCAGTTACCTAGTCATGGTCAGTGCCAAGTTTGGGGCCTCTGGTTTTAAAACGGTGAGGCGGTATTCCAAAATTTTATATTGAAGTCAATAGGTGAAAACTGATTGGCTGTTTTTGGCTCCACCCACTTGTCCTAAATTTTGACCACGGTCACCCAGTGAGTAATTGAGCCAAGTTTGGTACACCTAGCATTTAAACTGTGATAATAGCAGCAGTTTATCATTTTTCATTAAGGTCAATGGCTGAAATCTGATTGGCTGTTTGCGGCTCCGCCCACTTTTCCTAAATTTTGACCGCAGTCACCCAGTGACGCACTGTGCCAAGTTTGGGAGTTCTGGCTTTGATACTGTGAGAATTACAGCTGTTTACATTTTCTCATTGAAGTCAATAGGGAACATCTGATTGGCTGTTCTTGGCTCCACCCACTTTTCCTAAATTTTGACCGCAGTTACCCAGTGAGTAATTGAGCCGAGTTTGGTACACCTAGCATTTAAACTGTGATAATAGCAGCAGTTTATCATTTTTCATTAAGGTCAATGGCTGAAATCTCATTGGCTGTTGTTGCCCCGCCCCTTTTTTCCTAATTGTGAACCACAGTCACTCAGTGACTAACATACCAAAGTTTGGGAATGCTGTCATTTAATGTGTAAAAATGGCAGCATTTCTATTTTTTTCTATTGAAAATCAATGAATGAAATTTGATTGGTTGTTGGTGGCTCCGCCCACTTTTTCTAAACTTGAAGTGGAAACCCCCAGCGACCACATTTGTGATATTCAAGGTCCCTGACATCAATACTGAGAGAATGGCAGCCTTCTTAATTTTTCCCATTAAAACCAATCAAAGAAATCTGATTGGTTGGTTTTGGCTCCACCCACTTTTCTTAATTTTAATCCCAGTCCCCCAGTGACCAACTGTGCCAACTTTGAGGACCCTGCCATTAACGTCTAAGAGCGGCAGCAGTTAAAAAAATTCCTATTTAATTGAATGGCTGAAATTTGATTGGCTGTTGTAGACTCCACCCACTTTTTGTAAATTTTAGCCGCAGTCACCCAGTGACCCACGGTGCCAAGTTTGGGAGCTCTGGCATTGATACTGTGAGAACAGCAGTAATCAAAAATTTTACATAAACTGATTGGCTGTTTTTGGCTCCACCCACTTTTCCTAAATTTTGACCGTAGTCACCCAGTGAGTAATTGAGCCGAGTTTGGTACACCTAGCATTTAAACCGTGATAATAGCAGCAGTTTATCATTTTTCATTAAGGTCAAAGGCTGAAATCTGATTGGCTGTTGTTGCCCCGCCCCATTTTATTCCTAATTGTGAACCACAGTCACTCAGTGACTAACATACCAAAGTTTGGGAATGCTGTCATTTAATGTCTAAAAATGGCAGCATTTCTATTTTTTTCTATTGAAAATCAATGAATGAAATTTGATTGGTTGTTGGTGGCTCCGCCCACTTTTTCTAAACTTGAAGTGGAAACCCCCAGCGACCACATTTGTGATATTCAAGGTCCCTGACATCAATACTGAGAGAATGGCAGCCTTCTTAATTGTTCCCATTAAAATCAATCAAAGAAATCTGATTGGTTGGTTTTGGCCCCGCCCACATTTCCAAACTTTAATCCCAGTCCCCCAGTGACCAACTGTGCCAACTTTGAGGACCCTGCCATTAACTGTCTAAGAGCGGCAGCAGTTTAAAATTTTCCTATTTAATTGAATGGCTGAAATTTGACTGGCTGTTGTAGACTCCGCCCACTTTTTGTAAATTTTGGCTGCAGTCACCCAGTGACCCACGGTGCCAAGTTTGGGAGCTCTGGCTTTATTACTGTGAGAATTACAGCTGTTTACATTTTCTCATTGAAGTCAATAGGGAAAATCTGATTGGTTGTTTGCGGCTCCGCTCACTTTTTTGGGTCCCCAAAATAGGACAGAAAAGTCACAACACCCCATTCCCGAATAAGCTGAACGGTTTGACACCTCATTCATGGGTCTGCGACAAACTAATTATTCGATAAATTCCCCATTATAAGTCAATGGGGCAAATTTGGGGACCTCTCCTGCCCCGGGGGTAAAACTTATACCCTCGTGTGGGGTATCATCTGACACAGGTCGCAAACCTCTTCAAATGTGGTAAATTTAACGTTTCTACAAGATTCCCTCTCTGCGCTAGAATCCGTCAAAAGTTGGCCTCAATGTTAATCTATGGGACTTTTTGGGGTGGTTAATTGCCCCCGCAAGGGGCAATTAACCACCCACCCCTTAGAAAAGTCATACCACCCCATTCCCGATTAAGCCGCACGATTTGACACCTCATTCATGGATCTAGGACAAACGGTGCGGGACTAGTTACGCGCCAAACTTTCATACGGAAGAAGAATAAAAATAAGTTTGCAAGATAACAGTAGTGATGCTTTGCTTCGCAAGCACCACTAACTATTGATAAACTGTTATATTACTGTTTCACAGTCCGTAGCTATCCCATAAAGGAAACATTAAAGGCCAGACTTCAGCAATCCATAACCCACCATATGGCGCTGTTTCTGAGCAATCTAAATTTAGATGTGACCTTTGTCTGCGGAGCATCACTTTATGCAGAGCACTTAATCTTCTCATCCAACTGGGATTAATCCAATGGCAATTTGCAAGATGGCAGCCTTCACTGCCATTAAGAATCAACTATCTCTTTCAATCAGATAAAAGTAGAATATTCATTAGACAAATAGACATGCATGTGTCTCTTTATCCACAATATGCTATATTTTTCATGTTTCGCAGTACAGGTATGAGATCTGTTATCTGGAGACCCATTATCCAGAAAGCGAATGCCGAATTTTTTGAAAGCCTGTCTCCAAGAGACTTCATTTTATCCAAATTATCCATATTTTTATAAATTATTTCCTTTTTCTGTGTAATAATAAAACAGTCGCTTGTTCTTGATCCCAACTAACATATAATTAATCCTTACTGGAAGCAAAACCAGCCTATTGATCTATATGAATATCATACGTGGAATTGGGCTACACTTCATAAACTGATTCCCAATCCAGAATCATATCAGTTTGATCTTTCCAACATTATATACAGGTTCTGTAGAATAGCACTAGCATTGCATTACAATTTGCCCAGATAAGCATTCAAAATGAGGTTTTATTCCAGATAAAATGTCCATATTCATAGTCTCTTGCATCATTTTTTTCCACCTTGATTTTCATATGGCACAGCACAAACACAAAATGATATCAGCATATCTCATGTTATATTGTAATAAAACATCTACAATAGCGGCTACATTATCCCTTATAATACATGAGTGATACTCAGAGTTCCCCATATATATATATATGGTCACAGAACCCCTCAGTGACTTCTAATATCCTTATCATTTACAGTAGGGGGTACATTATCCCTTATAATACATGAGTGATACTCAGAGTTCCCTGTATAACTCAGCCTGCAGCCTTCTACCTTTATATGGTCACAGAACAACTCCTCAGTGACTTCTAATATCCTTATCAATTACAGTAGGGGGTACATTTTATTATTATTATTAACATGTATTTATATAGCGCCAACATATTGCGTAGCACTGTACATAATACATGAGTGATACTCAGAGTTCCCTGTATAACTTAGCCTGCAGCCTTGTGCCTTTATATGGTCACAGAACAACCCCTCAGTGACTTCTAATATCCTTATCATTTACAGTAGGGGGTACATTATCCCTTATAATGAGTGTTGGTTGACTTAAATTGAACCTTAAAAAAATAATTTCATTATCATTTCTTCAACCTGTTGTGATCAGCATATGATTTTCTTGTGGAAATGGCGACACAAAATTCAAGCATAAACAAGAGATCATCACTTTGGACTCGCTCTAATATATATTGATGGTTTATTTATGGCGTGCAAGGGTCTAAATAAATGAAATATACTTCCGAATAAGCACCTTGGAGCATGTCAAAAAGATGTCTCTTCCATCCGTTTGCATTAACATCAAACTTTTTTTTATCAGTTCTTATTTTGGCATTTTAGGCGCTTACAGACTGATTCTGTCTCAGAGTTACTATAAACTGGTATAAACTGGGTGCAGGAGATGATAATAAATACATTTGATGTCTCCCCAGTAAAGGGCTAGAGACAACTCAAAGGCACTTCTTGGTTTTGTCTTTATATGCACAAGTGCAAAGACAACACGAGACCCCGGCAGCACCCTTGTGCCACTTATTACTCTAGCAAAGAGCAATTCTGCCACTACCACCCCACGAATACAGTGCTGCTGAACACTGGCAGATGCTGAACCCATATTTCTAGCCTAAATTAATTGCTGGAGGTATCTGTGCTCTGTGGAGAAGACCAACCAGTCCAACATCTGATTCCCAAACCAGAGGGTATTTATATGAAGTTGGCCCATCAGTCTACTTCCTCTCAATCACTAGGCAACATACCTAGTGGCTTCTAGAATGGGGAGGTCTCTTGATGGTTATATGAAATTTGTAGATAAACCTAATTTCAAGTGATGAGTGAAATTATTCACCAGGCGTGAATTTGCCGTGAATTTCCATGTATCGTCGCTGGCGAATAAATTAGCGAAATTGCAGTGAAAATTGACTCTAATGCAAATGGATAAAATAAGGGTGCGTTGAATTGTCGCTAGCATCGATTTTGACACCCGCAAATTGACGACGGCGTCGAAAATACCGCGTCTCGTGAATTTGTCTACGTTTTGTAAATTTTTTTTAGAAATAACATTATAATGTGGCTAGAATGCCTTACACAAAGACACAAAGGGGCAAATTCACTAACAGGCGAACATTCGCCAGCGATGGCTTCGCGCACATCGCAACACTTCGCCAGGTGTAAATTTGCCTGGACAACGCTAATTCACGAAGATCCGAAGTTGCGCACAGGATACCGAACGCCAGCGAAATTACGCTCAGCAGTTCGAAGTTACGCTAGCGTTGGCTAATTAGCTTACGGCGTGCAGTTAAAGTACAATGGCCGTATATGCTGCAGCAAATACATTACACTACACAAGGCCAGGGAACCATAATAAAATTATATAAAGTTGTTATATTGCCCTACACATGAGCCCACAGTATAGTTTAGGTGCCATATGTTAGCAAATGTAGGGGGGGAAGGAGGGTACCCTAAAAAAAAATTTAAGATCTTTTTCAGTCTATCACCCTTTAAATAGGAAAAAACGCCAGCGTTTTTTGGGAACTCCTATCTACTCTATTGCTCTTCGCCTGGTCTGAGGTGGCGAAGGCAAGTCTGGCGATAGAGGTAACGTTCAGTAAAATCAAAAACTTAGTGAATTTGTGTAGTAATGCTCTTTCGCCAGACCGTAAATTCACCTGGCGTTAGAGTGCGAAGTTGCACCAGAATCTATCTCCTTGGCGAAATAACGCCAGCAAATTTACGACAGCTACCGTTAGTAAATTGGCGAAGTGCCGAAATGACGTCACGCTGGCCAGCATTAGTCACTTTGTCCTTTAGTGAATCTGCCCCCTAATGTTAGGGCACCCCCTAAAGGTTGTAATGACTTACCTCATTAGCAAAAACCACATGGGCCTGGGATGAACAATCCTATTCCTTTCTTCTTCCTTCCCGTGGGCGCTCATGCACAGTTAAAAGTTAAAAAAGTTAAAGTTAAAAACTGGACAAATGTACAAAAAAAAAAATCCACGTTTTCGCCCTACTGCACATGTCTGCTCTGGATTTTGAAGAAAGATGGACGAGGTTCACTTGTTTGGAAGTATCTTGTGCTGGTGGAGTTTTCTGCTAAGAGATGCACCAGCCTGGGCATCAGGAGAGCCATTGCAATCCTTGGGGGTGCCCTAACACCCCCATTTTTAAAAACTACCCTAAACTCCCATGAATTCGAAATTAGACTGAGATCGAAATGTATTTAAAAAAAATCAATTTTTTTTAAAATCGGATGAATTTAATCAACCGGAAAACTCAAATCAAATTCGATTAGAATTTTAAAAAACTTGATTCGAGTTTTTTCTCCGAAAAAAACTTGAATGTCAGGAAGGCTGCAAACAACTCCAAATTGATCCCTGGATGTCTCACATTGACTTAAACAGCAATTCGATAGGTTTTAGGTGGCGAATAATGGAATTTGAGTTCTTAAAGGGCCAGAGTGTGATCTCAAATTTTTTGAAAAACTTGAATCGAATTTGAAAAACTCCCTAGTCTAATTTGACAGTTTTGAGCCTATGTAATTGCTAATTGTTTTTTTTTTAGAAAGATTGAAAACCTTCCCCCACTACCTGCAGAAATCTTGAGGCAGAGCGGGGAATGAGGGGATGTTGACATCACACGTAGAGGAACTGATGTAGCAGGTGACATCACATTAGGCCATGTGCATGACATCACTTCCACAAGCTGAGGGGCGCAGTTAGGTCCAGAGCCTAGGGTGACATGGGACCTAAATACTTTACTGCATACACATTACAGATGGGTGGTGCTATATATTGAGGGTACTTTAATAACATTCAAAGGAGGACAAGAGCATCAGTGTAACTATTAACAATCTATGAGGTTTTGGTTTCTCAGGGGATCAGTTAGTTCCTCTACGAGTGATGTCACATCCATCAGAAATAACAAGTTGAGGTAAAATCGGAGAAAATGTAAAATCAGGGAACTGAATCAGGTATTATATACTGGTGGGACCCCAAATAACTTCAAGTCAGAGGATCTAATGCTGAGGTTTCTCTGTAATTCACTGTTGTAACACATTTTGTCTGACTTGTAGGAGCGCAAATTTCCAAAGTTTGTCTCCAAAGAAATGGAGAACATGTACATCGAGGAGCTGAAGTCGTCTGTGAATCTGCTCATGGCGAATTTGGAGAGCATGCCCGTGTCTAAAGGGGGGTCGGAATTTAAACTGCAGAAGCTGAAGCGCAGCCACAACACGTCAATTATAGACATGGGGGAAGAGAACGAGAACCAGTTGTCCAAGTCCGACGTTGTCCTGTCTTTCAGCTTAGAGGTAAGTGATAGAAACTGGGGAATATTGCTGAGCAGTGATCAAGTCAGCATTTGTAGGTAGGAAGGCAGGAATGTTAGGGCAAGGGTGGCATTGTGAATGAGATGGCAAGATGGCTGATCTTATGGTAACAGTTGGGATAAAAAGGTTTGTAATAGGGAAAGATGTTAATGTTGCTGAGAGTTGTTCTCCACTGAAGAACCGCATGCTGAACAACATTGATACATTGTCACTGATATCTGTTACTTTCTCCATCTTGCTATACCATCGCCATCATGTCTTACTATTGTCAGCTTGTCGCACTACCTCCATCTTTGCTATTTTTACTATAACCATCTTGTCACCATCACCATCTTGCCTTACTCTTACTATCCTATCATTCCATCTCCATCTTGCCTTACTCTTACTATCCTTTCATACCATCTCCATCTTGCCTTACTCTTACTATCCTATCATTCCATCTCCATCTTGCCTTACTCTTACTATCCTATCATCACAGTGCTACGCAATATGTTGGCGCTATATAAATACATGTTAATAATAATAATACCATCACCATCTTGCCTTACTCTTACTATCCTATCATTCCATCTCCATCTTGCTTTACTCTTACTATCCTTTCATACCATCACCATCTTGCTTTACTCTTACTATCCTATCATACCATCTCCATCTTGCCTTACTCTTACTATCCTATCATGTCATTTCCATCTTGCCTTACTCTTACTATCCTTTCATACCATCTCCATCTTGCCTTACTCTTACTATCCTTTCATACCATCACCATCTTGCTTTACTCTTACTATCCTATCCTATTATACCATCTCCATCTTGCCTTACTGTTACTATCCTATCATACCATCTCCATCTTGCCCTACTATCCTGTCATACCATCGCCATCTTGCCTTACTGTCAACATAGGTTGGGCAGTTTGGTTGGGACCCTCTAAAACCATTTTGCTCTGGGATCCTCCACATTTAAAGGCCCTGGGATTGGTTAATCTCAATAGAAATGTTTCTCTCTCTGTATCCAGCAGCAGCCTCCAGTTCTGGTAACTGCCATATACATTAAGCAAGATTTCTTGTGCTGTCAGGCTGGGGCTAAAATTAAAAAATGCATTAATCTTATAAGGACTATTTAGCTGGCTAGCTGGTAGCATTGTGCATTTGGCACAGATGCATTTGTAAATTTTATTCTTTTGCTTTAGTAATATGAGATGGCATGAGATTGCAATTCACAAATTGAGGACTGGACACTGGGACAAAGAATTTTATATAAAGTGAAGGGCAGAGTTAATTCCGATGACTCCTATATCATAGCGGCTCCTTGGGGGGGAAATGTTGATAACGGCCAAAGACAGATGATGATTGGTTGGCTATTTCTCAGCTGTTGTGCGCTTAGTTAAGATGGATTAGTATAAGAAAACAGATTTACAGCAACAAATCTATCTATCTATCTATCTCTCTATCTATCTATCAAGTATCTATTTAACTCTATATATCTATCTATCTATCTATCTATCATTTATCTATCTATCTATCTATCTATCTAGCTATCTATCTATTATCTATCTATTTATCTATCTATCTATCTATCTATCTATCTATCATCTATCATCTATCTATCTATCATCTATCTATCTATCTATCTATCTATCATCTATCTATCTATCTATCATCTATCATCTATCTATCATCATCTATTTATAAATTATCTATCTATCTATCTATCTATCTATCTATCTATCTATCTATCTATCTATATCTATCTATCATCTATCTATGTATCACCTATCTATCATATCTCTATCTATCTACAATAACTAGCTTGTAGTTTTTCTTGAAGGTGATATCAAACCCAACAAACTAAAATGACCTTATCCCCTATCTATCTATCTATCTATCTATCTATCTATCTATCTATCTATCTATCTATCTATCTATCATCTATTTATCTATCATCTATCTATCTATATCTATCTATCTATCTATCTATCTATCTATCTATCTATCTATCTATCATCTATTTATCTATCAATTCATCTATCTATCTATCTATCTATCTATCTATCTATCTATCTATTTATCTATTATCTATCTATCTATCTATTATCTATCTATATCTATCTATCTAAAAATTATAAGCTGGAAACGTCATTACTTTTTCTCACTTCAGGTTGTAATAATGGAAGTCCAAGGATTAAAATCGTTGGCCCCAAATCGCATCGTTTATTGTACTATGGAAGTAGAAGGGGGTCAAAAACTTCAAACTGACCAAGCGGAAGCCTCCAAACCCATGTGAGTTTGCTTAAATAGTAAAATCAGTATAGTTATACATAATGGGATGCTGTTCAGTATTAATACACTGTGTAATAAACAATAACATGTTTATTTTCATAAATACCTTTTGATGAGGCCCTGATTGATCTGTTAATGTGCAGCGCTTTTCTGGTGGGTCTCTGTATGTCCCCAGTATGATCCGGTCTTAGACTGGGGACTAGTGATGGGCGAATTTATTCTCCAGGCGCAAATTTGCGCCAAACAAATGGACGCCGGCGCTATTTCGGCAAAAACAGACACCGGCGTCAAAAACAGACACCGGCACCAAAAACTAAACGCCAGTGCCGTTTTGCAAATGTTTCGCCATTTCGAGAATTATTCTGGAAATTCGCTAATTTTTCAGTGAAGCGAAACGCCCCAAATTTGCTACTGGGGACCAAATAACTGGGTCAGCATAAATTAGCCCAGCATGTAGGTAGCCAAAAAAACACTCAATTGGGATCTCATGAACAAAGCAGATCTTGCTGTGTAGGTTCGGTTTTTTTGAGGCCTTGAAGAATTTCTACCCCATTTTCCAGTCCAAGTTAGTGCAGGTGGCTGGGTGGGGAGATGGGGATGCAGGTAAAGTTTCTGGTAAAGGTGAATCCTACCCCCAGCCCCCCACCCAAAATCATCTTCTGCAACACCTGCTATAAACCATCTTGGGGTTGATGATTTGCAGCAGAGGGTGAGGTTAAATGACCACTGAATGGAAGGACCAAGCAGGCAAGGGCAAAGACCACCACATAAAGACTTTCATAGTCAGTGTCATAGTCAGTGTTCAACTACAAGAACCTTTAATGACAATTTAACTTGGAAATGGGAGTGTCTATTTGATAGGCACCCCCATTGACTCTTATTGCTAAAGCTCCACTGGGATACTTTTCTGCAAATCATGCCACTCCCATTTGTTCCAGGCTTCCTTGCAACCCCTGCATTTATAGTACAGAAGTCTCAAGAAAAAGTCCTGTATTGTGTTTACACCACTAATAGTTGCACAAGGGACAACTTTGACACTGGAGCAAGATGGCGGCAGTCTAGAAGAGCCGAATTTCCGGTTTGAAAACTGGAAATTCTGCTCTTAGTTACCAGGAGTGGCATTCTTGCCACCCCTGGCAACCAGGGGGGCGCTGCCGCCTGAGGGGAGTGTCTCAACTCGCCTCATTGGTGGAGCGCCCCTGTTGACAAAGAGCCGATTTGTTGGTTGAGATTATTCCAGGGGTGGAAGATTTAGTTGGCAATTTTAGAAATCCGGCACTGGAGAAGCTTTTGTAATGACCGGGGGGCTCTGCATGTACCCCTAGTTGCTGCACGTCAGGACAAGCCTTTACTGCTTTGAAATCCTTTTGGTAATATATATCAAATGGCTGTTTCTCTCTAGGCTTAATACGATGGATAAGAGCTGAGATAAGTTCAAGCCGTACAACAAGCCGTTATCTCCCATATCATTTACTGCACAGCACAGTCAGTTATATAAATGGCCTTGTTGACATTTGGAAGGGATAATAAAGGCTGCGGTTTATTTCCAAACATATTTTCCAATATAATCTTGTGCAAACAAAAGCTGCGCACCCAATTAACGTGGAGTTTATTAATGACACTGTGTTTGCTTTTTCCAAAGGTTAACTTACCTATATGTAATTAAAGTCGTCAGAGTAATTGGTGTTAAAGCCTTAAGATTTACCGGATTCTTTTCGGGCCTTCGCAGTAGATCTGTTCAAGAAAGGTCTGAATGCCGTTGCACCTCGGGAGGAATACAGGGTTCTTGTTTGGCCAAAGACGATAATATTGTACGAAACGAATTCTCATACGAAGATTGTAATTGTTACGTCTGTGGCCACCTTTAGGCAGGACAAAAAGGTTGTGCTTGATCGACGTGTTATAGAGAAGGGTTAACGTATCCAGTGTGGTACCGCTAAAAAGATTTGGTTTCCCGATAACCTTATGTAGACAAAGGTGTGTGATGGTGGGACATGTGAACAGTGTGTAAGTTATGGCCGTATACTCATATGTTTATATCTTGTTTTGGCTTAAAAGGCCAAGATTAAAGTTTGGGGTGCTTAGTTGAACTCTATGTTACATGGAGAGATTGTGAGGGATTGTACCTACTGGGCAAGTTTAGGAATCAAGATGGCAGAGAGGCAGCAGGCAGAAGGAAGATGATATTAGTTGGACTACAGTGTTGGAGTTGTGGCTGGTGCATCCTTAAATGGGGTTCTACGCAAGTAAAGCTGGGTAAAAAAGGTTACATCCACTTCTTTGGTTGCCAACCAATAAGATCTTTATCTGATTGGGCCTCCATTGTGGTGGAGGCCTATTGAGACCCAAAGGGAGAGGATGTGTCCCTTGTTCAGTGGAATATTCCAAACTGCCTAATAGATATCAGGCCCATATTCAGGTCCCCCAGCAGCAAAGATGCTTTGGCCAGGCCCTCCCCCACTCCTCAGCTGCAACCCCCCGGGAGGGAGGTCGGAGGGGCAGTGCCAATAGCCCATATCTGACCAGACATTGGTCAGTCAGGCCATCAGAAAGGCCTTTACACAGGCCAAGAAGCTTGGAGTGAAGGGGTTGGGTCCACAGCTTTTATTGGTCTGAGTATGGCCACCCTGAGTCCTACATCAGCAAATGAAATACTTCCATTTGACTAAAGGAGGCAGATAAGGACACAGTAGTAGCCTAGTGAGGTTATGTAGAGATAGACCCACAGCAACCAATCCAGAGAAAGAAAATGCTGTGGATCGCTAGACCTGTTGCAAATGTACAAGTTTTATTACAAACAGTTATCCCATATATAAATATATATATATATATACACACACACACACACACCAGGCACCTAACAGGACGCAATAAAGAACTCATAAGAATATAAATACAATGACTTACCCACATTCTGCATCTGTGCAATAAGAGAATATTTGCATACGTGACATTGATTTGGCTTTCGGAGAGTTGGCTACATTTTTCCCCTGTTGCCTTTGGGTCTTTAGATGGTGATACACAATGTAGTGTAGTGTTTTTTTCCACAGTGAATTCCTCCAAAATGTAATTTCCAGCCGACAGTTTAATCAGCAAATCCCCAGGACCCTGGTAGTTTATCTGCTTGTGCAGTGGGATGATGTGCGCGGATGTGACAGGTCACCAGGCCGGGTAATAGAGTGACCCCATTACACTTGTAATTGTGCTGCGGCGCAATCTCTAGAGGACTCGGAGTAGTTCCGCTCCTGAAATGAACAGATATAGACACAGTTTAGCCTAGAGGAGAATTAATCATCTCATATCCAACTATTTTCAGTGGGGGTCCAATCAGAATGGTGGGGTGGCCGTAGGTCCTGAACATAGTGGGGCCACACTGAGCAGTAGTTCTTTCCAGATACTTAGTAGGATGTGTAGGGTTTATAAAGCAGCAGCTAGACAGGAAAAAGTTAAAGGAAGCCTGAAAGTGTGTGAACCCCTAATCACTGTTCTGGGGGTGCAATTACCTACAAATGATGGTAATTTGTATTTGTGGATATTTTAAATTTTGCTTCCCCCAATCACATATTGGAAATAAAGGCAATTAAATAAACCAAAATAAAGATTTGCAATTAGGATTTTCTAATGAGCATCTTAATATTTGCCTGCAGGTGTGCGAACCCCATGTCCTAAAAATGATGCTGAATAGTATTTGTGGATATTTATATAAATTCTGCTCCCCCAAAATGGAAATAAAGGCAATTACATAAAGGGAAAATAAAGATTTGCATTCAGGATTGGAGGAGAAATGTGCAGTTCAAGGAATAATAAGATGCTTATGACACTGAAAATAGTTGGATGTTTCGCCATCCTTTAACTCACTTGAAAGAGTTAAAAGATGGCAAAAAATACAACTATTTTCAGTCTTATGAGCATCTTATTATTTGCCTGCAGGTGTGCAAACCCCATGTCACTGTTCTGGGGATGTAATTACCTACAAATGATGCTGAATAGTATTTGTGGTTATTCTAAATTCTGTTCCCCCCAATCAAGTAACTAATAAAGGCAATTAGAGGGGAAGAAAAGTATAAAATAGAATAAGGCTAGAAATGCTGTATTTTGTATACTAAACATAAACATGAACTTACTGCACCACAAGCCTAATCAAACACATGATTTTCAAAGTTGGCCACAGGGAGGTCACCATCTTGTAACTTTGTTATACATCTTTGCAAGACCAAGACTGTGCACATGCTCAGTGTGGTCTGGGCTGCTTAGGGATCGTCATAAATTATCAAGACAGCAGAAGTCAAATAATATCTGCCAGAAGCTGATATACTAAGACTGATTAATAATCAGAATATACAGACTGCACTGGGTCCTGTGTTGTCATGTAATCTAATGTGGATTTTATAGTTTTTCTATTGTTTAATACAAACTTTCTCCAACTCTGCAGAACCAGATCTGGCTCCATGATCTTTGTCCCTGCAGCTGGAGTTGGAAACAGTAAAGGGGATGTAAAGGCAAAAATAAAATCCAATACAAATCTCTACACAGTCGCAGACTGCTCTACAGGGAAACAAACAAAGCTGCTTGAGTTCTGGGAAGTAAGGTGGGGGCTCCCCCTGCTGTTCATAAGTATGATTGTTTCCCTGCAGAGCAGTTAGGGACCGTCTGACAATTCCTATCCACAGCAGTAAATGAAGGGAGAATTTCTTATAAAAATAGTACACATTCTTTAATGAAAGTATACTGGAGATAGGTTTCTTTTTCATTAAAGAAAGTAAAAATGAGATTATATTTTTTTGCCTTTACATTCCCTTTAAATAAAGGGAAAATAAAGCTTTGCATTTAGGATTGGAGAAGGAACGTGCAGTTCTCAGAGCTCGGCCTAAGGTTTATACTCTGAAAAGGAAAGAGAAATAAGGAGCATTAGAGTCAGGCAGAATGAAGAGGAAATTGCTGCACGTTATTATTGGACATGAAAGTGCTCTTAGAAGTTGATAGAGAAAAGGAACAGGAGAGTGGCAGTACGAGAGCCCTTGTGATATGTAATTAAGGGAATAAACAACATGGTGGCAACAGAAACAGATCCCTGGCAATAAAAAGGCGCCACGCTGAGAGCAAGGAGATGTTAACAAGAAAGCTGCAGCCCTCCAGTTCATAGACGTTGGCTGATGAGGGATGCTGGGAGTTGTAGGGCAACGGCAGTTTGGGCAGAAATCAGTGGGACATTGAAGTGTGAGATTCTCACAAATCAAAACAGTGCTAGTAAAAGTACAAAGACATAAAGAGAAAGCCTAACGCATTTTGTGCCTGTTGGGGCAGTTACTCATAGGCTCAGTGGGGCAGTCCAACAGCAACTCCCAGAATCCTTAGTGTTGCAGGAAGAGGGACCCATATTAAAGGGGAACTATCGTGGAAATGAAAAGTTAATATTAGCTTTTTCATACTGAAATAAGAAACGTTCTAAATACAATCAATTAAATATTCTTTACTATTTCTGAAATAATCAAGTTTATCTTCACTATTCCTCTCTCAGCCGCTGTTTCTCTTCATTCAGCAGTTGGGTGTCAGATATTCATTGACAGTTAGATCCAATATATCTTATAGGGGGGGGGCTGCTTTTGCCTAGAAGATGTATTAGAGCTCACTCTATTAAAATCACCAGACATCATGTCTCTCTACATGCAGGATTTGTGCAAAAGGCAGTTATTTTGTTACATTTTGTTTGTACTGGAATCAGTTATTTGAGTGAGCTCTAATTTATCTGCTAGGAAAGGAGCCCCCCTATAAGATATATTGGATCTAACTGTCAATGAAAATCTGACACTCAACTGCCACATGAAGAGAGAATGAAGAGAAACAGATGATGAGAGAGGGATAGTGACGATAAACTTGATTATCCGAAAAGCCTTGATTTGAACAAGAGACTGGAATATAAATAGGAGAAAGATAAGTAATAAGAAGTTAAAATAGCACTAGGTTTTTTTTTGGCTGTCGGGGTCAGTGACCCCAACTTGAAAGCTGGAAATCAGAAGGCAAAAAACTATTGTTAGGAATCGGCCATTCTACAACATACTAAAAGTTAATGTAAACCCAGCCATAACGCTGTACCACATCGCCCCCAACAGTTGCCGAAAAATTTGAATGTCAGCACCGTGTCAGGCATCTTTACATACAGAGTGTCAGTTCTTTTGATTTCATTATGTGACACTGGAATTAAACATGAGGATCAAAGAGAAGTCCAAAAAAAACCAGATCAACTGGGATTCTTATTGGAGGATGATTTTCATTTTAAAGATGTCGCCGGCTGTGAAGATTTGCAGAAAAGTTTTATTGTGCAATATTGCTTTAAGAATGCAACGCTGATGTTGCTGGACTACAACTCCCAGAATGTCTCAGCCTTCATTATATGTAGGGATGCAGTGAATCAACCAAATCCAACATTCAGCCTTTTTCAGCAGGATTCAGATTTGGCCAAATCCAGGTGTCTGGCGGAACTGAATCAGAATCCAAAAAAAATCACGTGACTTTTCGTCACACAAACAAGAAAGACAAAAAATTGTATAAATCAGGGTTCAGATTCGGTTCAGCTTTCACAAATAGGGATGGGATGAATCTGGGAAAAGCATTGAAGTCAATGAGCCACAAAATAAATGTGACGCGTGACAATTTTTTTCTGTCACAGGGAATTTTCCGCAGAAATTTTGCAAATTTATTCACGGGCGGCGAAAAACGTCATGAATCCATGCCTGGTGAATTTATTAGCCCATCGCTATTTACAAAGGATTCGGTTGAGTCCTAAACCAGTGGATTTGGTGCATCCCTAATTATATATTACATTATTGTGGGATTTGTGCTCCAGTTTTCCTATGGCAAAGCCCAGGTGTGTCTGTATCCTCACTAGCTGTCAGGTTAGACATGTTATGAGGGTTATCACCTGTCAGGATTTCACCTCGACATCCGGGTTTTGGAAGGGCTGCCGGGTGAAAAATGCCTGTCTGGATTGGCAAATTAGGAAATTCATAAGTGAATGACATGGTGATCAGCCAAATGCGGATCCCGCCCCCTAAATCGCCCGCCCCTTGTCCGTTACCCCAACACACTAAAAGTGGCAACCCTACATATTATAGTGAGTAGGCTAGAGTAGTCTAGTAAGTAGGCTAGTGAGTAGGCTATTGTGTAGGCTAGTGAGTAGGGTAGTGTGTAGGCTAGTGAGTAGGGTAGTGTGTAGGCTAGTGAGTAGGCTAGTCTGTAGGCTAGTGTGTAGGCTAGTGAGTAGGGTAGTGTGTAGGCTAGTGTGTAGGCTAGTAAGTAGGCTAGTGAGTAGGCTAGTGAGTAGGCTAGTGAGTAGGCTAGTGTGTAGGCTAGTGTGTAGGCTAGTGAGTAGGCTAGTATGTAGGCTAGTGAGTAGGCAAGTGAGTAGGCTAGTGTGTAGGCTATGTTATGTGTCACTATATAAATACATGCTAATAATAATAATATACTGTGGCCCCAATGAGTGTAACATTTACAAACACATTTTTTTTTAGTAAAGTCCAACAAATAGGCTTAGGTTTGTATCAATAACTTACTGAGCTGCCAGAGGGGACAAACTGTGTGGTACAAAACATCTTGGGGGACCCCACTGTGAGTCTTCGCTATATATCCTGCACAAGGCTGCACATAACTAGGTAATACATACTCAAACAAATGTAATTGCAAAGCTGGCCACTAGATGTCACTAACAGTGTATTTTCCAAGGATTTTATAAAGTATTATTATTAACATGTATTTATATAGCGCCAACATATTGTGTAGCACTGTAAAGTAAATGTGATTATACAACTACATCACACGAATTACATATATAGAACATATGGAGTAACAAACATCACAATCAATACAGGTACAAAAAGGTGAGGAAGGCCCTATGCATAGGCATACAGTCTAAAGGGAAGGGAGTAATACACAAGGTGTGGGAGTGGGCAAGATCGAATTAAGTGGGTGAGAAATGTGGTATTGTATGTGGTGTTGCGTTTGGTAGTTAAGCAGAGTGAGGGGAGGCTTCTCGAAAGAAGTGCGTTTTAAGAGATTTCTTGAAAGCAGAAAGGTTGGGAGAAAGTCGGACAGACCGTGGGAGAGCGTTCCAGAGGAGGGGTGCAGCCCTTGCAAAGTCTTGAATGTGAGCATGTGAGGAGGTAATGAGAGAAGAGTTGAGTAGCAGGTCAGTAGAGGAGCGTAGTAAGCGAGTGGGTGAGTATATAGAGATGAGTTCAGAGATGTAGGGTGGGGCAGAGTTATGAAGTGCTTTGAAAGTCATTGTCATTAATTTGAATTTGATTCTGAAAGGTAACGGAAGCCAGTGCAGGGATTGACAGAATGGCGAGGCAGAGGAGGAGCGGTTGCTGAGGTGTATGAGCCTCGCAGCAGTGTTCATTATGGACTGGAGAGGTGACAGTCTCTGGAGGGGGAGGCCAATTAAAAGAGAGTTACAGTAGTCTAGACGCGATATGATGAGAGAGTGAATAAGAATTTTTGCAGCGTCTTAGCAATTGAACTGGGCAACATCAGCAACACTGTCCGTAAGGGAGTGTCACAAGTGTGTAGTAAAATATAGTGATATCCTCTTTATGGTTCTTTCCTATCTTTTCTCTCACTACTGTTACAGTATTGTGGTAATAGTCTCCGGCTGTATTGTTTTAATAACTGCTGTGACTGTTGTACGAAGACAAGCGACATAATGTATCCATTACTTTACTTGTACTTTACTGTGAAAAACAATAAAAATTATAAGTTACAAAAAAAAAAAAAAAAAATATAGTGATATCACAGTATATACAATATGAAACACTCTGTTCTACACGATTAAAGTAGAGGAGAAGAGAATAGGCGTAGGAGGTTGATATCCATGTTCTGTCCCTACAAGGGAGAGGACCGACGGGGAGATCTAATGATATACTGTAGGTGCTACACTAAATAAATATAAATACTTCCATTAGAGAAATAGAAAGAGGACCTTTTGCAGGTATAGTTGTCCTTTAAATTCTGTGATTAAAACAACTTTCCCTGCAAAGCGTTATGATGTTAGTTCTGTTACAGTCTGGGAGAATTTCAGACTTTTATAAATGTGTAATGTGCATTAAACTGTTTTGTGAAACGTTATATAGAATAGGAGTAATTTAGTGCATATTGAATATACAGGGAACTATGAGTATCACTCATGTATTATAAGGGATAATGTACCCCCTACTGTAAATGATAAGGATATTAGAAGTCACTGGGGGGTTGTTCTGTGACCATATAAAGGCAGAAGGCTACAGGCTGAGTTATACAGAGAACTCTGAGTATCACTCATGTATTATAAGGGATAATGTACCCCCTACTGTAAATGATAAGGATATTAGAAGTCACTGAGGGGTTGTTCTGTGACCATATAAAGACACAAGGCTGCAGGCTAAGTTATACAGGGAGCTCTGAGTATCACTCATGTATTATAAGGGATAATGTACCCCCTACTGTAAATGATAAGGATATTAGAAGTCACTGAGGGGTTGTGCTGTGACCATATAAAGGCACAAGGCTGCAGGCTGAGTTATACAGGGAACTCTGAGTATCACTCATGTATTATAAGGGTTAATGTACCCCCTACTGTAAATGATAAGGATATTAGAAGTCACTGAGGAGTTCTGTGACCATATAAAGGCACAAGGCCGCAGGCTGAGTTATACAGGGAACTCTGAGTATCACTCATGTATCATAAGGGATAATGTACCCCCTACTGTAAATGATAAGGATATTACAAGTCACAGAGGGGGGTCTGTGATCATATAAAAACACAAGGCTAAAATCAGACACACCGGACTTAATTTCAGCTTAGAAGAGTTTACAATCTTAACAGCTGGGAAACACTCATTAAGCGACAGTTACTTTCCTTAAAAGTTAAAAAAAATGTATATTCTGCTGGGCGGCACAGGAATGTATATTAGTTATAAATCCTGTGGTTAAGAATTACACAAAAATGGAAAGAGCAGTACAAATCATCATAATTAACTTTTTTTAAATGCACATTCCTCTGTATATTTCTTTTTAACATCTTCTGTAGTTGATATCGTACCTGGCAATTATTGTAAGAAATGTCTGTTTTTACATCAGTCAGACGCTGCCACCTAGTGTAAAAATTGAGTTTTGCACCTGCTGCAGTGTAAATTCCAGGGATGTGAATATTAAAGGGGTTGTTCGCCTTCAAATTAACGTTAGTATGATGTAGACGAGAGTGATATTCTGAGACCATTTGCAATTTGTTTTCATTTTTTATTATTACTGCTTTTGGAGTTATTTAGCTTTTTATTCAGCAGCCCTCCAGTTTGCAATTTCAGCAATCTGGTTACCTGGGTCCAAATTCCCCTAGCAACCATGCATTGATGAGATTAAGAGACTGGAATATGAATAGGAGAGGCCTGAATAGAAAGAGGAGTAATGAAAAGTAGCAATAACAATACATTTGTAGCCTTATAGAATATTTGTTTTTTAGATGGGGTCAGTGACCCCCATTGAACGCTGCAAAGAATCCAAAGAAAAAGGCAAATAACTAAAAAACTATAGAAAAAAAATACATAATGAAGACCAGTTACAAAGTTGCTTAGAATTGGGCATTCTATAACATACTAAAAGTTACTTTAAAGGTGAACCACCCTTTGACATTTCTTTAGTGTATCCCTGTGTTTCCCTCATTGTGACCCAGACAACAATTTCTCTTGAGACTCAGTAGCATGTGAAATGACACAGAGCAGAAGAGAAGTGTCAGTTATATAAGACCATGCAGGGGCTCATTTATCAACACTGGGCAAATTTGCACCTGGGCAGTTACCCATAGCAACCAATCAGTGACTGGCTTTTTTCATCCAGCTGCGGCTTGAACAATAAAAGCAAACATTTTATTGGTTGCCATGAGTTACTGTCCAGGTACAAATTTGCCCAATGTTTATAAATAAGCCATTGCGTGTGCTGCTTCGCGTAATTCGTATGAAATCCCATCGCGTTGTAAGGGTCAAAAACACTTGTGAAACGGCATAAAAAGTCGCCAAACGCATTAAAGTCAATGGCCGTCTTTTTAGTGCAACAATTTTTCAAACTGCGCAACATTGTTTTAATGATTTATTATAGTCTGTGGGTAAAACAAGCCAAAATATTTTGCTTATCCCTATTTATAAGTGTGGCAGTCAAAGCGCAATATTGAGCACAATCACCATGTTTTTCCCCCCACAATGCAGAGTTTTTTTACCCAGAATTCCAACGTTTTTGCAGTTGAGGATATTTCCAGTGTGTGTTTTCAAAAAAGCGGTAGGCCAAATCACACTGTATTCCTTCAAACATTGTTGAAATAGAAAGAGGCAGCGGTGAAGTTAAAACAGTTTCATTTACCGGACAATCCTCCTAACGCGTTTCGTCTGATTTCACGCCTACTTATGAGTAAGTGTGGGATCACACGAAACGCGTTAGAAGGATTGTCCGGTAAATGAAACTGGTTTAACTTCATCGCTGTCTACTGATCCGTCGAGTGCACGCCGCAAGGGTATCGGTTGTAAAAGCCTCCCAAAGCCGCGGATTTCGTCTTTCTCAATGAATAATGTGCATGAGCCTGTTCATGTACTGTTAATATGAATGAATTTTGTTACAACAGCACCACCTGCTGGTCAGTTTCCCACCAGTCTGACCAGCAAGTAGTCAAGGAAGTTGTCAGGAGAAAGAAAGAGGCTGCTCTGATGTTCTTCTGCTTTGGAAAGATGTGAGAAAGGTTTCTAATTTTATTCCTAAGCAGAAGAACATCAGTCTCTTTCTTTCTCCTGACAACTTCCTTGACTACTTGCTGGTCAGACTGGTGGGAAACTGACCAGCAGGTGGCGCTGTTGTAACAAAATTCATTCATATTAACAGTACATGTATCCCTTAATATCTTGGAATGACAATAATTAAATTAGGAATATACATTACAAAAGTTCTTAGAATAGACCCGTCATCAATTATCCTATAAGAAGGTCTGAGAACAGCTGTCAGATATTTTCCCATCCAGTTTGACTCCACTCTTCTCTCTATCACTAGCAGTAGGCAGCCGGGGGCAGCATGTTATTCCCACAAATGGAGGCCCCAACAATTGGTCAGCTGTGGAATTACATATATAGCCCAGCGGGGTCCTGGGACATTCAAGCCCGGATTTGTGGAAAGGCCACCTAGGCCCGGGCCTAGGGCGGCAGGATTTTAGGGGGGCGACATGCTGCCCAACCACACCCACATTTATTCAAAAACACTTGGGATGCGCTGGAGATACAATAATTTTTTAAATTTCCCTTGCACCAATCCCCATTGCTCCAGTCCAGATGATGAAAATTTGCACGAATAAAGGGGAGGGTACAGGGGCGATGAACGGCAGTGGGCCTAGGGGCACCCGCTATGTAAATCCGGCCCTGGGGACATTCAGATTTGGTAGCTGACCAGTGAGATCTGAACAGGCTCATGGACATTATTGTTTGAGAAAGATGATCATTCTGGTCCCAACATTGGTTGCCAGTTTGGTCAAGAGAGGTCAAATTGATGAGCAACAACTGCCAGTTTATGGCTGGAAACTTTACTTATTTAACCCTGTTGACCATTGAGAACATCTGAGAAGACCATAGGATTTAAGCCTTTTATAGATGGCAGCACAGCAAGTCATAATATTCCCAGCAATCCTCAGAATTGGGATTTCAAAAGAAAATCCAGTTTTTATTATACTTAATGCACAGCAAATGACTTGGTCTTAATTGAAATCACCATTTAGTTTCCTAGCTGGCATTTTTTCTTGGCTGTGACCCAACCCAAAGCAATTCTATCCTAATGCTTCCAGCTCCCGTATGTGATGTACCGGCCAGTGTGCTGATTATTTGTGACCAATGCGCTGTTGGATTAAATGTCGCCGGAGAAAATACTCTTCTTGTTCCTTATTATTAGTCAGTTGTAACATTGTTTTATGTGCAGAACAGATGGTTCGAAATCAAAATTCTATAATATCAGACAATGTTCTATTTCATGTAAAAAATCTGTAATCTAAC
>CM076678.1:151917602-151980102 GCA_038501925.1 Xenopus petersii
CTAAGAACTTTTACAATGTACATTCATTATTTATTTTTAATTCCAAGATATATGTGCGGTTAATAGGAATGAATTTTGTTGCAACAGCACCACCTACTGGTCATTTTTCGACCACCAAGTAGTCAAGGAAGTTGTCAGGAGAAAGAAAGAGGCTGCTGTGATGTTCTTCTGTTTAGGAAACATTTATGAAATGATTCTTTTTTTTTTCCTAAGCAGAACAACAGCGTATTTCTTTCTCCTGACAACTTTCTTGACTACTTGGTGGTCAGACTGGTCTGAAACTGACCAGCAGGTGGAGCTGTTGTAACAAAATTCATTCATAGTACCAGTACTTGTATCCCTTAATATCTTGGATTTACAACAAATTAAATAATGAATGTACATTGTATAAGTTCTTAGAATAGCACCCATGCCAATTTCACATTCATTCATTTTAAATATTTACTTATCCTTTAAAAGAGCCCAAAGAGACAGAACCAGCAGCGCAGTAAAGGATTCACAAATCCTGCTTGTAATCGCGTTTGCATTGACATTAAAGAATTTTAAAATCATTGAAATATCTTAATGGAAAGCTGCTTAGAATGACATTTCCTTTCATTAGGCAATATTTTTTCTACAGAAACATAGAGTAGGCTTTCGGAATCCACAACTCCATGTTTTTTTCATGCTTAAAGCTGAAAACGATTGTTTGTTTTTTAGTTAGCAACATTTGCTGATAACATATGGTCTGGGAACACTTCTGCAAATATGATGCTTTTAATAGTAAACAGGAGTGACGGCTGGAAAGGCGCTTATCATGCCGAGCATTGTACTCTGAGATTCTGCCCAATCTTCAAGGATTATATATCACATCCCTGACATCTGCATCGGGGCGAGAACGGCAATATTGTTTCGAACTGACTAAAGAGCCAACATATGATTACACACCCTAGTGATTTGTTGCCGCACTGATCTGTTGTCCGATGTTCTTGTCATAAGAAGTTAATGTCTTGGCTAAATCTTTGGTGTTTTCCATTGTAAGTCATTTTCATTCTTCCATATGGAATAACGCATTAGGCATCAGATATACAACGAATGGGAGTTTTCATGGCTATTGCCCTTTGTATATAATGGCATAAGCATCATGTTTATTACAACATAGTGCCATAGAAACATAGTAAATTAGGTTGGACAAAGGACACACGTCTATCAAGTTCAACCTTAAGTCTATATATAACCTGCCTAACTACTAGTTTATCCAGAATAAGGTGAAAAACCCCATTTAAAGCCTCTCCAATTTGCCTCAGAGGGGGAAAAATTCCTTCCTGACTCCGAAATGGCAATGGGACCAGTCCCTGGATCAACTTGTACTATGAGCTATCTCCCATATCCCTGTTGTCCCTCACTTGCTAAACACCATCCAACCCCTTCTTATACCTATCTAATGTATCAGCCTGTACCACTGATTCAGGGAGACAATTCCACATCTTCACAGCTCTCACTGTAACAAACCCCTTCCCAATAATTAGCTGGAACCTCTTTTCTTCTAATTGGAATGGGTGACCATGCTAGAAACTGAAGCTGATAAAGAATGTCTGTTGCTGAAGCAGCCAATATGGCGGCACTCATTCATCTAAATGCAAATTGGCAGAGTTGGAATGCAGTCTACTGTCTGTCAGAGCTTTCTTTCTAAACCTCCTGGAAAACAAATATAGCATATGTAATAAGTAGGGTTTGTGTATCGTTTAATTAATGTTGCAAATCAAATATATTAGCCTTCCGTAACAGAGGCAGAACAAGAGTTTGAAGGATCCAGTACAAGACTTGACCCTTCCCATATTGGTTTTGGGAGTCTTGTTGACTCGCAAGATGCTTTTAATCAATCTCCAAAATACACCCACCAGATCTCGTTGTATAAGAGAGCACTTATTTAGTATAATTATACCATGAATAAAGGTTTTGTGATATTATGTCACAGTGTGAAGTCCTTCTATGAGGCTGTTGGAAGCATTATGGCTCATCTGGGTCGGGATACAAAGTGCAAGTGCAACTGGCCCCTCACTTAGCACCCACAGACGAAGGTCTTTGCCCTGCAAAATGCAGCACCCATAATGTGGGTCATGTAAATTACAGTTATAGATCTCTTGTGTTTATGATGTGGGCACCCCTAGGCCAGACAGTCCTTCAACTGCTTCTCATTGCCCCCTCTGCCAAAGCACTGGGGATTTGACATGCATGAGGTTTAAAGAGCTTTCCAATCTCCTGCTCATCCCCACTGCTTTGGAAAAAAAACAAGATGCCACCCCTAAAATCTTTTCATCCTAGGTCCTGGGCATGGTTGCCTTCTCACAAATCCACACCTGCTTCTGTGATTAAAGAAGTGGTTCACCTTCAATTTAACTTTTAGTATGTATAAAGTATGGATATAATGGCCAATTCTAAGCAACTTTTCAATTGATCTTCGTTTTTATAGTTTTTATGAATTGCCTTCTTCTTCTTCTGACTTTGTATTGCTCCTCTTTCTATTCAAGCCTCTCCTATCCATATTCCAGTCTCTTATTTAAATCAATGCATCGTTGCTAGGATAATTTGGAGGCTAGCAACCAGATTGCTGAATTGCAAACTGGAGAGATGCTGAATAAAAAAGATACATAGCTCAAAAACCTCATACGTATAATAAAAAATGAAAACCAATAGCAAATTATCTCAGAATATCATTCTCTACATCATATTAAGGGGCAGATTTATTTAAGGTCAAGTTGTGTTTTCCATGACAAATTTGAGGTTTTGAGGGTATTTTTAGTCAAAAATCTATTTTTCGATTTAAAAAAATGTTTTGTTTTAATTTTCTGAGATATATTATAACCCGACCCTGGAAATAGCTCAAATCCAAAAAAACTCCAGCTAAAACCTGTCAAGGTCATATAGAATTCAATGGCAGAGGTCCCTTGAATCACTTGAAGATGTTAATTGCCTTTATGATCTTTGAGTTTATTTCGTTGGGTTTCGCTTGAAAACTCAATCAATGCGAGCAATTAGCGAAACCTTGATCAATTTGAGTTTTTGGGTTGTTAACCCCGACTTCCCTGATTCAAGTTTTTTACATTTTTAAACTAGAAACCATTCGAACTGTGAGTTCATTTAAGTTCATTTGAGGTCTACAAAAGCTCACCTAGTTGTAAAATTTGACCTTTGATAAATAACACCCTAGAAGTTAACTCAAAGATGAACAACCCCTTTAAATAAAGGAGGGTTCATGTTCAGTTGGGGGAAAGAGAACTAAAACGATGGGAAAGTGTCCCCATGATGAATCAGTCGCAGCTACACAACTGCTTTAGGGTGGTGGCACACACTGTGATTTGGGGAGATTAGTCGCCCAGCGACAAATCTCCTCTTCTTCGGGCGACTTATCTCCCCAAAAATGCCTCCCGCTGGCTATAATGTGAATCGTCTGCGGGATGCCACTTGGATTGCTTCATTTTCCGAAGTCACCGGAAGTGCCTCACCAGGAAACTTCGGGCGACTTCAGAAAGCTGAAGCAATCGGGCGGGAGGGCATTATGGGGAGATAAGTCTTCTGAAGCCAGTCAACTAATCTCCCCAAATTGCAGCGTGTGCCACCACCCTAAAAGAGCAAATGAATCGGTTACGGCGATTGAAATGCACAGAAGCATATTGATTCAGGCCAGCATTCATCTTGATAACGTGGAAGCTGAACAGGAATTATAAAGACTTGTGGGATGTGTGTCTTTTTTTTAATACTTTTATAAACCCCAACAGCTTTTGTGAGTTTTGTAAGTAACATATCTCTGACCTCCTACACAAGGGGAACTTGCCCACACGCTTAGCTGCTTCTCTAATGCATCCGCTCTCATGTGTGCACTCTCTGTAGAATGTTAAATTATCAGCCTTAATGGAAAAACGTGTTTGGTATTTCGAAAGACTTTTCTCCTTTTTGCGGCTGCACCGAGCCACGTTTACTCCGCTGAGCCTTCCATTCAAAGTCAACAATTCCAAGGAAGGCAGTGAATGCGTTTTCATGTATTGTTACCTGGGTGCCAGGAGGCATTGTCGTTGGTTGTAAGGTTCACAGCTGCCACGCTGGGGAGAAAAGCAGCACAACGTTCAGCTCAGCTCGCAGATCAGCTCTTGATCAAATGCATTTGCTGGCAGGCACCAGCTGTTGAACTGCATCCAGCTGATCAGGCTTTGTATCTTCCAGAAGGGAACACTCAAGTACAGAGAGAGAGTCGCTTGTTTCCTCTGTTCTTATTATACATTGGAATGAATGTTCAATTACATAAATTTACAAGCATATGCCAATCACTAAGGATCGCTGGGCTAAGAAAAAGGCAAAAGAAAGTAAGGGCAAAAACACCAGATGATATTTACAGCCAAATACAATACTGCTTTAAATAAAAAAAGCACTTTTTTTTGGCATTTTTAACATCAAATGGGTTTTTTGTATAAAGCTAGCATTGTACTGCCTTGTCTTTAGTGCTCTTACAAAAAGGCAATATAAAGAACCAGTGAGATTGTGTGTGTGTGTTAGATTTCCTTTTTCTGTATGTTAGATAGCTAAGCCCCATCGCATTCAATGCACATAATAACTGAGGACTCTACAGAATTCCCACATCGAAGAACAAGACTACACAAGAGTTGGGATGGAGCCATTGTAGTGTTATAGGATGCCTCTGCTAGTAATGTGGAGGTTAACTATAGACCTGGGGCATCAGGAATTATAATATATATATATATATATATATATATATATATATATATATATATATATATATATATATATATATATATATATATATAGATATATATATATAAATATATATATATATAGGATTATTGAAGACCCGCACTCCATTTTGTGAAAAAGTTCAAAAGTCTTCGGCCTTTTGGGGCCTTTTTAAAGGTATATACAAGTATCTGGAAACCCGTTATCCAGGAAGCTCCGAATTATAGAATGGCTGTCTCCCATAGACTCCATTTTATCCAAATAATCAAAAATTTTAAAAATAATATCCTTTTTCTGTGTAATGATAAAACGGCAGCTTGTACTTGATCCCAACTAAGATATAATCAATCCTTATTGGAAGCAAAACCAGCCGATTGGGTTTATTTAAAGGGATCCTGTCATTGGAAAACATGTTTTTTTCAAAATGCATCAGTTAATAGTGCTGCTCCAGCAGAATTCTGCACTGAAATCCATTTCTCAAAAGAGCAAACAGATTTTTTAATATTCAATTTTGAAATCTGACATGGGGCTAGACATTTTGTCAATTTCCCAGCTGCCCCTGGTCATGTGACTTGTGCCTGCACTTTAGGAGAGAAATGCTTTCTGGCAGGCTGCTGTTGTTCCTTCTCAATGTAACTGAATGTGTCTCAGTGGGACATGGGTTTTTACTATTGAGTGTTGTTCTTAGATCTACCAGGCAGCTGTTATCTTGTGTTAGGGAGCTGCTATCTGGTTACCTTCCCATTGTTCTTTTGTTTGGCTGCCGGGGGGGGGGGGAAGGGAGGGGGTGATATCACTCCAACTTGCAGTACGGCAGTAAAGAGTGTTCGAAGTTTAATAGAGCACAAGTCACATGACTTGGGGCAGCTGGGAAATTGACAATATGTCTAGCCCCATGTCGGATTTCAAAATTGAATATAAAAAAATCTGTTTGCTCTTTTGAGAAATGGATTTCAGTGCAGAACTCTGCTGGAGCAGCACTATTAACTGGTTCATTTTGAAAAAACATTTTTTTCCCATGACAGTATCCCTTTAAGGATGTCGCTTCATCTTATCAATTCGCCAGGTATAACCTGGGGAAACAGACTCTGACAAAAAGGGTAATGATTTCGAAAGTTCCACTTGTGGAGTAATGATCGTTTCGCATGAGCGAACATTCGCCTGGCAAAACGGCACAAATCTTCTTTTTCGCTAGCAAATTGTCCGATTCGCCTTTTAGTAAATTGGTGATGTCCCTGGAATATTTTTTTTTGGCGAATTTTCACTAGCAAAGATTACTTCCCCCTTTATTAAATTTGCCCTTTTGTGAGTGAGTTGTAAAAAACGATATGCCCTTTTGCAATTACTTTACTCACTAATTGCATTGCCCATTCACCCGCTATGCTGAGACATCTCTGCTAATTCAGAAGTGGCTCAAGATTTATCCACAGTCATTTCAGTGAGACCATCTTCGCAGTTGTGGGGGTAGAATGCTGATGTTTAGAATATTAACCAAACAATAGCATTTTTCTAATTATATCTTGTCATTTAAGTGTGACAGCAACTGCAGTTGTGTGTAAATAAGCCATTATATATGCCTCAGAATTCCTGCTGAGAACAGAAAGGTTGATCACCTAAATAGTGGTGATGCCAAAATCCCTTTAAATCAAATTGCACATAGGAAAAACAAAATCATCGGTGTTGTGATCCAAGCACAATTTTTCTTTATTTCCCCTTTATCGTACTGTTAATCAGACGGAACACTTTCATTACAAATATCTTCAATTTTACAAGAGGCAAAGCTACTCCAGTGCTGCTGACTTGCAACATCTAGCACCTAGCACATCTTAGCACAGAACTGCCATCACCGAGCTGCCGACAGCTGCCTCCCATCATCTAACAAATTAATTAACACGTTTCTTGTCACAAAGTTGTAGCACTTTTTTGTGCTACATTGTCATTTTGTATTAACCGTCTCCTGACACAGCTCGCTGTACAATAATGTTGTTCAAATACTGTACTAATTTGTTATTATACATTGCTTTCTTGTAGGTGGGGAACGCAAGGTGACTTCTCAACCACCCATGCATTACCTGCAGTCAAAGTGAAGCTTTTTACAGAAAGCACCGGAGTTTTGGCTTTGGAAGATAAAGAGCTTGGACGGGTAAGAAAAGCAAAGAGTTTAGCTTTTTTTTCTTACATTTGCTGCACATAATAAAGGAGTGGGGATCATTTATTATGTGCAGGGTCCCCTATTAAGTGCTGCACCCCCTCCTGCCACGATTTAGCAGCACTGTATTCATGTAGGGCAGGTCTGAGGTAGGACATCCCTTGGTCCTCTTGTTTGGGGTCATAGTCAATTACAAAGACCCTAAATGGAAGTGTCGGAGCAATAAGGTGTGCGTGCAAGAGCACTAAGTACCCCGAAGTGTTCAGACAACACCTCTGTCCAGGCTCTGGCTCTGCACCTTGTGCCAGATAAAAATTCTCTTGTAAGTCAGTAATGTCCATACTGTCTGTCTTAGACCTAGGGATGCACCACAGCCACAATTTGGGATTGGGCCGAACCCCCGAATTCTTTGCCAACGATTCGGCCAAATACCGAACCAAATTCAAATTGTAATTTGCATATGCAAATTAGGGTGGGAAGGGGAAAACATATTTTACCTTGTTTTGTGACAAAGTCAGGTGATTTACTTCCCCGCCCCTAATTTGCATATTCAAATTAGGATTTGGTTCAGCTGGGCAGAAGGATTCATCCGAATCTGAATCCTGCTGAAAAAGGCCGAATCCCGAACCAAACCCTGGAATCGGTGAATCCCTAATTACACCTATGGGTAAGTACAGGGCCCCAATCCACTCCCTAGCTTGCATGTACGGATGGTGTGCAAGTTACAGAACAGGCGTGGATGAGAGTTGGGGTGCCTACTTGCCTCTGCCCACACCCTCCTTAATAAATACAGAGCTGCCAAAAGCAAGCATCACTGTTTATATTAGGGATCCACCGAATCCAGGATTTGGTTCGGGATTCAGCCTTTTTCAGCAGGATTCAGATTTGGCCGAATCCTTCTGCCCAGCCGAACTGAATCTGAATCCTAATTTGCATGTGGGGGAGGGAAATCACATGACTTTTTGTCACAAAACAAGAACGTAAAAAATGTTTGCATATGCAAATTAGGTTTTGGTTCGGTATTCAGACAAATCTTTCGCGAAGTATTCGGGGGTTCAGCCTAATCCAAATTAGTGGATTTGGTGCATCCCTGGTTTATATGAGGTCAACGTAGGTCTATGAGCTCTAAAACAGAGCAAAAGACCTGTTGCAATTTATCCAGCATTGAAAGCAGGATGCAAAGTGCAAAAATATGGTGGATTGCCTAAATTTAATGCACTTTGCACACTGCCTCCCACGTCATAAATAACCCCTAAGTATTAAAATATCTAACATGAAGTACCAGTTAATATATTCAATCAGAAAAGGTCTGGCCCATCAGAATATCTGATAATATACCCAATTTTCCATGGATCCTGTAATCTACCTAGCCAGTCAACAACAAGTCCCTGCCGACACTGTGGTTCTTATTTTTCTTACACCGATGTAACAATTTTAGAGATGCGCTATCTATCCAACTGCAGTGCTGTGTTCTGAATAGAATCAGCATTAGTGATGGGCGAATTTGTGCCGTTTCGCTTCGCCGAAAAATTCGTGAATTTCGCGCAAAATTCGGAAAATGGTGAAAAATTCGCGAAACGGCGCCGGCGTCTCGTTTTTGACGCCGGCGCCCATTTTTGACACTGGTGTCCGTTTTTTCGCGGGCGTTTCGCGAATTTATTCGCTGGCGGTGAATCACGCAAATTCGCCGCGAATATAAATTCGCCCATCACTACTCAGCATTTGAGATTATGTAGCAGTCTGGGGCCACTCACAGTCAGTCAACTACGCAGTTCTAAATATTGTTTTAAGCACCCAGATAATGATGGGACTAGACTTGGGCCTGTTTCGTTTCTCAAAAAATCACCACTGGCGAAATGTTGCTGATGCCCATTAAAGTCTATGGGAGTCAAAAAAAAATTTGACGGCAATTTTTTTTTTGATTCATGACACCATACAAGTCTATGGTCGTGATTTCCACTGCGAAACAAGAAGAAAAAAATTTGTCCAACCCTAGATGGGACCTTTAACTGTCTAGTAGTAGATCCCCTGAACTGGAATAAAAAGGGATGTACAGGAGACGTGGAATGATGATTAGACGGTGCAGAAAAAGGCTCAGATGGAAGAATAATAGAGAAGAATAAGGTGATTGGGGAAATATGAAATGAAACAGGGGAAGGGAAAAGGTAGGATGAGAACAAATAGTGGGCACAATAATAAAAGGGAAGTCTAAAGATGGCCATAGACGCAAAGATCCGATTGTACGAATCATCGAACGATCGGACTTTCCCATCTCCCAACCTGCCACTAACCATTCCGATCAAATAAAGTAGAAAAGAACAGATCAGCCGATGTTCTGCCCCTGACAGCATCTCCGATCTCCGTCGGACAAAAAATGACGGGACTCTCCACACACGATCTGAAAATGGTACGAATCCTCAATTCGTACGATCAGATCTTTGCGTCGATGGCCAGCTTAAGAGAAAGAAAAAGGAAGAGAGATGGTGAATAAAGAGAGCGCACGAGTAATTATTAGGCTGTACCCCTGGTTTTCTGGTGTCATCCTCTTGTCCTGCTTTGAGTTCAGAATATCTTCACATTCTCACAGTATGTGCTACATTCTAACATGAAGCTCTTTACTCTTTTAGGTTGTTCTTCACCCTACACCCAATAGCCCCAAACAATCAGAATGGCACAAAATGACAGTATCCAAAAATTGTCCAGATCACGATTTGAAAATCAAATTAGCAGTTCGAATGGACAAACCGCAGAACATGAAGCACTGTGGGTAAGTGTGCAACTCACCTGTCAACATCACACTGTTTTACACTTGGCTCTGTATGTTTAACACTGACGTTTATTACAATTGGGAGGGGCTTATTTACTAACAGTCACCCATAACAATAATCCCATTTTCTAACTTAGTAGATCAGTAGTCCAATCAAAACAAATTACTAATTAGTGGTTCTGTGTAACCGCCCTGGTGAAGTTTCTTGGCTTTGTTAGTAAATCAGCGTATTAAATTAATTTATGGTGTTAAATTATTACCGAAAACCTGAAACAAATCACATGTCAGGGGCAGAAACAAACAGGAAGATCTTATGCAAAGAATTGAATGAAAAAAGAAATACAGGTGAAGTAACCATGAAGTAATTAAAGCAAATAAGAAGAGAGAGGGGCTAATTTATCAACACTGGGCAAATTTGCCCATGGGCAGTTACCTATAGCAACCTATCACGATTAGCTTTTTAAAACCAGCTGCAAGTAGAACAATGAAAGCAGCAATTTAATTGGTTGCCATGGGTTACAGCCCATTGGCAAATTTGCCCAGTGTTGATAAATGACCCCCACTGTCATCTGAGCAGGGTTGGACTGGGCCGCAATTGCCACTGCCCCTAACCTCCCTCAATGGCCCCGGTTGTGCCCTGTTAGTTAACAAAGAAGTACATGCAGCAAATGAGAGAATAAAGGAAAGTGTCCTGTGAAGTAACCAGGAAGTACTGTACAAGCACCAAATAAGAGTGAGTGAGGGAAAGTGTTCTCTGAGGAAACCAGGAAGTACATTCAGCAAATGAGAGACTAAAGGAAAGTGTCCTGTGAAGTAACCAGGAAGTACTGTACAAGCAGCAAATGAGAGTGAGGGAAAACATACCTCCCAATTGTCCTGTTTTTCGCGAGAAAGTCCTGATTTTGACAGCTCAACCCGCGGTCCGGGGGTTTGTTACTGAAATGTCCCGACTTTCTCTTCGATCCCCTGCACTGAACGGCCAGAAAAAGATACAAAGTTTTTAACTGAATTGGCTTTTGGCAGAGAGCCCAGAATAGATACTTAGATACTTTTGCAACAGTTTAAGATAAGCAGGTCTCTTGGGGAACTGTGACTTGCAGCTTAAAGGGCAATTCACCTTCATTAGCAAAACTGTAATAACACATAAAAACCACAGAAATGTGTTCGAACTTTCATAACCTGGCAAATTTTGTAAAAAGGACATTGTAATTAGGGGGTATGGCCACAAAAATGGGGGTGGTCCACGCAGCAAATCTTTTTGTTCCTCTTTCTATTTACAAAATGTCGGGAGGTATGGAAACCAGGAAGTACATGCAGAGATAGTGAAGGAAAGTGCCCTTTGAAGTACCCAGGAAGTACTTACAGCAAATGAGAGAGGGAGAGTAAGTGCCCTGTGAGGTAACAAGTAGGGTTGGCACCTGGCCGTTATTTTACAGGCCTGGCTGGTAAAAATTATGCTTGATACCAGTGTTATTAATAGCAAAAAACGGCAAGAATATAGGAACGCCGGTATTTTTTCACAGAAAACGTGGCAACCCTAGGAACAAGGAAGTACATGCAGTAAATGAGATTGTGAAGGAAAGTGTCATGTGAAGTAACCAGGAAGTACTTACAGCACATGAGAGAGGGAGGGAAAGTGTCCTGGGAAGTGTAACCCTAGGGGCCCTGAGTCCCTTTTGCGTATGAAAAGTAGGGATGCACCGAATCCAGGATTCGGTTCGGGATTCGGCCAGGATTCGGCCTTTTTCAGCAGGATTCGGATTCGGCCGAATCCTTCTACCCGGCCGAACCGAATCCTAATTTGCATATGCAAATTAGGAGCAGGGAGGGAAATTGTGTGACTTTTTGTCAGAGAACAAGGAAGTAAAAAATGTTTTCCCCTTCCCGCCCCTAATTTGCATATGCAAATTAGGGTTCGGATTCGGTTTGGTATTCGGCCGAATCTTTCACGAAGGATTCGGGGGTTCGGCCGAATCCAAAAAAGTGGATTTGGTGCATCCCTAATGAAAAGTACTAGGAACTGGGATTTACAGTGCAGTGCCTCCACCTAGGGAACACGGAGGAGCACATCTCAGGGGGGTTCCACTGGGAAAAATCAAAGTCCCAATCCTCTGAAATCCCAATCCTCTGGACTAACCACACAGTTCTGTTCAAATAGAATGTCCCTTCCCCAGAGTTCTTATACCCCAGTTCATGGGCGCCATCTTCAGCCACTTCGGTAATCTTCAGAATGAGACCGGCGCTTCGGCAATTTTTGTGAGTTTCAGTGCCTGCACAGTTTCGCAAAGCAGAATTCTGAAGATTTCCGAAGAGAAGAAGATGGCGCCCGTGAACTCCGATGCCTGAATCTGCACCGAGGGGTAAGTAAAAAGTTTGGGGCATTTTCCCAAGGTAACACTTAGGCTGGGGGGAGGAGGGTGGGGGGTTTATGTAGGGTGGGGGGGTAGGGTTGACTTCTCCTTTAAGCTCTGAACTATAACTCGCACATTAGCAAATCTGTGCAGCTAAGGATATGAGCAGCATACAAATTTTATATCAAAGCACTTTGGATACCAAGATAAACGCTTAAATGGGAGCTGTTTTACAAATAGGAAACATATTCTGGTAAACAAGACTTTATTTGTGATTTATATTGAACATTTACCCTCGAGGAAGCAAGTTCAATTACAATGGCTTAAATACAATTATTCTGCTGCTGATGCACTTCTCCTTGAAACCCTTTCAACATTAACATATCAAGATTGTTACACAAATTGAAAGGATAATATTTTGTGGACATCTTACTAACTTTTGGTTGACTTTTCAGTTCAACACAGCAATAGCGGCTACCATTTATAGTCATGGCGAGAATATTATTATTTTGTAATACAATTGTTTGTGCCACAGAAGGGAGGGGCCCTCCTTTTACAACGGTCTTAGGGGTTTTTAACGTGTTTTTTATTGCATGTGTTGGCATGGTTGACTAATAAACATTGCCATTTTAACCACTGTATATTTAACATTATCAATTATGTTCAGTATCACTTTCTGGGGATTAAGTCCTGTTTTTAAGTTTTAAAGTATGGTAATTTAAATAGTGACACGCTGGATTATAACCAGTTACATCTCAGCTATTATTGCTCAGTTATTTCTGTTACTTTAGCTAAAAAAATAACTAATTCAGCCATCAAGGCCATAACATATCAAATTGAGTGTTTCCCAATAGCCTTCTAGTCTCAGTGCGATGCTGAATGCTACAGCTAGGGGGCAGTAATAGCAGAAGAGAGTAGCGGGAGAGAGAAGGAAAGAGAGAGAGAGCAAGTTAGAAACAGACAGATGGATAGAGAGAGAGAGAAAGAGATCAATTGCAAATAACAAGAATATAAAACCTACAGCAGATTTATTTATTAACATTAAGTACTTTAGCAGTCAGCACAAAGCGACAACTCTCAGTATCCCCAGACAGAAGTTAGCAAACTTTTTTTTTTTGCCACTAAGATATAATTAATCCTCATTGGAAGCAAAACCAGCCTTTTGGCTTTATTTAATGTTTATATGATTTTCTAGTAGATGAAGATATTACAGCAAGATCAGTTATCCGGAAAACCCCAGGTCCCAAGCATTCTGGATACCTGTAACCTGATAATATTATACAGGTATAGGACCCCTTATCCGGAAAACCAGCCTATTGGGTTTATTTAGGGGCCGATTCACTAACTTCGAGTGAAGGATTCGAAGTTAAAAAACTTAGAATTTCGAAGTTTTTTTGGGCTACTTCGACCATCGAATGGGCTACTTCGACCTTCGACTACGACTATCGAAGGATTCGAAGTAAAAATCGTTCGACTATTCGACCATTCGATAGTTGAAGTACTGTCTCTTTAAAAAACACTTCGACCCCCTAGTTCGGCAGATAAAAGCTACCGAAGTCAATGTTAGCCTATGGGGAAGGTCCCCATAGGCTTGGCTAACTTTTTTTGATCGAAGGATATTCCTTCGATCGTTGGATTAAAATCCTTTGAATCGTTCGATTCGAAGGATTTAATCGTGCGATCGAATGAATAATCCTTCGATCGAATTTTCTGCGCTAAATCCTTCGACTTCGATATTCGAAGTCGAAGGATTTCAATTCCTAGTCGAATATCGAGGGTTAATTAACCCTCGATATTCGACCCTTGCTGAATTGGCCCCTAAATGTTTAAATTAATTTCTAGTAGGCTTAAGGCATGAAGACCCAAATTACGGAAAGATCCGTTATCCGGAAAACCCCAAGTCCTGGGCATTCTGGATAACAGGTCCCATACCTGTATTAAGGCTGTTGCCAGAGCTTAGCTTCTTGTGTGGCACTACCAAGCTTTTCTTTTGTTTCTCTACAGGTATCTGTGGGTGATTGGTAAAAATGTCTGGAAGAGATGGAAGAAACGATTCTTTGTTTTGGTCCAGGTAAAAAAAAAACATATTTATTTTGCAACCAGATACTTTTACTCCTGTTAACATTATCACCTATCAGTTCCAAAACACTAGGCGTGCTATGATGGAAACCACTTTTATGTGCATTTCACTAGTGTGTTGGTGTGTACAGGTATGGAATCTGTTATCCAGAAAGCCGTTATCCAGAAAGATCCGAGTCCCATAGGCGTAGATTTATCAAAGAGTGAAGTTAGAGCTCTCCACAGTCCGCAGAGTGAAATACCGCCTCTCTCCATTCATTTCTATGGGCTTTTTAAAGGCGTATTTATCAAATGGTGAACTTTTACTATCACCCTTTAATAAATACGCCTTTAAAAATCCCATCGAAATGAATGGAGAGAGGCGGTATTTCACTCTGCGGACTGTGGAGATCTCTAACTTCACTCTTTGATAAATCTACCCCATAGACTTAATTTTATCAAATTTATTACATTTTTAAAAATGATTTCCTTTTTCTGTGTAATAATAAAACAGTAGCTTGTACTTGATCCCAACTAAGATATAATTAATCCTTATTGGAGGCAAAAGCAGCCTATTGGGTTTATTTAATTTTTACATGATTTTCTAGTAGACTTAAGGTATTGAAGAGCCAAATTACGGAAAGATCAGTTATCTGGAAAATCCCAGGTCCTAAGCATTTTGGATAATAGGTCTCATAGGTCCAATCAGTCAATCAGAACACTAAAGGTGGCCATACATGCAGACATGTGCTCATTTGGTGAAGTCACCAAACGAGGGGATCTCTCCCCGATAAGAGGTGGGCGCTATTAGGCGGATCTGATTGTAGTCCCTAGGGCCCAACAATCCAGCGGGATTTTTAAACCTGGCCTAACAACATCTAGATGATCGGGGGAAGCCCGTCGGAGGGCCCCATACACTGGCCAATAAGCTGCCGACTTAGCCTGTTGACATCTTATATTGGCCTGTCTTAAGCCAATCACAAAGCTAGATTAATTTGTAGCTAAACCTTATAATAATCACATTCTGTATCTGCCCCGACCTCCATTCAGAGACCCGTTTTGAACAATATGAGTTCACCTAACAAAGAGGATGCCCCAAAATCATGTCTGAGACAAGGTGGTGTCTTTTAATAAACTAACTGGCCGCTCAGCATAAACTGTGACTGCAACTGTTTGACCCCAGGAGACAGGTCTCTATAAGTGAAATACAATAACTTTCTACTCAGTTGAAAAATGCAATCAGCTCAGCAATAATATTGATGTATGTCGGGAGTCTGGAGCTTGTGACATCTAATGCCTTGAGCTTCTTGCGTCTGAATCTTTTAAATTTAAAAAAAAAAAAAATCCTGCCCCAAAGCAAAAGCATTGTTGTGCATGTTTGTTGGGGTTTCTAGAGATTGCATTGAGGTGCCTGAGCTTTGTTTATGTTTAGTAGTGAAGTCTGTTGTCTGTAGTCATTCATTTCTTTATTGGGGGACTCAGACAGGGGCTGGGGGCTGCTTCTAGCAAAGTCCTCACTGCTTAAACACGACAGGAGGATGCTGAAGTAAAACTGTTGGAAAGAGTTGGAACTGTAGAAAACATTAGTTGTAGTTGTTTCTATTGGTACTTACTGTGTATTGGATACAGAAATCGTGAAAAATTAGGACTCCAGAGATCCCACAACCCATTTTCAGATCTGGAAATATCTTCTCCAAAGCCAAGCAGGGACTCTACCATCTTCTCTTCCTGAACTAAGAAAAAACCAAGCAGAGTAGGTAGCGAAAGGGGTAGTTACAACTACTGTCTACCTGCCCACAATACACTAAAATAGATTCTTCTACTAATGCTTTTTATTACATTTTCAAAATCATCTCTCAGGGCCCATTTATTGGTACAGACCATCTGTGCTGAATGGCTGCTGGTATCTGCACTACATTTTGGACTGTTGGGTAATGCAGTATTGATGAGAAAAGGGCAGGGGGGCACACAGGCATCTAAGGACACTATGGAAAATCATTGCATAGATTGTGCTTCCTTACCTTTGCCTTTTCCAATGCTACAGCCAGCTGAATAATGCTCTGTATCAGATATGGATTTGAATTATTTATCTTTTTATTCAGCAACTCAAACTCAAAACTTCAGCTCTTAGGTTTAGAAGTTCAGCAGCTCTTAGGTTGGGAAGTTCAGCAGCTCTTAGGTTTGGAAGTTCAGCAGCTCTTGGGTTTGGAAGTTCAGCAGCTCTTAGGTTGGGAAGTTCAGCAGTTCTTAGGTTTAGAAGTTCAGCAGCTCTTAGGTTTAGAAGTTCAGCAGCTATTAGGTTTAGAAGTTCAGCAGCTCTTGGGTTTGGAAGTTCAGCAGCTCTTAGGTTGGGAAGTTCAGCAGTTCTTAGGTTTAGAAGTTCAGCAGCTCTTAGGTTTAGAAGTTCAGCAGCTCTTAGGTTTAGAAGTTCAGCAGCTCTTAGGTTTAAAAGTTCAGCAGCTCTTGGGTTTGGAAGTTCAGCAGCTCTTAGGTTGGGAAGTTCAGCAGTTCTTAGGTTTAGAAGTTCAGCAGCTCTTAGGTTTAGAAGTTCAGCAGCTCTTAGGTTTAGAAGTTCAGCAGCTCTAAGGTTTAGAAGTTCAGCAGCTCTTAGGTTTAGAAGTTCAGCAGCTCTTAGGTTTAGAAGTTCAGCAGCTCTTAGGTTTAGAAGTTCAGCAGCTCTTAGGTTTAGAAGTTCAGCAGCTCTTAGGTTTAGAAGTTCAGCAGCTCTTAGGTTTAGAAGTTCAGCAGCTCTTAGGTTTAGAAGTTCAGCAGCTCTTAGGTTGGGAAGTTCAGCAGCTCTTAGATTTAGAAGTTCAGCAGCTCTTAGGTTTAGAAGTTCAGCAGGTCTAAGGTTGGGAAGTTCAGCAGCTATTAGGTTTGAAATGTCAGCAGCTCTTAGGTTGGGAAGTTCAGCAGCTCTTAGATTTAGAAGTTCAGCAGCTCTTAGGTTTAGAAGTTCAGCAGCTCTAAGGTTGTGAAGTTCAGCAGCTATTAGGTTTGAAATGTCAGCAGCTCTTAGTTTGGGAAGTTCAGCAGCTCTTAGGTTTGAAATGTCAGCAGCTCTTAGGGTTGGAAGTTCAGCAGCTCTTAGGTTGTGAAGTTCAGCAGCTCTTAGGTTTAGAAGTTCAGCAACTCTTAGGTTTAGAAGTTCAGCAGCTCTTAGGTTTAGAAGTTCAGCAGCTCTTAGGGTTAGAAGTTCAGCAGCTCTTAGGTTGGGAAGTTCAGCAGCTCTTGGGTTTGGAAGTTCAGCAGCTCTTAGGTTTGGAAGTTCAGCAGCTCTTAGGTTTGGAAGTTCAGCAGCTCTTAGGTTTGGAAGTTCAGCAGCTCTTAGGTTTGGAAGTTCAGCAGCTCTTAGGTTTAAAAGTTCAGCAGCTCTTAAGTTTGGAAGTTCAGCAGCTCTTAGGTTTTTTAAGTTCAGCAGCTAGATGAATTTACTACGAACTTGTGCGTTTTGCCACCGACGAATAAATTCATGAAATTGCCGCTAAAATTTGCCCATTGACTTTAATGTGCATCAAATATTGACAGTGTAGCCGGCGTCAATTCACCAGGAATTCATTTTGCAGGAGTGCGTGGTGAAAAGTGACATATTCGGCCATCTCTACTGCTAATAAAAGAACACTTGCAGTTTGAAACTACAGCCTTGAAGCTGATTATTCTTCTATGTGAATCATCCTCTTTACCTTGGGGGTGTTACACAGATTCCTGGAATTTACAGCTGGATGAACTTTGAATGAGTACGTTTGAACCAGAATTTCGTTTTTTCTTAAACCCAAAAACTTGAATTGATATAGTTTTCAGATTTGAGCTATTTCCAGGTCGGGGTATACTAAATCTTGAAAAATTCAAAAATGTGAGTTTTGATGAAAAAACTCCCCTCAAAAACTCAAATTTTCATGGATAACACAAATCAAACCTTAATAAATAACCCCATAAATGTCATAAATTATATTTCAGAACATTTATATTAAATTCCTCTTTAACAGTAGAAAGCCTATTATTAAAAACCCAAAAAAATGGCATTAAATTCCACTAACCATTCCCACTTTCCCGATAGTGCACTTCATAAATCTTCTCTTTATTTAGAAAGCTGCGTAATTATTTCATGCTGCAAACAACTGCACAGCTGTAAAATTCTGGCGTAAAAAGAGGTTCCTCTACGCTGGACCCAACCAAGATGTTTGATACCATATTTGCATGTAGATATATAGTTTTTCCAGGAGGTGGCAGCAGAGTTACATGAGAGGGTTATTAAAAGAAAAACTGGGAAGAAGGGAATAACTAGGAATAAGTCACACTCAGCAGGCAGTCAATTACATTGTTAGATATAAAACATAATAAGGAGCAAGGTATATTGCTTTTACAGCTATAGTTCATTACTGAACTAAATATCAATTATTTATTTGTATTAGATTCATTCAAGCTGATGGGGAGCCAACACTGCATTAAACAGGACTGGTAATAAAATTAGTAACGGTCCGATTCTCCTGGATGTTTTGCACAGATATTTACAGGGATGAAATTTACAGAATAATTAAGCAGTTTCTCAATGAACGATAACATAAATGCTAAATACCAGAGTGATACACCCATATTTATATTCCTGGTGGGACAAAGTTGGCTGCAGCTGTAAAGCAACAATGTGTTAAGGTGTAACGTGGTTTGATCGAGAAATGTCATGGAAATCTCCTGTGGGAGTCTGGCATTAATGTAAACACTATTAGTGCAGTTATCAGAAGCAACCAACCAACAATGTCTCTTGAACACTCTCTTACAAGTTAAAAAGCGCTGATTCCAGGTGAGACCTACATATTATATAATGAACTTATTCTTTATAAGGCATGCGTCACCAGTATAACTCAGCCTGCAGCATTGTACCTTTATATGGTCACAGAACCCCTCAGTGACTTCTAATATCCTTATCATTTACAGTAGGGGGTACATTATCCCTTATAATACATGAGTGATACTCAGAGTTCCCTGTATAACTCAGCCTGCAGCCCTGTGCCTTTATATGATCACAGAACCCCTCAGTGACTTCTAATATCCTTATCATTTACAGTAGGGGGTACATTATCCCTTATAATACATGAGTGATACTCAGAGTTCCCTGTATAACTCAGCCTGCAGCATTGTACCTTTATATGGTCACAGAACCCCTCAGTGACTTCTAATATCCTTATCATTTACAGTAGGGGGTACATTATCCCTTATAATACATGAGTGGTACTCAGTGTTCCCTGTATAACTCAGCCTGCAGCCTTGTGCCTTTATATGGTCACAGAACAACCCCTCAGTGACTTCTAATATTCTTATCATTTACAGTAGGGGGTACATTATCCCTTATAATACATGAGTGATACTCAGAGTTCCCTGTATAGCTCAGCCTGCAGCCTTGTGCCTTTATATGGTCACAGAACAACCCCTCAGTGACTTCTAACATCCTTATCATTTACAGTAGGGGGTACATTATCCCTTATAATACATGAGTGATACTCAGAGTTCCCTGTATAACTCAGCCTGCAGCCTTGTACCTTTATATGGTCACAGAACCCCTCAGTGACTTCTAATATCCTTATCATTTACAGTAGGGGGTACATTATCCTTTATAATACATGAGTGATACTCAGAGTTCCCTGTATAACTCAGCCTGCAGCCTTGTACCTTTATATGGTCACAGAACAACCCCTCAGTGACTTCTAATATCCTTATCATTTACAGTAGGGGGTACATTATCCCTTATAATACATGAGTGATACTCAGAGTTCCCTGTATAACTCAGCCTGCAGCCTTGTGCCTTTATATGGTCACAGAACCCTTCAGTGACTTTTAATATCCTTATCATTTACAGTAGGGGGTACATTATCCCTTATAATAAATGAGTGATACTCAGAGTTCCCTGTATAACTCAAGATACAATTATAGATCAGCGCCACAGGCTATGAAAAAACAAATAACAGAACCTAGTGCAATATTGTTAATATTTAGTGCAGTCACTAATCTGTGTGTCTTGAACCATAGAAAGTCTACGCACAGATTTTTCTTGTCTGTTCTAAAGTGCTATAGTGATTTCTACAAAGTGCTATCTCCAAAATAAAATTAAAAGTATAATTAAGTCAAACAAGGTTCTTGTAATGCTTGCTTCAAAAGATAAATTAATTAAAATAAGGTGCAATGATGTTTTCTTCATCAGTAAAACTCAGCATGTGGCTTCTCCACTCTCTGATGGGATTGGCAACTTACAAGATTCCTGTATTTAACTTGCATTAAGGTTACCTGTGAGGAGAATAACGCAGCACAGATAACGTTATATGCAAGTTAAATGCTACTCTCTTGTAAGTAGGCATTTCACTTGGTCTTGGTGGAAGTACCTGTAAAAATCACATGTGCATGATAAAGAGGATTTAAAGGCTGTTTAAAGGGGAAGCGCACTTGATATCCTTTTGGATGGTTCAATCTGAATTTAAAGGAGAATGAATCTGCTAAAACACTATTCCCCTATTTCAGCACTTGGCGTAGAATTTGAAGTTTCGAAATACTACATTATATACTTTGTATTTCTCTGTTGTTTGTTTTCTCCGTTGCCAGAGGCGCTGATCCATTTCTTACACATACATTACTTACAATACCCTCCTCTAAGTCATTAATGAACAAGTTAAATAAAAGTGGACTCAATACTGAGCCCTGAGGGACCCCACTAAGAACCTTACTCCAAGTAGAGAATGTACCATTAACAACCACCCTCTGTACCCGATCCTGTAGCCAGTTTCCTATCCACTTCATTAAGCCCAACAGACCTTAGTTTAGAAAGCAGTCGTTTGTACAGTATCAAACGCTTTGGCAAAATCCAAATAGATCACATCTACTGCCCCCCCCCACTCATCTTACTTATCTCATCATAAAAAATGAGTCTGTCATGACCTATCCTTCATAAAGCCATGCTGATTGCTGTTTATACAATTTTGAATGCGGTCCCTTAAAGGGCATGTAAAGGCAAAAAAATAAAATCCCACTTTCTTTAATTAAAAAAAAACCTATCTCCAATATACTTTAATTAAAAAATGTGTACCATTTTTATAAGAAACCTAACTGTATGCAGTGAAATTCTCCCTTCATTTACTGCTGTGGATAGGAATTTTCAGACGGTCCCTAACTGCTCTGCAGGGAAACAATCATACTTATGAACAGCAGGGGGAGCACCCGCCTTACTTCCCAGACATGCAGAACCCAATCAACTTTGTTTATGACGATCCCTAAGCAGCCCAGACCTCACTGAGCATGTGCACAGTCTTAGTCTTGCAAAGATGTATAACAAAGTTACAAGATGGTGACCCCCTGTAGCCAAATTTGAAAGCATAAATCATTTGTTTGATTAGGCTTGTGGTGCAATAAGTTCATGTTTATATTTAGTATACAAAATACAACATTTCTAGCCTTATTCTATTTTAGACTTTACATGCCCTTTAACAAGCCTTCTAATAAAGAAGATCTCGTCAAATAAAATAGATCTCATCAGTGCAAGATATTGGAACATGGCTTCTGAGGGGGTAGAACTTGGAGAGTAGCAAAATGGAAAACTGAACCTGGTTAGGATGAGAAGGGCTGAAAGGAGCCAAATAGCCCTTCACAAGCAAAATACATGTAAAGTGAAGCCTTCTGAAATCAGAAGGTATTTACTTGTCTTATGCCACACACACAGCACTGCCTCGATACCAAAAATGAAAGTGGCTCTGAACCAATAGGAAGTATCGGAGCTATAAACCAGCGGTTCTGGATGCAGAGTTGGCCAAAGGGACATAAAGGAGTGATTTGAATGTCCCCGCCAATGATTCCTTATGGGAGAATTACAACTCTATTTGTTGGTATGTAGGCAGTGCTGTGTGTACGGCATGAGACAAGTAAATACCTTCTGATTTCACAAGGCCTCACTTTGCGAGAAAAAGGAAATCATTTTTAAAAATTTGGAATTTTTGGATAAAATGGAGTCTATGTATGAAAGTAGAACATTTATAAAAGAAGGGAAGGAGTAGGATGGGGGATACATGACATCTATTGCCAGAAGCAATTTTTTAGCAAGGTTTCATGGATAGAGCAGATCTGAAGAGGAATCAAAATAAAGGCAAGAGGCAGTGGAACTATCATGTTCAGACTGTTCAGCAATAATTATTGACATGGCATCATTTCTAATGTGTTCTATGAAGTGGTTTGTTTTGGAAACCAGGAGTCATTCCTTAAGAGTTCTGTGTCAGACCAAGTGACAGATTCATTCTTCCTGTTTTGCTATAAATGTTGGTCTAAATTTGCTTGCAGGCCCACTCTTCCCAACCAGAAATAAACACCCTCCGTCATTTAGCCTGTACTGTATGCTGAGCATTTGGCAGGGTAGAGCTACTTGATTAATTCATTGCTGTTTTTTTTTTTTTTGTGATGAGATCCATCACTTCAGTGCACCAAGGCAAATTGCATCATTACACGGGCTTTTCATTAGCTGATTTAGCACAGATTGCTCAAGCTGTACTTGTGTTTGGTCACTGAATGGCTTAATTAATATGCTTCCGAGCTCATTAAAAGTCCAGTAATACTTAGAACAAGTTGTTCTTGCATGAACAAGCAAACTTCGACTAAAAGACAAATGTATCAGAAACCTTCCTTGCCATCAGAATCTCATTTTATTGTTTAAGGCGGTTATTTACTAAAACTCAAATGAATCTCAGTTTTCTATAAAAACCAAGTCAACCAAACTCTCTTCCACTAAGGGGCCCAGTCACTTAGCTCGAGTGAAGGAATAGAGGAAAATAGAAGAAAATAACTTTGAATTTCGAATGGTTTTTTTGGCTCCTTCGACCATCGAATGGGCTACTTCGACTACGACCTACGACTTCGAATCGAACGATTCGAACTAAAAATCGTTCGAGTATTCGACCTTCCGATAGTCGAAGTACTGTCTCTTTAAAAAAAACTTTGACCCCCTAGTTGGCCACCTAAAACCTACCGAGGCCAAAGTTAGCCTATGGGGAAGGTCCCCATAGGCTTTCCAAGGTTTTTCTGATCGAAGGATAATCCTTCGATCAATAGATTAAAATCCTTCAAATCATTCAATGCGATTATTCCTTCGATCGTTCGATCAAACGAATTGCTCTAAATCAAGGGCAAATTTACCTAGGGTCGAATACATTCAGCAGTCGATATTCGACTGCCGAATGTAAATCCTTCGACTTCAATATTCGAAGTCGAAGGATTTACATTCGGCAGTCAAATATTGAGGGTTAATTAACCCTCGATATTCGACCCTAGGTAAATTTGGAAAAGTGTTGTGACAAAACCGAAAGTTGAGTTTTCTGAGCGTCAATCGTATGAATTGACACTCAGAAAACTCAATTTTATTAAATCGACGCTGCAAATTATTATCCGACGAAAACCCAGACTTTATCAGATTATCTACCATTGACTTCTACATGACCTCGACAGGTTTGTGATGGAGTATTTTCAGATTCGGATTTTTAGCAACTTTGGGGTATAATAAGGGGTTTGTTTATTAAGGTTCGAGTTCTGTTTGCCACGAAAATTCGAGTTTTCAGGTTGATTTTTTGTCAAAACCTTGGGTTAAAAAAACTAGAATTTTTCCAGTTTTTTAAAAAAAAACTAGAAATTTTAGAGATTTATTATATCCTGACCATGGAAATAGCTTGAATCCAAAAACACACCATCTAAAACCTGTCAAGGTCATGTAGGAGTCAGTGGTAGAGGTCCCTTAAACCATTTGAAAATGTTAATAGCCTTCATGATGTTTGAGTTTGTTTTGCTTGAAAACTTGATCAATTCAACCGATTTGAGTTTTTTCTGATGAAAACGTAATCAATTCAAGTTCTCTAGTTTCGCAACTCGAACACGCAGAATTGAGTTTTTCCCATTCTAGTTTTTTCTTAAATAAGGAACATTCGCATTTATATACAAAAACTCTAACGTTCAACCTTTGATAAATAACCCCGATTTTAGATGAGAATCTCTAACTGACAACAGTTTTTTTTTGCTTAATGAAAGGAAAAAAGGGATAAACAATTACTTCTTTCAATTGCAAATACAACTCGATAAATCTTGAAAAATTCGGATCATACTAATTTTTCGTATTTTCCACACAAAAACTGATTTTTGCATGAAAAAACACTAAGGGGCACATTTACTATGGGTCGAATATCGAGGGTTAACTAACTCTCGATATTCGACCGTCGAAGTTAAATCCTTCGACTTCGAATATCGAAGTCTAAGGATTTACCGCAATTCGTTCGATCGAAGGAGAAATCGAACGATTCGAAGGATTTTAATTCATCGATCAAACGTTTTTCCTTCGATCACAAATTGCTAGGAAAGCCTATGGGGAACTTCCCCATAGGCTAACATTGGTGCTCGATAGGTTTTAGGTGGCGAAGTAGGTGGTCAAAGTTTTTTTTAAAGAGCCAGTACTTCGACTATCGAATGGTCGAATAGTCGAACGATTTTTAGTTCGAATCATTCGATTCGAAGTCATGGGGGCAAATCACCAAGGGTCGAATATCGAGGGTTAATTAACCCTTGATATTCGACTGGGATTTTAGCGTACATAGTTCAATCGAAGGAATAATCCTTACATCGAACAATTAAATCCTTCGAATCGAACGATTATCCTTCGACCAAAAAAACTTAGGCAAGCCTAAGGCTAACATTGAGTTTGGTAGCTTTTAGATGGCGAACTAGGGGGTTGAAGTTTTTTCTTAAAGAGACAGTACTTCGACTATCGAATAGTCGAATAGTCGAACGATTTTTAGTTTGAATCCTTTGATTCGAAGTCATAGTCGAAGGTCGAAGTAGCCCATTCGATGGTCGAAGCAGCCCAAAAAACACTTCAAAATTCGACGTTTTTTAACTTCGAATCCTTCACTCGAGCTTAGTGAATTGGCCCCTTAGTCAAAGGTCGAAGTAGCCAAAAATAAAAATTCCAAATTCAAAGTTTATATCCTTCTAATCCTTCACTCAAGATAAGTAAATGTGCCCCTAAATCTTCGGATTATTGCACAATACCCAGCACAGACTTCTCCCATTGACTTATATACAACACTGGCAGGTCTGAAATGCCAGATTATCAGATTCTGACTTTTTCAATCATCGGGGTATAATAAATCCCGGAAAAAACTCAAGGGTTTTTTTTAACTAAAAATTCAGATTTTAAAGTAAAAAAAAAAAACTCTTTTTTGTTTTTTTTAAAACTGTCACCTTGTTTAACTGTCAGCTTTGCCCCCAGTTTTTTACATGGTCAAACTTGATATCATCTTAAAATTGTTTCCCCTTGCCCTAAATGGCCACATTTACCCTATCAAGCCCCTCTAAATATGTTGCACTTTGAATGGAAAATACTAATGACTGAGTGCGCCAGACTTTTGCTAATCATTCAACAATTTTGGTCAACAGAGCTAGAAGAGGGTTTATTGTAGTATGGTTTAATGTCTGATATGATTTCCTTCAGGTTGCTTAAGATTGAAATTTGCATTTATGTCCCAAAAACTAACAAGAAGCATCGGCCTTAGTATTTTGCATGAAAAAAAAAAATCCAAATCTGAAAGTCTTCTCTTGAGGTCAAGAAAATGTCTAAACAGATAAAACGATGTACAGAGACCAAGACGTGACACAACCTTAACAAAGTCATTTGAAATCATTTGACAGTAAATTTCCCTGTAAGTTCCTAGCCTAAAGCATGGAGAATCCTTTGCTTTCTAACAGTCTTCTTGCAGACAATCCAGATTTTAAAATGCTAAATTCAAGCTGGGTTTGGAAGGCGCCCTGCCCGACTCCTTCCTGAAGGCAATTCTAAAGCTTGACACAGTTCCCTGAAGAGGAAAGGCTTCCATCAAGGGGCTGACATTGAATGTATCGTGTCATAAATACGAAATCTCCGAGGAGTGAGAGCTGCCATTTACAGCGCGGATGACAACAATGGCAGGGATCAGCGGGGTTGCAAGATTGCTTTAATATGACTGGCACCTAGCACGTTAACTCACATTCTTTTTGACAAAGTGTCAGTCCAAGGTTTGTCTTATAAGAATAATAAACAGATTCAAAGCCTTTAATTTTCATCTGAGGGGGGGAAAAAGGAGTTGATCACATATTAAAAATGTTTTTGTTTGATGTACAAAGGGCTCAGTGTTCAAAGAATAATTTACACTAAAACCTCATTTAAAGAGAAAGTATTTACAGGATTTTAGAATCTATGGGTCATTAAAGGAAATAAAAATATCAGTTGCAAAGTATATTAGTGTTATTGGACTGTATTTAACCATGTAGGAGGCTCTCAGATGCACTTCTTTGATTGGGCCCTCATTTATTTGCACTATATAGTCAGGTAGCATCAGTAAAATCATGGAATATGCTACCTACAGACAACTCTTTTGACTCATCACCTTGACTTCTTTGTATAATTTTAATAAAATGCATTGGAATAGGGAATTGTCCTTTTGTTGCTCTAATTGTGGCTGTCATAAATTAAGCATCCATAAACATATCATCATTAATACGATTACTCGCGCTTCTCTTTGTATTCAGTGGCACTTAAAAAATGTATGAATTTCTTCTCCTTAAAAGAATATTCCAAGGCATAACCCCCATCGTTAGAGAAGCATGATGATCATATATGCGTGTGTGTGTGTGCATAAATGTCAGGCTCTGCTAGGGTTTGATCCTGGGACTTCTTGGTTGCTGGCTGCTCACCCTAACCACCAGGGAAGGAGAGCAACTCCCTTGTCGTCTGGGCCCTGGGCTTTGCTATTTCATCCCAGCATCTTTATTGGTGGGTTGGGATCAGCCAAACCCTGCCCTACATAAGCCCAGCCCTCCTCACATGCCAGGCCTGAGCATTGGTCTTACTTGAGCACTGAGGCAATGTGCCTGGCTCTCGTTCCCTACTTTGGCCTATGGTCTCTCCTTGTCTTTTTCCTATCCTGTTCTCTGCTCAGCTTATTCTTGCACCTAGTCCTGTCCTAGTTCTATTGATGTCTGTCATGCTCTTGCTTGAGTCCTCCTTGACAATCTCATCCTGACCTGGCTCTACGCTACCTGCATTGTCCTATTCTGCCCCAGAGTCTTCATGCTTGTCCTGATCTGGTTCTACTTTTGCACTTGTCTCTTTGCCCTGCTTCACTCCTGTCTACATCCTATCACAGATTCTTCCCCCTTTCCGTCCCTTCCCATCCAGTCTTCGTCCACTTCATCAAGTTCCTGTCCACGCAGTATCAGCTCTTGCTTGAAGGATTCACCTTCCCTACCTATTCCTCCTTAGCGCCCCCTATCAGTCCCTGACAATGTATAAAACTCAGATAATTCACACATATGACCCTATGTATAGGGTTATTTCTTATAACCACCACATTTTCTAATAATGTTACAATTTACATACACAAAGCAGCCTGTTTATTAACCTTTGAATCTCCTTTTTTATGAATTGTATTTTTTCTCTAAACATTTGTTTTTAAAAAGTGTCTAAAATCAAGATGTATTAAGTGTAAAAACAACAAAAAACTAAACAAAACATACAAAACTTCTCCAAGTTAAAGCAGTTGAGGTCCCATAGAAGTCAATGGGAGCTTCCCTGATCCTATTGGATCTTTTTTTTCTTTCCATTCAGACATTTAGGGGCCGATTCACCAAGGGTCGAATATCGAGGGTTAATTAACCCTCGATATTCGACTAGGAATTGAAATCCTTCGACTTCGAATATCGAAGTCGAAGGATTTAGCGCAGAAAATTCGATCGAACGATCGAAGGATTATTCATTCGATCGAACGATTAAATCCTTCGAATCGAACGATTCGAAGGATTGTAATCCAGCGATCGAAGGAATATCCTTTGATCAAAAAAACTTAGGCAAGCCTATGTGGACCTTCCCCATAGGCTAACATTGACTTCGGTAGCTTTTATCTGCCGAACTAGGGGGTCGAATTTTTTTTTAAAGAGACAGTACTTCGACTATTGAATGGTCGAATAGTCGAACGATTTTTAGTTCAAATCCTTCGATAGTCGTAGTCGAAGGTCGAAGTAGTCCATTCGATGGTCGAAGTAGCCCAAAAAACACTTCGAAATTCGAAGTTTTTTTACTTCGAATCATTCACTCGAATTTAGTGAATCGGCCCCTTACAGTTTTTTGGATTTTTTTCACTCATAGGGGCAGATGTATCAAGGATCAAATATCGAGGGTTAATTAACCCTCAATATTCGACTGCCGAATTAAAATCCTTCGACTTCGAATATCGAAGTCGAAGGATTTTGCGCAATTTGTTTGATCGAACGGTCGAAGGAATAATCGTTCGATCGAACGATTAAATCCTTAGAATCTAACGATTCGAAGGATTTTAATCCATCGATCGAAGGATTATCCTTCATTCAGAAAATTGTAAGCAAGTCTATGGGGAACTTCCCCATAGGCTTACATTGGCCTCGGTAGGTTTTAGGTGGCGAACTAGGGGGTCGAAGAAATTTTTAAAGAGACAGTACTTCGATTATTGAATGGTAGCATATTTGAACGATTTTAGTTCGATTTGTTTGATTCGAAGTTGAAGGTCGTAGTCGAAGGTCGAAGTAGCCAATTCGATGGTCGAAGTAGACAAAAAAAACATTCAAAATTCGAACTATTTTTCCTCTATTCCTTCACTCAAACTTAGTGAATGAGCCCCTTAGTCTGAGAAATATTGGGTTTTTTTGCTTGTATTTTTTTGAATCGTTCAACACTTTTTACCGTTCGTAATTTTTACATCTTTTTGGCAAAAAATGCGAACAGTTCGCGAACAGTTCGCGAACTTCGAACATCCGAAAATCGTTCGATTCGAACGATCGAAGGATTTTAATCGTTCGATCGAACGATTTTCGTTCGAATCGAACGATCGAAGCCATTGGATCGAATGATTTCATTCAATCCAATGGCTTCGATCGTTCGATTCGAACGAAAATCGTTCGATTTTAGCGATCGAATGGTCGAACGATTTTGACGCGAACGCCTATTGGCGAACGTCGCGCGACGTTCGCGAACTTGCGGCGGACGCGAACAGTCGAAGTTCGCGCAAACTAGTTCGCCGGCGAACAGTTCGCTACATCCCTACTGGTAATTTGTGGAGAATTCTGACGTTTGCATTACAGTGAAGCTTCAGTGAAAGGGGCTGTCAATGAATATAGATGGTAAAATTGCAGTGGTTTTTCATGTAGGAAATATTAGAAGGTTTCACTCAACGGGACTTTTCTACTTTTCATTCCCCATGCACTAGTAGAAAAATAGAATTATCTTTAAATAAAATGTTGCATTTTATGTTTTCCTTTTAAATGAAACTCGGTTTCTCTTACAAATGGAGGACTATTTCTGTTTTTCAGGTTAGCCAATACACATTTGCCATGTGCAGTTACCGAGAGAAAAAAGCAGAACCTCAGGAGCTCCTTCAGCTGGATGGATACACTGTGGATTACACCGACCCACAGCCAGGTAAGTAATTGGGAAAAAAGTTAGCAAAGTAGCTACAGAATATTTCTGTAAAACCCACTGCTTATTCTTGATATTAAAATGGTATTTTATTATCTTAATTCAACATTGTTGAATTGAAATATATTGTACAATATTATTATGTGTATTTCAATGCAGAGACACTACTCTAATGACTGTAAGCCAGGGATAAAGTTTACCTTGAACCGTGAAAAGTAATTTACTTTTGTAAAACAATTTTATAATATAATGGGTATGGGATCAGAGAGACTTTTTATAGAAATTCTAAAGTTTAGAGGTTTGAATAAACTCGAAAAGTTACAAAATATGTTTATGAAAAAACTGGAATATAGAAGAAAATTCACCAAACAAAAACATGATTGCAGCAAATTTGCATTCCCCTCCAATCATTTTCAGCGGGTCTAAAAAAATTAGGAAAAGCTAAGACAGCATCCTTTGACTTCTACATGAACTTGGCAGCTTTTAGGTAGCAAATTTTTACATTCAGATTGTTTAAGTTTTTAGGAACACTTTCATTTTCAGTTTAAAAGTTTATGAGCAGTAATTATATTAATTACAACTTTGGAGTACGGGTGAACCAAACTGTAACAAACCAAATCATGTTTCTGCTTTTACAGGGAATAGGAATTTTCACAGTGAGGATCACAATTTGTGATCAAAACCTTGGAAATTTTTGTTTGAAATAAACTACTATGACTGTTCCAGCTGTGTTCATATATATGTTTATATAGGGAATACTGTACCTAATATTGTAAAATATGTGGATATTATAAGTTAAACAGTATATTATTAGGGGCAGATTTATCAAGGGTTTAAGTGAATTCAAGGGAATTTTCGAAGTAAAAAAATTCGAAATTCAAAGTAATTTTTTGGATACTTCGACCATTGAATAGGATACTACGACTTTGAATTAACTTTGAATTCGATTCGAAGTAAAATAGTTTGAATATTCGAATATTCGATAATCTAAGTACTGTCTCTTTAAAAGAACTTCGACTTCAATAGTTGCAAAACTAAACCTGCCAAAGTGCTATGTTAGCCTATGGGTACCTTCTAATGCATTTTCTACGTTTTTGAAGTCAAAGTAAAAATTGTCCCAATGTATGATAAAATTGTTCGTTTCGAAGGATTTAATCATTCGATTGTTCGATTTTACTTTGATCGTTCGGTGGCCAAATTCAATGAAAAATCCTTTGACTTTGATATTCGAAGTATTTTAATTAGATGGTCGAATTTCGAAGTATTTTTTACTTTGAAATTCGACCCTTGATAAATCTGCCCCTTACTGTTAGAAATCCAGTTCCTTATTATTTTTATGGTCCTTCCTTTTGGAATGGAGGCATAAGGGTTAACTATATAGAGTTACCACTACTTACAAAATAAGTAAGGGATGTATGCAATGCTAACTAGAACTTTCTTTCTGAAATATACCTGTATATATTCTCTTAATGCAAATGATCTAAAAAGAATTCAGTTATTCACATGGGAGTTAAAAAAATATTTATAAAATACGTAACGTAAAAGTGTTTGTAACTTTATAACCTCTCATATTTCATGTATTTGATATTGTGATTGCTAAATTTAGTATCAAAGTTGTATGAGTTGTCAAAGAGTGGTTTGATAGTCTTCATTAATATGTTCTTTTATGAGGTTTGGAAGGTGGCAGGTCATTTTTCAACGCAGTCAAGGAGGGAGACACTGTGATCTTCGCAAGTGATGATGAACAAGATCGAATCTTATGGGTTCAAGCAATGTACAGAGCAACTGGTCAATCTCACAAGCCTGTGCCTCCAACCCAAGTTCAAAAGCTAAATGCAAAAGGAGGCAACGTACCACAGCTGGATGCCCCAATATCCCAATTTTGTAAGTACACCGAGGACATTAGCTACTTGGTTTTTCAACATGCCAGTAAGTTCAAAGAGAATCCATGTAAATAAAACATTTCTCACAATTTTTCTATAGAAGAAAAGTTAAAAAGAGTTAAATTACAAGAACAATCGTTATTTTTATATTAAAGTAGTAAAGCATTTTGTTCCATTTTCTATTAATAAATAAAGTTATAATACATTTGTATGTAATCAGAGAGCATTATATCTACAGTTGTCGTAAATTTAGCTAGAGCCATATTACATTTCATGGAAAAAATAAATTGCAATAAAAACACGATCATTTTGGCAAATTTAAATGCAGAATATATATGTAGTATAGTTATTTTACTGAAATATAGATTGGTATATTAGTAAATATTAGTAAACAAAAGTTCTTCCCCCCTCCCCAAAAAAATAAACAATTTATTTTGTGCACTTAATTATTTATTTTCTTTCTTTATACATAAATATTTTCTCTTGGGTATGGAAAAAGCAAAATGCACGAAAATGCCTCTTAACACACAAAATAGTTGAACTGAATGGAAATGATAATTTAAACCAACAAGTTGAACCATTAAAAATGTAGGTGCAAATATTTGGTAAGAATATGAGCATATCATGATCAAAGACTGGTCTGTAATAGATCTAGTTCTGATAAAGCAACCTAAAAATGTTACAGAAATGTTAGAGGCCCATCAAAGGTCGAATTTTGAATTAATTTAATTTTTTTTATTTTGAATGTCTAATATGTCTAATATGAATAATTCCAACCCGAAAATTCTAATTGTATTCGATTTATACGAATCAAGTTTTTCTCCCGAAAAAAACCTTGAATGCCAGTTAGGCTATGAATATCTCCAAATGGCTCAATGGACCTCTGCCGTTAACTTGTACATGAACTTGGCAGGTTTTAGGTGGCAAATTTTCTAATTAGGACTGTTTCTAAGGTCGAGGTGTGATAAATCTCACATTCTATATTTACATTCGAATAGGGGGATTCAAATTTGAAAGTGTAAATTCTGAAACTCGAAAATTAGAGTTCGAATTTACTATTCGAGCCCTTGATAAATCTGCCCTTTAATGTTACTAATGGTTATTTTATTAACTTTTATTTTTTTAGTTTTGGTTGAAGCATTGTAGTTGTTTTACAGATATGTATTTTGCAAACCAAAGAAATACATTTTAACTCTAGTATCTATCTATATATAAATGTAAATACTTTGCAGAGTCTAATATGCTAAATCTCTAGTTCTCGAGCCTTGACAATCTATCTAACTACAATATGTAACAGTCGTAAAATACGAGCAGGCCAGGGAATGGCCTCGGGCACTGAAAGTTTAGAAAAAAACTACATTATCATGAATGTTCAGTCTGCAGCCGTTTTAGTGCAAAAATAGCTGTAGGCTGAATATCCTTGGTGTAAATGCTACAAATAATAAAATATGTACTTTGTGCTTTTACCAAGGGCAGTTGGTAGCCAGACCAAAGGCATTCTCTGCCCTACACTAATGTGATCCTGAACTGTAGGAATGTTACATTTTTCCAACTGATCTCCAGAATCCAGACTCTTGTTTTACTATAGCAAATGGCTTTTAACTTGTTGGAGCTGCTTCTTAATAGATCAGTTATAATTATTTATGACAATACACCCTGCATTCATTAAGTTGAGCTATATGACTGTGAAATATAAGAATGTATTTTTGGGTTCTGCTTTACTAAATCTTAAAATGCAATACCTGATTTTCAAATTTTAAAAAAGTTGCTATCAGTCAATATTATTACTAAAACCCTACGAGTTGATAGCCGAAGTTTAACTCCCAGATATTCTTACACCCTTCATACACCCACATCATAGCTATATTTATGTAAGCCAATAGTTAAATGGAAGCACTGTGTTGCAGAAATAGTTAAACACACAAATACTCATGGATGCTTGCTCACAGGATGAAGTCTTGTGGACTTAGTGGAGGAAAGGTGTTGTAGACCTTCAACACTCACTCTTTATAAATGGAATGCAGTACAACCTTCAGGAGGATAGTACACAGTACAAATATTTATCATGTACACATGTGCAAAAAATATAGCTAGTGCTTTACCCATCAGGGGTCAATAATTATGCAGTGGATTTAATCAACTCATAAGTGTCCAATCCCAAGTATCAGGCTCTTCAAGTGGAACCTAGTTAGTCTACAGTAGTACACATGAATCCCTACACCCAGTATTCTAGACTTTCTGATTCCTATTGGCAGAACCTCAGGCTGCTCACTAGCTAACCTGATCTTATCTCTCACTCTTGGAGTAATCTACTTTAGAACTATCCTCACACAAGCTTCACCTACTGGGCCTACCTCTGCCCAAGCCCTAACCTGCACCCACCTTCCATGAAAATGGAATCCCAAGAAAGAGACAGAGAACATGTTGGCTTCCTCATTTATTGTTTAACAGAACAGTGACACCTCCATTTCCTGACATGGAACTGCCAGAAAGATACTTTATCCCAGGATAAGGAAACAGCTTTCAGTCTATGATTAGGACCACACATAGGTGTCCAAAACTTTAGGACTGACTGAACAAAGGGTAACTATACTATCAGTCCCCTACATTTATATCAATCTTTTTTTACACATTTTATCCATGTTACCAGTATGTATCTAATTATTATCCCAAAAAGAGTTATGCAAGGGCATGAAGTCCGGGCTGTTGTTTTTCCCTTCATCCTGCAGCAGCATAGTTTGTTTGTTGAAGGGATAGTTTTGTGTTGAGCATGCTTAAAATACACTGTAATCTAAATATTAAATTTGTACTTTAAACCTAAATATAGACATTTCAGTCCTTTCTGATGTATTAAGAGTCACCCATATTGTTACCATGAGGCAGTAGTAGAGAAGGGGCTGTAGTTGTGACATAACAGGGCATGGCCAAAATCACAAATACTTAGGTCTCCAGAGTTTGATGTTTCTGTAAAAACAATGGGTGAAACAGTTTAAGTATTACATACATATATATATAATATTATTATTATATAAATACATTTTCATTATAATTATGTGTGAATCGTATAGTTGCTTGTTGTCCAATAACTGAACACAATTTAACATATGGCTGTTTTAGCTGTTGTCATGGTCCTTTCTTCACATTCACCACTCAACTATGATAATTCTACTCTATATCTTATTCATTAGCTTTGTCCTGATCCACGCCAGTGGTCAGCAAATATGTTTTGTTGTCAGTAACATTTTTGCCACTAGCTTGGCTTGCAGATAGTTAAACCCTTTTCTAAATGTTGAGGCCCACACAGCAGCTAACATTCCTCTTCTCACGCCCTGTTCCCAAACACTGGCCTGCACTTCTGACCTGAACTCTAATTAAGCTTAGTAGGTGACAGTGTCTTTATTAAGCAGGGTCTGCTAGCAGGAATCCTATTTTCCATTTTACTTGGCTTCTCTTATTTGAAATACTAAAAATAAGAGCTAAAAACTGAATGGGATTAAGACATTTTTTTAAAAAAAAAAGTTTATTTGCAAAGGTATTTTGCTAACAGCTTCCTAAGGATAATTGGGCGTTATTAATAATTTTAGCACCAGAGTGATGACCTCTACTTTTTCATTGTTTTATTGGAAAGTATATTCTTTTTATGCCAAGAAATAGAAATCAAAAATTCTGTATTGCATTTTATGATTCTTATTTTTTGTATTTCACATTCAGCAAGGTAAGGATAAATTAATGTCCTTGCCGTATCCAGATTTTCTTTTTTTTCCCTTGTGCATTTCTTTGTTAATAATTATACTGTATGTGTTTTGAAACTATAGATCCATAGATGAGCTTATCCCTGCCTAGAGAACTATGCCTAAGCATTTTCAACGTGTTTTATATTGCAGAGAAAAAATCTCTACTCTTGTTTTCATAGCTGTCTGTGCCAATGAGATGACTTGTTAACAACAGTATAACTGTTAAGTCCGCTATTATTCAATTGATCAAATGTGCTTTCTCTGGGTCTTATTTGGAATTCTTACTCAACTTTTAACTGATGTTTTCACAACAGCTCTGAAAAAAGGGTGGTTTCCATTTTGCATTTAAAAAAAAAAATCTAAAATAGATCCTGCTATTCGCCCATTTGTGTGACTCTGCTAATCACTTTTATTTGGCTGATAGAGTACTTATCGGTCTAATACCTTATCAATTGCCCTCCCCTCTTTTTTTGTTCTGTTTTATGTGTTTCACTCTTTTCAAAATATTCTAAGAAACCCATGAGATCCATGATCTACTTCTCAGTGGACAATCTGCCATAGTTTTGCCTATGTTTAAGCTTCATAAAAGTGACCACTTGTCTGCAATTTCCTATTGTGTGTCTTGTGTGTATCAGTAGAACATTCAATCAAATACATGCCCAGAATGATCATTTAAAAACTAATTGGTAAGCAAAAAATGCTGATTTTGGTGTTTAATCCTCTTCAGTTCAAATGCCTTTTTCTGCCAAACTATTGGAGACTTCTACTGAAAATGACTCCTTTTTATAGACATGTTAAGTTTGCTCTGCTGTTAAAACCTAACTAGACATTTTAAAGGCTTTTCTTTTTTTCTTCTTTGCCTGAACCCTAGTCCTTAAATTGCTAAACTGGGGCTCCTGTCTGCTTTCTTGAGTCTTTATGCTATTCTGGTTTGTTCCTTCTTACCCTGCTATCTTCTAGCTGGACTGAAGGGTAAGTGTTTCCCGATAGCTAGCACAGCTCAGATAATCTAAACAGATTATCTGACATATGCAATGTGCTTTTTTATCTCTCTCTTAAATCATGTTTAGATTTCTAGTAAAACTCTTCATGTTCTTTCTTCCGAAATTTAGGCTTGACTTGTTAAGTTTCCATACTGAAATTAGGATGCATGTGATGTTTGCATAATTGCCTTCTCTCCTTGGCTTTGACATTAGCATCAAGAGATGCTCTAAAAAGTAAAGTCATCATTTTTTTTGTTCCTTTATCATTTCTAACAATTCTGTTTTCATTTAATGGTTTGATTTCTTTCATGCCCTGAACTGTTGACTGTGCAATGCTTGTGAAGAGGTTGTTTTGCACAATGCTAGAGCCATTTGCATTTTGCTGTAGTTTTTATGTTACTGTTGATGTCCCAATGCTTAGCATGAAAAATATTACCGATAAATATGTAATGCTAAAAAATATATATGTTAAAAAAAATGAAAGGCTCTCAACCTTTAGCCTTTATCAAACTATATCAATAATACAAGACGATTGACTTTGATGAAGGAACCCAAGCAAACTTTGTTTAAAATAATATTAGCACCTAAAATGTTATTTCTGAATAGAATCTTATGCAACCACTGCCCCCTAAACTAGTGCTGCCATTAGCAATTTACAACGTAAAATATGATCAGACTTTACCTGCCAAAGTGGCTTCCTACACATAGGTATTTTTTGGCATGGCAAGAATTTTTCTTAAGATAAGCTTGCAAAAGTTCTAACAGCCATCAGTATGAAATACCAAATTTGTCAGCTTAAAGGTATTAACTCAATCATTGGTGTCCCCATTTTCGTATGGAAATTTCTCTAGACGATCCATCACCACCTATCCAGTCTTGATATTTTTGTTTGTGAATGTGTAGTTTGTTTGTATTTCTTTTAATCCCCCTACCCAACTCCTTATTATTTGCTTTCTTTTTCGAAAGAGGAAGTCAATTTTTTTGGTCATGAGAGTTGGCAAATATGTACTTGGAGTATTCTGAATGCAATATGAGAAGGAGCAGGTGGCATTGTCCCTCCTGACCATGAAGACAATACTCCTTTTTTCCTTTCTTTCTTTCTCTCCTTCTTTATTTTGGTTATATTTTCCCTTGGACAGCAGGCAGAATTAAATCTACACTCCTTCAAGCAGAAACAATAATCCTTTTTTTGGGTGTCTAATGAGGACTCCAGTTACTGGTGCTGCAATATGATAACATGCTGGAGTTTGCTATTTTGTTTTCTACAATGAAAGTATGAATGAGAGAACGAATGAATGGACTCTTGGACTGACAACTTGCAATATCTGCATCATTCGCTATTTCGTGAGATGTTGATGATTGTATGTTCTGCTTGACATAAATCTATGACACGTCATTAAATTCACGGCTATGTTTTTTTTCCTTTTCTTTTTGTATGATCAGTTTGTATCTGCTTCTTTCACAAATGCTGTTTTAGGCCTTTCAGTGTCAAGAGGCCTAGTGTAAACTGCATTGCATCCCATCATGTCCTGACGCAGTTTACTGCTTGCCTTGAACAGCTGAGAGGCTGAAAACCTAATTTTTAACATTCACATTACTGGCATGAACAAAATGTGCTGCAAAATCACTAAAAAGCATGCTGTTTCTGACATTTGTTCCCATAAAATGTTATTGAAGTATTCATTAAGTGTAAACTCATAAAAAAAAGAAAAAATGCTTAAATTATTATTTTGTTCAAGTTATCTATCATATCTTATGTACTATGTTGTATAATGTACAGATTCAGGCAGAGTTATGCCAAAAGATATATCACAGGCTATCCAATATCTTCACCGCCATTTGCTAAACTGCCTTCCTAGGTATATTTAAAGGCGTGTCTATAAATATAAGGAAAGTTAGCTGTTATAATGAAACATATTGAATATTTTTTAAAGCAAAAAGAGGCGGGTGCATCAGTAGTGTTAATTCCGTTAAACAAAACTGAAAATAATTTTATTATTATATATAATAATATTACATTACATGATATACAATTTTTGGTTGTTTTCTTATTGTGTTCCTACATATTTACGCTTACTCTCATTACATTATATTAGAAACTAAAGAAGGACAATTCTATTCATAGCATTTTCAAAACACTTTGTAACATAGGAAATCTGGCCAACATTCCCCTATGAATTGGGCCATTGCCTAATTTCAGTTTCCTTTATAGATATTTTTTATTGACATTAATGTGTCCATAGACACATTGGAATCAAGTAAAAATTGATAATGTGGAGGGACATAAAGGCAATGCTTAAGAACTGCCAGCCAACAGACCCAAGTTCATCTCAAAAACAAGGAAAAGGATTGTTGGACAGTCCAGAATTTTTAGTTGGGTGCATTTCATTATTTGCATTATATGAGGGATATAATATTTATAAAATACTGTTTCAGTCTTCAGTTATGGCAGAATTAAAGTACAGGAATGAGATAAATTTTCAGGAAACCCTTTACTCAGAAAGATCCAAATTACAGAAAAGCTGTTTCTCATCGACTCCATTTTATCCAAATAATTTACATTTTTAAAATATTTCCTTTGTCTCTGTAATAATAAAACAGTAGCTTGTACTTGTTCCTAGCTAAGAGATAATTTATCCTTATTGGAGGCAAAACCAGCCTATTGGGGTCATTTAATTCATTTATTTAGTTTAATTTAAATTAATTTATTTTATTTAATGATTTTCTAGTAGACTTAAGGTATGAATTCTGGAAAGTTGCAGGTCCCGAGCATTTTGGATAACAGGCCCCATACCTATACTGAAGAACTGATGGAAAGAGTACAACGTTTTTACAGGTATGGGACCTGTTATCCAGAATGCTGGGGACCTGGGGTTTTCTGGATAACAGATCTTTCCATAATTTTGATCTTTTTACTTTAAATCTACTAGAAAATCATGTAAACATTAAATAAACCCAAAAGGCTGTTTTTACATCCAATAAGGATTAATTATATCTTAGTTGGGATCAAGTACAATGTATTATTTTATTATTATAGAGAAAAAGGAAATAATTGTTCCAAATTTGGATTAGTTAGATAAAATGGAGTCTATGGGAGACAGTCATGCCATAATTCAGTGCTTTCTGGATAATGAGTTTCTGGATAACGGATCCCGTACCTGTAATTTAATATATAGAATTATCTCCTGCAGAAGAGATTTAGAAATATATGTGACTTTATAGACATTGGTACAAAATACAGAAAACAAACTATTTACTTTGAAATTCCTATTTAATGTGTAGCAGCACCCTCTGATAAAATAAAAAACAAGGTCTAGTGTAAATAAGCTGCGTAAGTAACACACTATTTTCATTACAGGAAAGGACACATGAAGCTATAAAATCTGACAACAGATTTCATTAAAATGTGCTAAAGGGGGGAAGCTGCTCGACTGACACGTGACATGTTTGCAAAACAAAGAAAATTAGTTGATTTACTGCAATTTACAACATGACGTTTGATTATATTAATGCAAATTACTGTTTTGTAAAGGCCTGACCCTTTTAATGACCAAAAGTTTCCACACAGAGAAATGTAACCACTTGTCTAATATTCTTGTTTAATGAATGTGCAGACAAATCTCTGTCAGGAATTGACAGTATTTTTAAAGACACTTGTGCTCTAGATAAAAATTAAATAAAGGCCCAGCCGAGTACATTTAATAATAAAAGTATTTATTATAACACCCTTGAGACTTTAGCTTCCATTTTGAACTTTGGCAAAGCTGGTCATCTTATTTGGCATTTTACAAACATCATATTGTAGCTGGGTTCTTTTTTTAGACCAATAGTTTCATGTTCACAGATCTACCTTGGTTGTGAAACAATAGGTCAGAACCATTGGTCCAGTGTTCACTGCAGAGAGCATGCACAGGATTGTGTTATAGGGAATAAAGAAGGACCTGAACCACTAAAAAAGTAAATGGCTGAAGATAAAATTATTTGTTTTGCATATTTAGGGGCAAGTTATGGAATTTCCATCTTGTGAACATTGGTGAGCTACTGTATATTTCACCTTTTGATAAATATGCCCTTTGTCCTTTTTTTTTATGGACCTGGGCTTTCAGAAAAATTTATCTCACGGTTTGTCATGTAAAAACTCTATTGAAACCTACTGGAGAACTGGAACTGAATTTGGAGAAAAGTTTTTTCCTCCTCAAATTGAATCTTGTTCATGACTTTCTTACATTCCCAGATTTCTCTCTTTCTCTTTTCCCCAGTTTAACTCATACTGCATCATACTTGTCTTGCTTTTTTCCTTTTTCTAACCACATCCTTTTATTTTTGTCTTTCTGTTCATCTCTCCATCTTCTTCTTGTTAATTTATGAATTCCTTTGACACTTCTGTCCCTTTGCCCCTTTGTACATCTACTTGTCTTCCCGCCCATTTTCCTCTCCCTTGTCACATTATTCTACCTTTTTCTTTAACCTTTTTTATTTGTAACCCTTCCTATCTTCAATGTTTCTTTCTTCCTCTCAAAATCAGTTTGATGTTTCTCTTACTTGCCTCTTTTTATTACCCTCTACTCATTTCTTCTATTTTAGTTGACCTCATTAAGAAGCAAGTGCTTCTGGTGCCTTGGAGGCAATGATTAAAATTTGTAGATGAAAGGTGATAAGAGAAGGAACCGACATTAGTTCTCACAACAACTCTAATCATAAACTCTGTCCCAACTGAGTGTGAATATGTGCACTGTACAGAGACTGTGTTTACAGTTATTCCACATAATACATATGGTTAAAAAATAGCTTAGGCTACACAGGACCCCATGGCAAGTAGGGATTGTAGATAATTAGGTAATTGGGGACATTAGATAATTCCTGCCGTCTAGTTTAAGCATTTTTATTTGTGATTTATTGGGATGTGAGTTTGTTTTGTGCATATCTGTGTTTTACATCTTTAAAGTAGGTTAAGCTAGAGCCAACAAGTAGTTGATAACAAGTAGTTGATAACCTGCTGCCAATAAAAGTATTAGAAAATTTCTAGTTGAAAAGGTGAATGAAACCAAGCACAATTAGAATAGCAAAAAAACAGGGAGGCCAATTTAACACCATTCTTGTTTTAGAGGTTTTTGAAACCGTGATTAAACTCATTTTCTCATGAATCATTAATGCCATGTAATTTATTGAAAGATCCAATATAAAAACAAACAAAAGAAAATTATGAAAGATTTGGTTAAAAAAGCTAAAAATGCTAAATCCTCTGAAATTTGAGTTTTTCCTTTAATAACTAGCAGAAAAAATCCAAAAAAACTAAAAGTCTGAATGGCTAAAAAAAAGTCCAAATCTCAAATTTTTTGAGTTTTAGATACATTTTTTAAAAAAAAAACAAATATTCAGGGAAAAAATAGGAAAAAAAGAAATGTGCTCCTAAGCTTGTATTGTATCTTTATCCATTTACTTCCTGCAGTGTGCTTACTCCATAGATTCCAGTTTAAGCTTATCCTCCAGCCCTTGTCATCTGCCAATTCCTTTTTTTTTGGTAAAGAATATATCTGTATAGATATAGATATAGATATTTCCTTGTGTTTAAGTTTGAGTGAGTGGTCTGTCCTGTGGGGTATAATTTTATATAATCCCGTTGAGTGGCTGTCTGGTGCCATAGCTTGGTCTGATTTTGTACCTCTAGCATCTGTACCTCTAGCATTTGTACCTCTAACCATCCTGTGTTTGAGTTTTCTTACACGCATGCACCATGTCTCATTGAAGAATATGAAGTAGATTGAGCAGTAGGGAAATGTGAGATCTTACATAGTTGCTATGACTTTGGTCTGCACATGCCAATTTGCTAATAAAAAATACACATGGGGTCTATGTTGCCAGTCCAAAAGTAAGGCAGCTCAGTGTCAGGAACTTGCCCCAGTTCTCAAGGCACCATTAAATCACCATTAAACAAAATGTCCCAATACTCATATAAATTGTAAAATACAAAAAAATTTTATTCAATCATCATCATCATCCACCTTATGCATTTCATACCCTCCGGAAATACCTATGATTAAGTACCGGAGGGTACAAAACGTGTAAGGTGGATCATACGGGGTCAGTATGTATGTATTTTTATTATGATGCTGATTGAATAAAATATTTTTGTATTTTACATTTTATGAGTATCTGGACATTTTGTTTAATGGGGAACTGTTCCTAATCTGCCCCAAACATTATGACAATCTACAGGTGTATTTCCCTATGGTGTCCAAATCAGTGCATTAGTGCTTCAGACTAAAGTAGAATAGATAATTCTATCTTTGGATTTAAAATAACTCATAAGCACCAAACCATGTAATGGTGTAGATTGGGAACCAATAGTTTGGATATATTGTGTTGTTTATTATCTTTATATTTAATATTACATTATTAAGTCATCACAAACACCATTCAGCATTTTTATTTTAATTTATTATTTTTTACTGCTTCTCTGGAAACAACAGTTGGGGGTAGAAATATATGTTTTGTTTTGCGGCTTTACACAGACACCTAAATCTTTCACTATAAAAGAATGCTGACTTAGACTTTACCACTAGAATGGCAGTATCTATTTAATACTACATCTTTTATAAATAGGAAATACTGAATAAATATTATATGAAACTGAGTGACTTTCGTTTTGCATAGTTATATATATATATATATATATATATATATATATATATATATATATATATATATATATATATATATATATATATATATATATATATATATATATACATATATATATGTATAAAAAGGTATGAGAAGGTGAAAAGCATTAAAAAGATAAGTGGAATAATCATACTTAGAATCAGATACACTGCAATTCCTATCGAGGAGGTTCAGTTTTTGTTTTTAGCATAGTTTTAAGCTTTTATTTTTTTTTATTACATATTTAAAATATGCTTGAATTGATTCACCGTGAAGTTTTTTAATATTGAAAGGCCTTCGAGTATTGATTGGCAACATGGGCAAAATTTTGAAGGTCTAATAAACTGTAGAAACCAAACAGTAGGTATGATAATGAAGGGAACATGTGTTATCATGGGTTACTGGACCTGGGTAAATTTTGCCTCTGTTACTACATAACCTCTACTTAACAGGTTTCTTTCCTTTTTTCTAATCTTTGTGTTTCTCCGTATATGTAAACAAACAGATGCTGATAGGGCACAAAAACATGGCATGGATGAATTTATCTCCTCCAATCCCTGTAACTTTGACCACGCTACCCTATTTGAGATGGTTCAGCGACTTACACTGGATCACAGACTCAATGACTCGTACTCATGTCTAGTGAGTATTATGTTTTTTTATTTTGCATGCTCTAGATCGGGGATCCCCAACCTTTTTTACCCATGAGCCACATTCAAATATTAGAAAAAGTTGGAAAGCAACACATAAGTAAAAAAAAGTTCCTGGGGTGCCAATTATGGGCCATGATTGACTATTGGTGGTCCCTATCTAGACTGGCAGCCTACAACAGACTCTGTTTGGCAATACACTTGCTTTTTCTACAACCAAAACTTGCCTCCAAGCCTGGAATTCAAAAATAAGCACCTGCTTTGAGGCCACTGGGAGCAACATCCAAGGGGTTGGGGAGCAACATATTGCTTGCGAGCAACTGGTTGGGGACCACTCCTCTAGATAATGGATTATTGTATTTTGTAGAAAATGTATACTTCTTTATGTGTATGTATTGTATATTTTTGCTGGACCAGTGTTGTATTAAAATTGCTAAATTCTAAAACCAACCATCTTTTAGCTACTTCCATACTTCCTCATAGTGTCAATCTGGGGAGATGGGACCAATCAGGAAGTGGTCTAAGAGCCCTGTAACTGCTCTCACACTATTTTCATTCATAGTATCTGGTGTGAGATATTGCCTTGGTCTCCACACCATAATCTATATATACCCTTTCCAAATAACTTTTTCTACTTCCTCCCTTGGATAAAAATCCTCTTATAATGCTCATTGATATGTTAGTCATCCAATATGTTTCTATTTTCTACTAATTTAGAGCTCTTTGTAAACACTGCAGCTTTGTAAGAGTAACGAGAGTCTTAAGTGTCAAATGTTGTGATGTTTCAATATACGTTAATTTCTATTTTTATGGGGGTTAATTACTAAAATCCAAATTTATTTCATTAAAAAAAAAACAAATCACTCCCATGCTAGATTTTACCTTATTTATTAATAAAATGACCAAACAGAATCAGATTGCAGAAAAACTTGATTAATTTGAGCGAAAACATGAATCTCTTGAATTTTTTGGGCTTTTTCCCCAAATCACTAATTTTTTTCTAGTTTTTGCCAAAAACCCAGAAAATTTTTTCAGGCTAAACCCAGAGCAGACCACAAACACTTCAAATTGAGATAGGTGCCTCTCCCATTAATTATACAGGACCTTGACAGGTCTGAGATAGTGGATTTTCGGATTCAGGCTTTTTGCAGCAGTTTTTTTACCAGATAAATTTGAGGTTTAGTAAATAACCCTCATGTTAGTACTTAATAAATTAACAACATGAATAATTAATTTTTTTTCAACATAAGATCCGAATAATGAATGTCTAGAAGAATATATTCTCCCCAAGCAAAGAACATCTTCCATAGATCAGTATATATTAAAATGCCATCCCATAGAAAACATCCTGTTTGTTGCCTTCCCAAACAAAAATATCACATTTCTCCAATGTTTTTCAATATTTTTTTAGGGTTGGTTCAGTCCAGGTCAAGTCTTTGTACTTGATGAATATTGTGCAAGATATGGAGTCCGAGGCTGTCATAGGCATTTGTGCTACCTTGGAGATTTACTAGAACGAGCAGAGAATGGGTCAATGGTTGACCCAACCTTACTTCACTATAGCTTTGCCTTCTGCGCATCCCATGTACATGGCAACAGGTAAGATAAACTGCTACATGTTTGTGAAGGTTCTCATTCAGGTCATGGTATATCTGTAGTAATAAGTCAAATCTACTGGACTTAGTGTGTTTTTCTTGAAAACGATCCACCGGTCATCCAACTGGCTTTCTCAATTCAGAATTAAGAAAAGCCAATTGGATGACTGGCGAAACGTCTTCACGAAAAACACATCAAGTCCAGTTGAGTTGTCTTATTACTACAGATATAAACGGCTACAGAAAGTGAGCATTGTGATGTTCTATAGTATGTTTATTGCATGTTATGAAATAAATGAGTGATTTTGAATAAATATCACGAGGATTCAAGTGTGTAAATGTGTATATATTGTTTTACGCAATATAAAATTAAAATATTTTCTGTTTAGGGCTCATTTAAAAGGATTAATAAGCACAAAGCATAAAATAAAGTTGCAAGCAGCCATGGTTTTTGCTTATAATAAACCTTGACACCTTTGTCTTGTGCAACACTTTGTACTGACAAGTTTTTCCTCTCCGTGGTGTTGCCTACATCTGGGATTGAGGTTTACTGGCAGATTATCACATGGATGGGATATGGTTGCCCTCTGAATAACACTATCTTTTGTGCATCATCCAGGGTACTCAATGCACTAAGGAGACTCAAGGTGTTAGTTGCCCTAGGCATTATATTTAGTTCTCCTTGGGTTCTTGGCAACTGCTCTGTGTATGGACTCTAAAGAGTGCACTCTTTAGCACTCCAGCATACACTCCATACAGTGTGTTCTCCAGTGACATGTAGCCTTCATTTTAAGCCATAAACTTCACAGTTATACATTTTTCTGGTACAACATTCTATCTATACTGACACCAAAATTTCTGCCTAAAATATTATATAATACGTGTACCAAATAGATGTAGTTAAAAGTTCAGCCTGTGACAACTCATACTCCAGTTTAAATTCAATGCACTGACTTTTGAGACCTCAGAGCTCTAACAGTGATTGTTTCCTTGCCCCCATGCAAATCATAGGGACTCTATGAACAGCTTGTCCAGACATGGGTGCTTGGGAGCCCATAGAGGCCTTATAGGAGTCTTAGCAGAATGCATATGTTTTAATTTTTAAATAAAAACTGGCACTCGGTTTAAGTACAATTATTATTTAAAGAACAATTATTGTTTGTGTGATTGGATGAGCACTCTGGCCAAAAAAAACAATAAAGTGCAAGCATTTTTTAATAAAATCTTCATATAGGGATATATTTAATTAAGTTGTGGTTTGTGGGTAATGCTACATGTTGTAGTCATTTTACCTCCTGCTCTTGCATGATATCAAGGCTTTATAAAAACTCACAGATGGATAGTTTAGTTTATATTGATTCTAGCTGTCCTTCAAACAGAACATTTAGACTGTCATCACAGATTTCATCTGAATACCACAGTTTATATGCAGGATTAATTACAGAATGACAGAAATAATGAGACCATCATGGGACCATTAAATTAAATTTTCAGTTGGTTCTATCTACTATTTGCTGTATGGGTTTATAAGATATAGACATAGAGTGGTTGCTTGCTTGGTTATTTCTGTTGACCAACTTTCATTCCATTGACATGAGTCATGGAAAATACTTTGATCTGAATGTTCTTACAAGATCAATCCATGTGAAGTCCAGTGCACAACAAGACTGCTTATTGTCATGACATATCCCATATTTCTTTCCCTGTAGGAAAACACACTATTTTATTTTACTGATTTTTCTTACAAAATGTAAAGTGTGATGTCAGTTGGACCTTTATAAGGCAGCTAATAGTAGGACTATGAATCTGCTGAGAGGAAGAGAAGGAAATGAGCTAAAAGTTTGAAATAACTCATATTTTTTGTTTAGTCTCACCTGGCATGGGGCCTTTTATTTGGGGGTGCACTCCCCAGCAGTTCTCCATTAATATCTTAACACACATTTCTCTGTCTCTGACATTATTAAAAGTTTTTTAGACTAGCAATAAAAAATTTTTCTAAACACAGCTCAAAAAATACATTATTCTATTTTGTCATTTTTAGTTTTTCTCTGTTATTATTTGCATGCCTTATTTTATATTCTTATTTTATTATTTTAGTATTTTTCTGTGTTTGTCCTTCTTTCACATTCTCTCCTGTCTTTTCTTTTCATCTACTTATTTGTCTGATAATTATTGCATGCCTTGTGCTATCCACATCTTTCATTTACCAAAGCCCACTTTTGCCTGAATTATTTGGTGGGTCATCACAAAATCAAGAAGGGGAGGGAAGCAAAGTCCCTGCTCCTTCAGCCACTGAACCAGAGCCTAAGAAAGATTCCAAAAGGGATTCAAAAAAACGAAAAGATTCCAAATCCCAGACGAATCCAGAGCCTAAAAGGTAAGAACTATGAGTTCCTGTCTTCGTCCACAAGTATGTTACTTTCTGTAACAATACTTCAAACAAAAATATATTGTCATAACTATCAATTACATTATACTGCAGATATTAGTGATGATTCTTTTTAGTGGTTATCTTGTAGTCATGTTGGGTTTAATGTTTTTTTTATGGCATAGTTGCAATTGACTTGAAATTTTGTATGAACACTAATATATTGTGCTGGGTACCCCTGGAACTACAGCAGGGTGGCTGTTACATAAGTATTTCTTTATTTCTCTAACCTTGTTATAAGCTAAGGGGGCCCAGCCTGAAGGCCAGTTAGGAGATTTGGGGTGAGAGCTTATTTGTGCCCTGAGTACCCCTGGAACTATAGCAGGGTGACACCCCAATGTTTCTATATATCTGTAACCTTGTTATGAGCTAAGGAGGCCCAGTCTGAAGGCCAGTTAGGGGGAGATTTGGGGTGAGTGCTTATTTGTTCCCTGGGTACCCCTGGAACTATAGCAGGGTGACTGTTACCCCAATGTTTCTATATATCTGTAACCTTGTTATGAGCTAAGGGGGCCCATTCTGAAGGCCAGTTAGGGGGAGATTTGGGGTGAGTGCTTATTTGTGCCCTGGGTACCCCTGGAACTATAGCAAGATGGCTGTTACCCCAATGTTTCTATATATCTGTAACCTTGTAATGAGCTAAGGGGGCCCAGCCTGAAGGCTAGTTAGGGGGAGATTTGGGTGAGTGCTTATTTGTGCCCTGGGTACCTCTAGAACTAAAGCAGTGTGACTGTTACCACAATATTTAGATATATCTGTAACCTTGTTATGAGTAGCGATGGGTGAATTTGCGCCTTTTCGATTCGGCGGAAAATTTGCGAATTTCACGCGAAATAAATAAATTCGCCCATCACTAGTTATGAGCTAAGGGGGCCCAGTGAGACACTGCAGAATGAACAATTACTGACCAAATTCTGGGACCTAAAAAGCCCTAAACACTAAAATATATAAAAAAACAAAACCCACAAATCTATGGTTGTTATAAAATTCTGACAGCACTTAGATGTTCTTTAAATTTCAGGAAGTTTTAAAGAGTTTATTCGTCAGTTACACTCGATCCATAAAATAACTAGTCGTTTAGCTTTCTCTGGAATGAGGTTGGCTGTCAGAATGTGCCACTCCAGTAATGAAGGTCAAATTCATGTGGCTATCAATCTCTTTTATTTGAAATAGACATTGATGGTCAGGCTGAGGTGGGTTGTCTGTTTGTATTGTGTATGTGTAAGGTCAGGCAGTTAGACAACAGTAGCTCCCAGTCAGTGAGAAAGTGCAGAGAGAATGTGATTTAGATGTTTTAAGACAGCCTGAAGGTGTGGACTGACAGCATGACAAGTCATCGTATGGAGCTAACGAACTAGCTGCTGTCCAGGGTCCTGTTTCAATGTGCACTGCTATTGTACTTCATCTGATCAGCATCACAGCAGAGAGAAACGCAGTGCTGAAACTGACCTCTAACCCTACTCTGACCCCGGTGCCACGAGAAATGAAGCAAGGTGTTCAGTGGGTTATTATGTTTCATGGTGCATTACAGTCACATAGGGAGATGTGCACCTTTCCTGTGATATCTACTGCAGATATGTAACAGCTGAAATCAATTTGAATTGAAATAACAACCGCAGTGCGCTAGTGGGATGTCAATCATAAAGAAATTCCTACACTGGAACATTTAACATGAAATCTATTGAGCTGGTGTTTATATTGTAAATGCTGCATTTATACTGGGCAAGTGAGAAAGCATACACGGTCTCGCCTGAAGCATTTTCCAGTTACATACAAGGCAGATGGGAACATTGGATTGTTATTGTATCAAAATCCACATTTCTGTAGCTTCGGGGGTAATTGGGATGTTGGCTTGTGATAAAAGAAAAGAGGTTGTTTGATGCTAATGCTGGAAATAAACATTTTGCCAGTCACAGTTTAAACTTTGAGATTGTTGAAGCCGTATGTACTTAAAGCAGGAATGGTGCAAAACACACCATGAGATGCTTTTTTTTAATTTAGGTTTTTTAAAATGTATCCTGATTGTTGATGTGCAGACCATAGCTTTCTTCTGATATTACCCTAATAAACCCTGCTTCTCCAATATACGTGGGTCCCACAGCAGTTTCTCTTGTTTTCTCCCTTGAAAGAGATCCAGTCGTTCATCATCTTCTAGGCTGCATCATACTCTTCCCAAAACAATATTTTGTTTTTTGTTTTTTTAAATCAGTCATGTCATTATGTTTTATTGGGGCCATGATCAAATGGCGTGAACAGTATTTTAATACAATTGATTGAATAGTTTCCCTGCCCTCGGAATTTATGTTCATGGTGTTGAGTCATGCTGTGAACCATGTTATGATGATGATGATAATTATTAGATATAAAGATACAATATTTATACATTTGATAGATTATAGATGATAGATAGATAGATAGATAGATAGATAGATAGATAGATAGATAGATAGATGCTGTTGTAATTGTATTTATTAGTTTGGCATTAAATCTGTAATCAGATTAATAATAACCTCCTCTAGGTGAAAAAAGCAATTTCCTTTCTGCTTGCTGGGCTCACAAATATTTTATTTTTCCAGTTAGAAATAGGGAAAAAGAAAAAACAACTCTTTTTGGAAGATATATACAGCAATAAAATAAAGAACAACTGCCAAGCTGCATGCGATATTTACATATATTTTGCATGTAAAATTTATGTTTGTTTTTAAAGTGTGTTTTGGTTTGGATTTTACGTATTATTTTATCAGTTCAATTTATTTTATATCTCTTTAAATAAATGTATTATTCAAGCACAAACTGCAGTTATAAACACAGACAGCAGAGTTTCCTCTGGATAAGAGTTTAACCCAACGATTTCAGTCTCAAGTTAATTTCACCCAAATCTTAGGCCTTGAAATAAGTGTGAAATTACAACTATATACTGTTTTGATGGTACATGTAATATTCCACATTAAAATGATTAAATAAATATAAATATATATATATGTTAAAGATGGCTTTAGCACATAATGTAGATGCATTGCCCAGACTTTTGTTTGTACATTTAGGGGGCTATTTACTAAAGTCCGCTCGGGCTTTATAAGGAAAAAAACATTTAATACTTAAAATTTCAAAGATTTATTAAATCTGTTGCAGCAAAAAGCCCAAATCCGAAAATCCACCATCTCAGACCTGCCGAGGTGGTGTATAAGTCAATGGCAGAGTTACCTATACTATTTTGATGTTTCTGGGATCTGAGCTGGAATTAGCCCAAAAATTCAGGCTTTTCGGGAAAAAGAAGGAAAAAAACCAAGGGATCCTCCTATTCGGGTTTTAGCTCAATTTTATCGGGTTTTTTTGTTTAAATTACGTTTTTTAATAATAACTACGGGTAAATTGTGGATTCTAATTTGGTTGGACTGTTTTTATTTAAATAATCAGAAACATTTGGATTTTAGTAAATAACCTCCCCCATGCAATGTTCCACCGCATGCAACTATAAATCTTAAAATTCTCTATTGTTGGAATTATGCATGTTAAATATAGTTTCGGCACATAATGTTTATTACTGAGGTTTGCTTCTTCTGTGGAGATATATGAGCAGTTAAAACACAAGCTAAACTTTTGACTTTGTGGATATACAGCTTGGCGGTAGAGTAGTTGAAATTTGACAAATCCATGAAAGTATTATTATTTGTGACATGGCCCAACATAGTAGATTGTGAGGAGAGTGGAGATGACAGAATTGGTGCTAACCTCTGTGACAACAACTTGAAAAGCAACCGACGTGACATATTCCCTATCATGCTGCCGAAAATGTCAACTTGAATGGACGATGAGAAAATGGTTTGCCAAAATTTTGAAAGGTATATCTGAGAGAGGATCATCATGTCAGATGTTATATATTGCATAGTCTTTTCAGAAAAAAAAAAAATGATGGGTTACAGTCGGCATGCCCACATATGTGGTTACTGGGGACCTGTGGATCGTGAGCATGATGATGACATATTTTATTATTTATGATTTATGTTTCGTTGAAAGTGCTTATTCTTCTCAATAAACCCCGTGCTAAAGTCTATAGTATAATTCGCTTTTCCTACATCTGCTAACTTAAACGAGTGACAAAGAGCGTAAATGTATCTTCCCCAGTTGTTTGTGCTTTATAGAGCAAACACACACACAGCAAGCTCATTTTAAAGGCACAAGTTGTTTGGCGTGAAGAGTCTTCTCTTGACAAAGGTCACGCAAACATTACAGTACAGATTGCAATTTTTGGAATTTATGGTCTTTTGATTTGTTTAATAAAGAGAAGTAAAGCTAACCAATTAACCCCTGACAGGAGGTTCATTAAAGGTTTGTAATCCTTTGCCAAGTCTTTTGTATAGCTAAACTAGTCTAGTGCAGAGGATTTGAACAGCTTAGGCTGCTCGCCGGAGGAGGGCAGAGCCCATTTGTTCAATTTTCAGGCTACTTGTGTTACCAGAGGGAGAGACTGTGTGATATAAGACTGTGTAGGCAATGGTTAAATCTGTATACATTGCCTGACAATAATGGAAAGCGATAATAATGACTGTCTGGGTAGCTGATTTCTTTTCTGAATGGATTAGACATGTCTCTTACCCTATTCTTATGGATTATGCCATGGTGTAAATATTCAAGTGCTATCCACATTGTCTGGCTGCCTAGGGCTATAGAAGAGAGGAAATACAAAGTTGTACTGTGTCACCCTATACTTCTTTTGTTCAGCAGCGCACAGTTGCTTTGAGTCATGTAAGGCAGGGTTTCAGGGATTATCAAGTAAAACATTGTACAAGCTTTGAATAAAGTGCAAAGGATCGAGCATTTTTGGGATAAGGGACTATTTAATTACCGAGTTCTTTTAGGTTTCCTATTCTACGTGATGATGACTTTTAATGACCAGTAAATTGCTGTAACAAAGTACAATGTATATTTGGAATGACACGATAGTTACCGATTTAAAAGAAATCCTGGTTTTATTTAATAAGAAGGGGATGACTCCTATGTATTTGTGATCACAAGAAAAAATATTTTTTTTTCTATTATAATAATAAATGTTTAGCATTTGCGTCCATTATAGAAGGGATAAATGCTCACAATAAAAATCCTATTTTAAAATACAAATATGAAGCAGCATCATTTTCTTTCTCAATTTATTGTCAATGTTTATTTCTCCTCTGACTCACACACACAGGCAAGATAAGTTTATTAGACTGTGTCATCGGCATCAAATATGGGTTGTGTTTTGTTTGCTGTACCATCAACTTATTGGTGTCACGAGGTGAAATTCCCCAAGTCACTCAAGCTTTCTGTGTTCCTCCAGGCCTGATGGAATCGGAACTGTAACGGTGGAAGAAAAAGAGCGATTCGAAGAGATCAAAGAACGACTTCGTTTGCTGTTGGAAAATCAGATCACGCATTTTAGGTAAACAATGTGAACATCTTATAATAAAAGCATAGGCAAATATCTATTTTTAACAGCACATTGTTTATATACAGTTTGAGGAAATGTGGAAACTTATTTTCTTAGGTACTGCTTTCCATTTGGCCGACCAGAAGGTGCTTTGAAAGCCACTCTGTCATTGCTGGAAAGGGTACGTATTATTGTTTTGTGTTATTAAATGGATCTGTTTTGATAACGAAATTAGCAGTTCTGAAATATTGGGTCTGTTGATTCAAATTTTAACACTGTTTGAAATAAAAACACAAGGCAAGCTATTTCTGTTGTGCAATTCTAAATAAAGTCAACTGTGCCCTATTTATCAAACAGTCTTGTTTAGATTTGAAAAGAGTAAAACAATGGGTAGACTGTCTACACGCTAGGTTTTTCAGCTGATAATGTGCAGTGCTTTGATGTCACACAGTTATGTCTTACTTAAGATGCCACTCCAGGACTCAAGGGGTTAATTGAAATTTATCTTTAGAAATGTATATGTATTGAACCACATTTTAGGCGAATAAGCTGGGCTTCATGGTTATCATTTTTTCCAACGTCAAGGTTTTAATGAAAGACATAGTAACTCCTGTCCCTCAAGAAGATGTGAAAAATGTTATCCGTAAATGCTTAGAGCAAGCAGCCTTAGTTAACTACACAAGATTATCCGAATATGCCAAAATTGAAGGTAAGACGCGTTTCAAGATCTTGAAGGAAAGAATAATCTTTTTTTTTTTACTTTTTAATAAAAAATATTTCTATTTAAAAAAAAACAAGCTCAACTATATAACTGTGATTTGCGTTATCTCAGGACATGAAATTCATGTTCATTGGATTGTTCGGGTTGTGAGTTTTTTTTTAAAGGAATAATTCTGGAATATGCTGCCATTCAAGGATGCTTGTTCTGTATAATGTTTATAACCCTCAATACTTAAATGCTTTCTTTTTTTTTCTTTTTTTAAATCTTGATATAAACATGGTAAAAACAAATGGATTTTTTAAAGCTCTTAGAAAGGAGGATTGAACATGGCATAAATGAATTTGGGGAGAAAAAAGCAATATTTGACTGACTTCTCAGGGTATTTTACATTTAGTTATTGCAGAAATTGGAAGCACCTTGATTATATATGAGTTGGTAGAAAAAAATCTAAGTAGATATATTTGTTAAACCAGGCTAATATCTTTGTCTTTATCAATACCATTTCTTTAATCTAATCCTTCTTTCGGATATTTGAGAATTTTTGGACAAATAAGCACTTTTTTTTTTTAGTTTTGTTGTCAAAGGTTTCTTTGTAGGTCAAACATGTTTTACTGTATTTGTCTACTGCTGGTGAATCAGTATTTGTACCATAAAAGCTTTTATAATACAGAGTGAGAAGCACTAAAGAACAGTACAATTAGAGCCCCATTGATCAAAGCTCGGATTTTGAATTCATATGAATTTTTTCAAATTTGAATATACTCACAATTCGACTGGGAGGTTATTTAAGAAAAAATGTGAATGTCTAATATTCCATCGAAGGGTTCTGACCCGAAAATTGAATGTGTGAATTCTGAAACTCGACAATTCTAATATGAATTTACTATTCGTTGGTTAATCTGCCCCTTATTATTTTTATCAGCTCTTGACTGGTAATAAATGATACTACACATAAAAAAATGTAGGTTTTTGTATAAGTGGCTGCTTAGGGTGATGAATCAAAGGTCATTCGTCTTTGAAATCATCACTCGTTTGATCTATTAAAATGACATGGGAGGAGTAAAACCAAGACCCTTAGCAGCATTTCTCCAATAGATGTTTCTGCGTCATGCTGGCTTCCCCATAGGAAACCCTAACACGTTGGTAAGATCTGCCTTCTTCTTTCAGATATATCAGTGCAAAACAAACTTTATGATCTGTAAGTAAAAATGCATTCATTTCCAAAGTAGAACACTCTAGCGCGTACTTTCCTTCTGTGCTGCAATTCTTCTCATGTGAATTATATGCCCTTTTTTTTATTTAAATTTTTTTGTACTGTGACTTTTAGGTCTGGGAATACTTTGAAGCAACAAACTCTTTTTGTTTTCCAGCTTTCTTCTTAGAGAAGTACCTCATTCCACACTACCTGCTCTCTTCCGCTTCTTTCCTTCCTTATCCGTTATTGGCACAGCCATTTTTGTACTGCCTCTCGAAAACTGGTTTCAATGCCAATTCCAGAGCATGCTGGGATTGTTATGTATAACAACCCAACATCCACCAACTGCATGAACCAGGGTTTCTCTTATATGCATAGTTTATTGAGTTTTTTTATTGTATGAAATAAAGTAGTTGAATACAAATTCATGCACTTGGCGTGTGCATTTCACTTTGAATATACAAGGACATGTAATTTTAGTTATCTCCCAATTATTTATTGGTTCCTCAGTTTTATAAATTGACTTAAAACTATGCTTATGAGGAAATACCTTTCAATGCCTTGGATACTTAAGGCTTGAAGACTTAGTATCTTAAGTCAAGTTCAGTCAATATTTTTTATTTCCTTTTATTTATGTTTGGATCTTCTGAGTCTTGTGAAAATGAGTCAAGACTCACTACATCATGGTCACATTCTTGTGTGGCTTCTGGGCATGCTGAATGGTTAATCCAGTAGCTCTTAAATTTGAAACCACCCTATACTCTTATCCTGTGTATCCCAAATACTCTACAATCTTTTCTTCTTCCAGGGGTCAATAACAGTTAAATACAAGTTGCTCTTTAATGAAAAAGCTTGCTGTAACATTCAAAAAATATATGTACTTAAAAAGTGAGTCCTTTAACATGGATAATATTCCTGGAATAGCCCACCAGCTATTGTCTGGGCAAAAAAGTTTTTTTTCCTAGTACCCTGCGGGCTTCCATTTGCAGAAGAACATCCATATATTTTATCATTAAACAAAAGAATTTAACAAGTTCAAGGAACCTTGTTTGTTTCGTAAATTGCCCAAAACACAGAGATGTTACCTCATCCATGTAATACCAACCATATATAAAATCAGTAATCAGCTGAGATGCATGTCAGAACCTTCCCTTCTTTATTAAGCCATGCAGAATTCATCTGAATTCATTTCTAATACACTTTGGAGCATGTGGATTTTATAAGGGGCCAGTATTAAAGCATGAGGTAGCAACCCTACCAGAATAGTCACTTAATATTACTTTTCAGCAATAATTTTAAATATTTTCATATTTTTTTTGGATGTTACAACATTTTTTAAACAACAGCAACATGCATTTTGGATTATTGCCCCTATAACCTAATGTAACATTTTCCTCTAAGCTATGACCTCTTTACCTCTCTGACCTAAGCCTCTTGCATGCCAAAATCCTCTTTTATAGGGAAAAAGAGAGAAATGTATGAACATCCTGTCTTCTGCTTGGCCTCCCAAGTGATGGATTTAACCATTCGTGAGTACCTATCCGCCTCCTCTCCATGCTGTCTCCACTCTGTTTTTCATTACTCCAAGAAACTCCAGATCCAAACCAATTCACTACCCCTTGCTTTAAGTCTTTTAGCTTTGCCTTGTCTGTTGCTTCTGTCTGTGAAACCCAGTGTGGAAGTCCAGTCGCTAGTTATCAGCCTGAAACAGGTTAAACAATTAAACCATTTGTCTGTGATAAACCGGTAACCGTCTGTAAGTTTTTCAGTTTTTCTTTTTGTCTGTGACCTGAATGCATTTTTACTTTGCTTTTGTGTAACCCCCAGTTTGTTAAGTGCTTACCACTAGCATATAAATCAAAGGGAACTAGTCAAGAAAGGGTTATATACCAGAGATGGATTCAAATAAACACATTCATTTTCCTCCCTCTGAAGAGAAGATCTTGGTGAATATTTAAGAGTCGATGAAGGGAAAAGATTGTTTTCTCCTTGTGGAAAATGCTTTCCCAAATCCCACTTGTTGTCTACTACTATTTCTTTAAGATTTGCATTGCCGTTTTCGTTGCGTGTGTAAATAAAAACGTACGACTAACCCCTTTTTGGCAAATTGTTACATGTTTTATAACTTTGTACCTTTTATTTTCATAATTTTTTTTTCTGGTGCAGCTTTCTCTCTTTCTTTCTCAATGGCAGATTGATAATTAAAATTTTTGGTGCTTATAAATACTGTGACATACAATTGTCAGATGACACTCATGAATGGGGTGACATGTTTAGTCCACTTGCTCATTAATCGTGCATATCTGTTCTTGTCTCTTTTTTCTTGTTGCTCTCTCTTTCATATAGAGAATCAAAAGGATGCAGGTGAACAACTGTATATGCATTATAAAGTTATAGGATTGCAAGTTTTTATTTTTTAATTTCATAGCTCCTTAAGTTGCGTGATCCTACAGGCTGTAGACACCGTTCCACTTAAGGAGTTAATTTGTGCTGTCTCTACGAACATATTCTCTACAAATACAACAATTACGCTAGGGAGAAATGGCTAGCCTCTGACCTACAACCACACTGCCCTTTTAAATACCCCCAAATTTTTTCAGAGTAAAATGGTAAAAAGGAAAAAAAAATCCATTCTCCCTTTTCATATTTGTGTTGATGCCCTTTCTTAAACTGTTTGTGTTTTTTCGTAGATGTGTGCTATCAGTACAGTGAGAAAAAAACAATCTTGTGTTATCTGTCCTTTATGTTTGTAAGATAATGAGATGTGCAGGAGCACGGCTCAAAATGGTTAAGAAATTTCTTAACAGTGAATCACCCGTAGCTGTGAAAGCACACACCACAAGTTCTTGACAGTTGAAAATTAGCATTTTTTTTTCATTTTGTCATTTCACTAAAAAAAGGCTATCCTTCTCCTAGTAATGAAACCACTATAATTATGTTTTGTTTTCATTTATTTTCCTGTTGACCCGAGTTAGATGATTTAGCTGAATTAGCCCGATTTAAATAAAGGTTTCAAGAGGAGCACAACGATTACAACTGCTATATTCAGAATTGTATCCCCCACAAATCCTCCGAATCCACCCAAAAGAACATTATTCCAGGACAGAGCATTTTAGCCCAACACCATTGTACATACCTCATTAAACATTAAATATATCAGAGATATTTCATATCAGTTGATTACTAGTGATGGGCAAATTTATGCGCCAGGCGCAAATTCGCGGTGAATTTGCGCGATTCGCCGCCAGGGAATAAATTTGCGAAATGCTTGCGAAAATTCACCCGAAAAAATTCGGCGGCGTCAAAAAAAAAATTTCGGCAGCGGCGTTTCACGAATTTTCAGCTGTTTCGAGAATTTCACAAGCGAAACGGCGCAAGTTCGCCCATCACTATTGATTACTGTGTAATGATGATGATGTAAACTGATGGGGTTGAACAAGAATAAAATGTAGGGGTGGGAAGTTGTTTGGAATGGGAAAGAGACAGATTCTAACTTGAGTATAACTAATGATGGGGAGATAGTTGATAAGCTGACTTGATCCTAATGCTCATGTTAATTAACTTTGAACATATCCAGTCCAAAGCATATCCAAACCCGGGGGTCCCCAACCTTTTGAACCCGTGAGCAACATTCAGAAGTAAAAGGAGTTGGGGAGCAACACAAGCATGAAAAATGTTCTTGGGGTTCTAAATAAGGGCTGTGATTGGCCATTTGGTAGCCCCTATGTGTATTGTGACCCTACATTGAGGCTCTGTTTGGCAGTAAATCTGTTTTTTATGAAACCAAATATAGCCTTCAAGCTTGGAATTCAAAAATAAGCATCTGCTTTGAGGCCACTGAGAGCAACATTCAATTGGTTGGAAAGCAACATGTTACTCACAAGCTACTGGTTGGGGATCACTGTTCTAACCTATAAAAAAGCAAAAACAATCATGTTAGTGTTGAGTATTTGGTAAAGGCAGAATGTGATGATACATTTACATGTAATGCCCATACAAATGATCGTAACATTACAATGAGACATATAAACCAAAGGCTGAGGGTGGAAGAGTTAAGGAAAGTATCTGAAATGACCATTTACATTACTGAAACTATTTGGCTCTGACTAATTAGTATTATGTTTGGGTTTCACCAAAATAATATTTCATCTGACAGTGGCATCTGACAGAACAGGAGATGACAGCTTGGAGAACAAGTTGTCCTGTTTTCTGTAGGAGTGATTGAAAGCCATATAGTGAGTCTTCCCACTTTTTTTTGTCCCTGTTCATCACACCTTGCACAAAATTCTTCAATGAAACCAGTGAAAGCTGAAAGAGTAGTAAGTGCACTCCGAATCCGAAATAAGTCCATTATTTTCAGAAATATACTCCGACCAAATCCGCATTGGGTTATTTGCCATTGTTTATAAATAAATTTTTCCCGTAAATTCGATTCATATGAATTTTTCGGATTTTCCGCCCATAAACTCAGATTTTTTCAGATTTTACAAAATATTTGGATTTTTGCACAAAACCCAGCTCAGATCAGGATATCTTAGGGACTTCTCCCATTGACTTATATACAACCTCAGCATTTCTCAGATGCTGGATTTTTGGATTCTGACTTTTTCCATTCTAGGGGTATAATAAATCACAAAATATTGGGGTATAATGTTTTCACAAAAAATTCAGATTCTATAGTAAAAAAATGTTTTTTTAATTGTACTGAGTTTGATTCTCAGCTTCATTGTACAAATTGTACTGAGCACTTTGATAGCTTTTGGACGTTTCCATTATAAGAAGGCATCTCTTTGAGAACTTTAAGATATTCTATCTCACAGACCATAGATTTTTCCATAGACATCATCTATCAGAAAATCCTTTACTAACTACCGGCATATGTTGTATAGACATGTTATAAAGGAGCTCATATTTTTTCCCCTCTACCTGTGGAAGTTCCATCAATCTCCTTTGCAGTAAAGCACACTACACCTGTATTTTCATGATGCTGATTCCCCCCCACCAGAGTTTAAATCTGTATGAATTGACTCTGAGAGGCAGATTTACTAAGGGTCAAATTTTGACGGTTAAAAAACCCTCGAATTCGACCCTCAAAGTAAAATCCTTCGAATTAGAATATCGAATTCGAAGGATTTACCGCAAATACTTCGATCGAACAATCAAATAAAAATCGGACGATAAAATCCTTCAATTCGAACAATTCGAATGATTTTAAGCGGTCGATTGAAGGATTTTTATTCGACCACAAAAAACGTAGAAAAGTGTGGGGGAAGGTCCCCATAGGCTAACATTGAACCTTGGTAGGTTTAAAGTGGCGAAGTATGTAGTCGAAATAGTTTTTTAAAGAGACAGTACTTCGACTATCGAATGGTCAAATAGTCATACGATTTTTATTTTGAATCTTTCAATTCGATCTAATTCGATCGAATTTACCCATTTGATGGTCGAAGTACCCAAAAAAATACTTCGAAATTCAAATTTTTTTTTCATTCGAATCCTTCACTCGAGCTTAGTAAATCTGCCCCTGAGTGTCAGGATGAAGAAGGGACCTTTTTTTTTGCCACTCACTAACCAGAATGAATAATCCCTCTAGGAAAACAAAAGCTACATTGAATATAACTAAATCTTTAAAAAAAATCAATGCAATGATATCCAGTGATATTAGGCTGCAAAGTATACTAAATCTATCAACTTTATTTTACCAAATAATAACTACCAAAGCTAGTCATGACCAAGTTAGAATTATGACGATAAAAGAACAATATAGAGTTGTCGTAAATATTGTTGGCCCTCTATTATTGAAAATCTCTAGTTAAAAAATATTCCATTCCTATATTTTATGAAACTGAGGCTTGGCATTCTCGAATCTCTGATCAAGTTTATCAGACAGATTTATCATCTTTTATCTAGGGATGCACCGAATCCACTTTTTTGGATTCGGCCGAACCCCCGAATCCTTCATGAAGGATTCGGCCGAATACCGAACCGAATCCGAACCCTAATTTGCATATGCAAATTAGGGGTGGGAAGGGGAAAACATTTTTTACTTCCTTGTTTTCTGACAAAAAGTCACGCAATTTCCCTCCCTGCCCCTAATTTGCATATGCAAATTAGGATTCGGATTTGGTTCGGCTGGGCAGAAGGATTCAGCCGAATCCGAATCCTGCTGAAAAAGGCCGAATCCTGGCCGAATCCCAAACCGATCCTGGATTCGGTGCATCCCTACTTTTATCAAAATAATACAGAGAAAAAGAATATAGATACGAAGTATGCTGTTATTACCAGCGGAATGAGTGAGATATATCCAAACTAGAATCTTATATATCCCTACTAACAATATGCTTTTCATGACTGATATATATTGGTTCCACGACCCTTAGGTTATGAATCTACAATCTCAATGCTTTGAGAAGATCCTAGATATGTTTTTATATTACATATATTTTCATGGTAGTGTTTCCTTGTGTCTAGTCAGGCTAAACGCAAAATAAATAGTTCTCTTTTGTATTACCAATATTACGAATTCTATAAATACAATCTCTGAGTTATATCTTTTACAACATCAATTTGGTTTGGCTAAAAATTGCGAATGCACCAAATCCAGGATTTGGCTCAGAATTCGGCCGGGATTAGGCTTTTGTCAGCAGGGTTTGGATATGGCGAAATACTTGTGCCTGGCCGAACTGAATCATATGCAAATTAGGGGCGGGAAGGGATATCACATGACTTTTCATCACAAAACAATGAAATAAATTTTTTTTTCCACTTTTTCCTTTCCCGCCCCTTATTTGCATATGAAAATTCGTATTCGGTTCAGTACTCAACTGAATCTTTAACAAAGGATTCAGGGATTCGGCCGAATCCAAAATAGTGGATTTGGTGCATTCCTAGCTAAAATACTGCAAGTACTGAAGATTTTTGCTGCAAACAGATCACTTTGATCATATTTTTTTTCACTTCAGAAAACAATATTATTTAGGATCTTTACACTCAAAACTAAGAAGATTCCTAGGTCCCCAAAGACAAAAAAAATGTTTCATTATGATAATAGAGGTTCTTTATTCATGATATCTGGGGCCTAAACTTCTAGACAGCTCAGTATTATCACTAATTGTGATCCTGAACAGAGAAAATCTTGTTTATTGCAAGGTCAGTTCAAATTCATACTTGATTTAGTGCAGGTCACTTGTTATTATGTGTTGGACCTTTCATGAGTAAATTGCTAAATGCAATGGGGGTATATTTGTCAAAGATTGATGTTAGATCGCCACTATCCTCTAGAGTCAAATTCTGCTAATCTCCATTCATTTCTATGGGCTTTTTAAAAGACTGTTTATCAATTGGTGAAAGTGAAAGTTCATCCTTTGATAAATACGCCTTTTAAAATCCTACGGAAATGAATGGAGAGTGGCAGAATCTAACTCTATGGGGTATATTTATTTAAGAGTGAAGTTAGAGATCACCACAGTCCACTACTGTGAAATTCTGCCACTTTCCATTCGTTTCTATGGGATTTTTAAAAGAGCATTTATCAATGGGTGAAAGTGAAAGTTGACCCTTTGATAAATATGCCTGTAAAAATCACATCAATCGATCAAACGATTTTTCTACGAGCCAAAAAAGCTACCAAAGCCTATGGGGACCTTCCCCATAGGCTAACATTGACTTTGGTAGCTTTTAGGTGGCGAACTAGGGGGTCTTAAA
>CM076678.1:151985102-152190102 GCA_038501925.1 Xenopus petersii
TATAGACAATAATTCCACTGGAGAGCTGGTTACAATTGAGTGTAGTGTTTTATTAAAGATGCATAAGCACTACATGTTTCGGACCTCTAGGGTCTACTGCACCAGAGGAAGGACCCTAGAGGTCCGAAACATGTAGTGCTTATGCATCATTAATAAAACACTACACTCAATTGTAACCAACTCTCCAGTGGAATTATTGTCTATACTCTGAAGTGATATGATTTAGCCTGGACCAAGTTTATGGGAATCATTCAAAGAGTCAAAAAGGTCATTGGCTAACTCATTAGTATGTTTGGACTTTGACCTGAGGTGTTCAACCTGTATGGTTGGCCAGAGCATCATATGAAACAGGGAGCCCAAGACTGGCTTGTATCCTTCTGTATAAACACTCAAATCATACATTGATATGTTTCAGTATTGTTCAATATTCAATCATAAATGCTTTGAGAGCATGACAACACATACAGTGTATGGCCAGCTTTAGTCTAGTATTTCCTGTTCAATACAAGACTTGTAGTAACACAGAGATCAGGTGAAAGTTGGGCAACAGCCTTAAAATATGTATTTGGCTCAAGCTTTAAAATGGAGCAACTCCTTCCTCAGGTAAAACAGTGGGACACACTGAGGAATGGTTCAGTCCTATTCAGTGCTATTTGCTCTTTGACCAGTAGGAACGTTTTGCTTTCATCTAATCACTAGGGGGCTTCAAACCTTAAACTGAAGTATTCTGCTGATTTTAGGAGGGAATAACTAGAATATATATGTAGCTGGTGAAGCTATGTTCAGGTGATCGATACTCTCTACTGGCTATACTACCTGAATGTTGTTATTCATTTATATTTTTGATACATCTAAAGCACCAAAGGTTGACTACTGATTGAATAATGCCAAGTTTCGAATAAATCCATTAAGCCAGTTTAAGATTCTGGACACTCAAGATAGTTGTTGTGCCCCTTTGATGTAATGCTATTTTTTACAACTCGAATTATTTTTAAAACAGATTTAAATATTGAGAATGTTTTTTTTTTTTTAAGGTAAAGGCAGAAAAGTTTTGTTTTCCAGCTTCACGAGTGGGCAACAGTATGCTCATAATCAACCCACAGTCATTCCTATAGGAATAGCCTGCACCCATTGGTGCAGCTGAGTCACATGGCAATGAATGGCTGATATACAAATACCTGAGCAACCAAATGCATGGATCCACTCACTCTTTAAGATAATTTTTCATGGGTGGATATTTGAACTTTGTTTTATATAAAGACACTTTACTTGGACACAATTGGTTATTCTTCCTATTGGCGCTTAGAGTTGACTTTACTAACAGTCCAGTGCTCTGATTGATCTCCTGTTCTATCCCTTTAGAGATTCTGAAGTGTAGTTTCTAACATTTAGTTGGCTACAAGATTCTTCTATCCCTACAAATATCAGTGTCTGAACACATAAATTTCTTAAAAAAAAGATAAAGCCAAAATACATTAGTCTATAGTTCTCCATTAAGAAATTAATAGCCCCTTCACATATAGAACTGAAATTACAATATGTTAATCTGTGTATGTTGATTGAAGTGTTATATTACAACTGTGCTTTGTAATACCTTATTGTGAATTGCGGTTGCCTCGTTATTCACAATAAAGCTTGTAAAGAGATATAGTTTGGGATCGTGGTCAAACTATATCGGCGTGTTAACGTTCTTTCAGATAGTTTCCACCTGTCTAGTATTTTACGACAAGTTTCTTGTCTGTTTTGTTGTAATATTGCTACTTTCAGTATGTACAGTGTGACTTACTGTAGTTTGTTTCTATGAAGTAGCATAGTTTTGTATGTAGAGATGTGTTAGGGAACTGCTGTTTCTTTATTTTATCATACTCGCCGTCCTTTCTTTGAACATTTCTATCTGCCATATTTGTGTTTTTATATATATATATATATATATATATATATATATATAACATATTTGTGTTTTTATGTATATATATATATATATATATGTATATATATATATATATATATATATATATATATATATATATATATATATATATATATAGAAAACCATGTACCTCCATCTTTATTTTGTATTCTCTTCTCTATCATGCATGACCAGTCCATCGGCCTAAGCCAAAACCACCTCCAGTACCTCCACCCATTCAAACGCAGGCTAACTTGTTAAATCAGAGGCTCAAGGGCATGAATAAGCAAATACCAAGTACTGTAATGGCTTCACTTTATAACATTTGTATAGAATAGCCACTTTTCCGCTTCCAGTAAACCTTCTAGAAGGACCCACAATGCACCACAGTTCAAAGTTTTGCATTGTTGCCTCCTTCGGGTTACGTAGCTTTTAGCATAGTTTAGTTCCGTTGTAGACCTCAGCGCACTTTCAATATGTCCATTTTATGTCAAGCAATGTCTGGCACATGCTACATTATCAAATCTGAATGTCAGCACAAAATAACATTGTTGTTACATAACATTTTGCATGACAATTTTAATATTTATAAGTTTGGAATAATGTCTGAATTGTTTTCTCAATATAATGTACATGTTTATTTTTTATTTGTCAGTGCTCCAGCTGGTAATAGGATATTTAAAATTCTGATCAAAATTATTGTATCTCTTGTACTGAAATGTATTCTGGCTTATATTCCAAAATGTCGGTTTTTGAAATGTGGCAGATTAACATTCGTCTTCTTTAAAATAAAGCTCAGCTTATGCCTAATATTTATGCACATATTGAAATATGTAAAAAAAAATTGCCTTGGCAAATAGGGATGGTGGACACTGCTGAACAGAACATTAAATTATAAATGAAAACCTAGACTATTACAAGACACTTTTTTATGGAGGGTTTCTGCATATATAAATTCTTATCTCAAAGACAAGAAAGTATTCTGCATTTATATATTATAGTACATATGAACATTATATATACAGAGCCATGGATAACCTGGAAAATATATGCATGTCACATGGCTTACTGTAATTGTGTATTACAACAAATGTTGTACCTTCATTTCTAAAATTCTAAGGGGGTTATTTATCAAAGTCCGAATTTATCTCAATATTCTCTGCTGCTCAAATCCGCTCAGGTTTTTTACACTTATTTGTTATTAAATTTTCCCGAAAATTTGCTTCACGGGTAAAAATCCGATTTTCACCATCTCTGATTTTTACGTAATTTTCACCAGAAAACTTCAGGGTGTTGCACAAAACCCAGTGCACATCAAAAAATCTTTTGACTCAAATTGACTTATATGTAACCTCGACAGGTCTGAGATGCCGGATTTTCAGATTCAGACTTGTCCATCCTCAGGGTTTAATAAATTCCGAAAAATTCATGATTTTTCAAAAGTCTGATTTTATAACAAAAAAATCACAGATTTTGTGATTTTTGCATTCGGCGTTTAGTAAACATCCCCCTAAATGTTTTAGAACTCACCTTGGATTTATACAATCTCTATATGATCTCTGTCATCTCCCTTGCACAAAAAGCCTTGTGCAGTTATATATTTATAATACTGAAAGCTATGTCCGTTTTTTTTGGGGTTTTTTTGGCTATTTATATGTCTGAGGATGTCAAATTATAGAGAATCTAACGGCATATTCCTGACTGACAGGCAGGCTATAATTGGTTTGCCATACATTATTCTAATGCTTGAAGATGTCTACCTTACTCTTGAGTCTTGCATGTGGCTGCTGATTTTATATTCAAATTAGTTCATTCTATACAGAATAAATCTGTAACAAAATAATATACCTGACAAAAAAAATCTGTTATGGGATAATATACCTAACAGGTTTTTTTTGCACATACAAAGCATTTGGTCTTGAGTTGTATGAACTGATATAAGTCCCTGACGTACAACTTTACTTTTAACTACATCATTTACAATGAGAATGTTACTGAACCTTTTTCAGTTTTCAGATTTCCGAATAATGTTCACTTTTTTAGATATATTTATAAAGAAAAAAGGTGTTTCGATAAATGCTTGAAATGTGGTTGTTTGTGAGCCGACTGATAAAGAATCGCTGACTGTGTTACTCTCTACTCAGGGGGTGATAAACAGCAGGCGTAAGAAGTGTAGACAAAATTTCTTCCCCCTGTCTGAAAAATAAAGCACATGCCACACCATATGCCTTGATATCAATCAATGAAAAAATAACTGTATGTTTGATGTGTTAAACCAGATAGCTAGCTACATTTGGAACCCAATCCTTAAAAAACAAAAGTTTTTAAACTTCCTCAGCATTTATTTAAGCAATTGCTAGATTTATTTTTAGGGTTTTTTGGTAAATAAATGATTATATAATTGCGTTCAAACTTGACCATGATTTGGCAGTCAATTGCAATTTTTCCCTGCAACTTTTTCACAATCACAAATCACAGAAAGAGTCCGATTAGTTGTGATTTTTATTTTTTTTTGCCTTGGTCATGAAATTCGATTTGAATTTGAATTTTAAAAACTCGACTTGGAAAAAAACTTTACTGTTGATCTAAAACAGTCTAAATCTAAAACAATTTTTACCTGACAAAGTTTTGTATTAGAGGTTTTTGTGGTTTTAGTGGTTTAAGTTGTATTAGAGCTTTTTAAAACCACAATTAAACTCAATCTCTCTAAAATCACAAATGCCATGAAATTCATTAAAAGATCTGAATAAAACAGTATGAATGGAAAAAACACTGAACCATCAGAAAAAAATTTGAATATCTCTAATACCTCTAAAAATTTTGACAATTACTAACAAAAAAAATATCTAAAAAACTCTAGGGCGCAGATATATCAAAGGTCGAGTTGAATTTTTGAATTAAAAAAAATTTAATTTCGAGCTATTTTTGTGTACTTCAACTAAGCAATAGTCCAAATTTCATTCGAATTTGCAAAAAATTTGAAAATTTGAATATTGAAATGTATCATGTACTGTCTCTTTAAAAATTAGACTTTGACCATTTGCCATCTAAAACCTGTTGAATTGCTGTTTTAGCCTATGGGGGACCCTCTCAAACCTATTTGGAGTAAACTGGTGGACTTGGGAAAAACTCTGAATCGAATTTGATTGAATGCGCTATTCCTTCGATTTGAACGTTTCCAATTCAACAGAATATGGAGCTATTTGATCAAAAATGGACCTATTCGACCCAAAAAAAATTTTGACTTAATTTCGCTTTTTGAATTCGAATTTCAAAGTTTTTTCAATTCAAAATTCAACCCTTGATAAATCTGCCCCTAAAAGTCTGAATGGTGAGAAAAAAAGGTCCAATAGGATTAGCGCAGCTCCCATTGATTTCAACTACTTTTACTTGGCACAGTTTTGTATTTTGAATTTTTAGAATTTTAGAGAAATGAAAAACAAAAACACGATTCTTACAGTAAAATAGGATTTTTGGTATAAGTCTAAAATGTCCAATATCTCAGAAATTGTTTTAAAAAGAAAATTTATATAATTTATAATTTAATTCAAATGCTTTCGGTTTCAATCCCCCGTTAACCCTATACAAATACTATGATTAATGAGTAAAAGGTCTGGGCAATGTATTTGCTATAAGCAGTTTGTGTGTTTTCAGAGGTCATCTAGGAATTCAAATTCTTTACTTCTTTTGGGGGTGGAGGTATTTAAGTAGCATAAACAGATGTGAATAGATGTTTAAAAAGTACTTTTGGAGATAACCCATGCTAAGTCATTGAATTTTTGTAAGAATGCAGGGAAACTAAGTGCTAATTTTGATGAACTGACTGAAATGCGTACTTAAGAAGGCTTTGTAAAAACAAGAATGCTTTCTGTGGCCAATGACTGCAATAAGATATTTAACCCTCCCATAGGCAAGCAAATTATATGTCGGCTAATGCAGCAGGTAACCAAGATTTGAAAAGTGACTGGTGACCTCTGTATGTATAGAAATTAAGGATTGTCAACAGTAATAGGCAGCAGGGAGTAGAGACAATATCACATAAGTCAAAATAATAACATAAAATTATATATATATATATATATATATATATATATATATATACGTGTATATATATGTGACTGTTTTTCAATGTCTATCTTCCCAACCACTGCTGGCTTTATTTCAACTTTTAAAATTATAAAATGTATCATCTGAAATTATATTGATTAATAATAATTTTATTTAATATTATTCCAAATTTTTCAGATGGATAAGAATACTTGAAAAGAATCTATGTCTTATTACAAGTTTTATAGAATTGCAAAGCTGGAGCACTGTTTCTGTAGTTAACTAAGAATGTGATTTTTATGCTTTGTTTAATACTAATTATTTAGCACTCAACTCTTGCATGATACAGTTGTCCCATACAATGGAGTGTAACTAATCATGGAAGCTGCCGTCCCGGTCTGCCCCATCACAATTGTCTTCTAACTCCTTCTCTTGTACTTCAGAAAATGTAGGCCGACTAATAACGCCTGCCAAAAAGCTTGAAGATACAATACGGCTCGCAGAACTTGTCATTGAAGTTCTACAGCAGAATGAGGAGCACCATGCGGAGGTGAGGACCTCTTCCTTCTGTAGCAATTACGCTGTAACCAAATTCTGTAACAGTCTTACAACTCAGATTGTGGCTTTGTCTAGTTGTGTACTATACTGATACAAAATGAGCACAGGTCTGTTTTTCTCGGAGAACCTTAACAGTGTATAAAAGGCAATGAGTGCAGCAGTATTTGGATAATTATAATTTTATTTAAATTAGACTAAGTCTACATAAAAATAATAATAGAGGCTTTGTATAAATAATATGATATTATTTTATATCAGATAGAAAATCCTTTTATACAATTAGAGATGCCACAGATCAATTATTTTATAAAAGAGCTTTTGTAAATTTCTTGTTTTCTATTGTTGAGAATTTTATTAGAAAATAATCCAGATTTCAGATTTTATTATCATATCCTAAATGATGAATTCATAGATTGTAACCCAGTTTGTCCTATACAAGAAGTAATTCCATTTTACGAATAAAGTAACACATTTAGGCAATTTTCTAATGACCATTTTACGACTTTGTGTTCACCTCAGTTTCGAATATTTTTTTTTTCTTATTTACCATTTTTCAGAGTTCTGCAAATTTTTTCTCTCCAATTAGATTTTTTAAATAACAGTGTATAATTTATAATAGAGAATCATTCTAGGTGAAACCTTTATTGGTTAACGTAACCGTAACACATTTCTAGAAAACGTGGGTTTCTTCTTCACCCACACTAAAACCTCGGTCATTTAGTCAATAAATGTATCACCTCTATTCCTGTCGCTTTCCTGTTTCATCTATAGGTAACAAGGTACAACCATCTACCTTGTCTTTTGTCAGTAGAAAGTTCCATTGCCTTTTTTTCTAATTCACAATAAGTCCAAAAGACCCAACTAATGCCTGATTGCGTATTTAAATTTCCTCCCTGTTTTCTATGATTCTTTCTATCTTGGATGGTCCTGACAGGGGAAAGAGGTATGTGGCTAAAACTCAACAGAGTCACCTGCTATCATATTTTGTGCATGTCCTTCATGTTTTTGATGGGATTTTACCTTTTTTACCTCCTCCTTAGCTTTAGTTGAACTAATGTAGCAACAACCTCACTTTTACTGCTTGTGAAATCTTGTTTACCCTGCACCGTCAAGGTGTGCCTTGATACTCCAGTTTATGCATGCAGCAATGGGTGTATTTTACAAGCATTGCCGCTGTATCCCAGCACAACCCAACTTTCCTTGATCCTATCCTACCCCCTGTTTTTCCCTTGTCAGCCCTCAGTAATAGAACTGTATGATACTAATGATCTAGCAGCATCTAAAAAGTGTTGTTTGGGAAAAGGGAAGAACATCAAACACATACAAGTGCAATAAAAAGGAACCACAAACGATAGATTTGTTGTTGAAAATATAATATTGCATTTAAGATTTGTGATCCCTTATTAAATCATCTTTTTAAAGTAGCCCAGTGTATCACAAATCATTTAACATTACACTTTCAGTCTTAGAAAATGAATTTATACTGGCTATATTTTTATGACTACATATGTTAAAACATATTTAAAAATTCGTGAAAAAAGGGAGATCTAAATTTTGGTAAATTGACCCCATATTGTCCGCCAAAAACTGCTTGGTAATCCCAACATAAGATGATGTTGATGATATATCTCTGATTATTTTGAAGAGCTATGAGTAGAGAAATTGTCAGGTTTAGGGAAGTTATACATACCCTTTAATATTTCAAAGGGATTTGATTTGCCCTAGTGGTGGAAACTGCAAAAATAGTTTAATTGGGGAAAGGAAAGGCACTGGCCTCCTCCCCCGCCAGTTACACATTTACTTGAGAAAAAATAAATGCCAATACATGTACCAGGTATTGGCGTTTATTTTTTCTCAACTACTGGTGGGAACTACCTCATAAATTTTATCTAATTAAAATATATGTCTCATTTTTGAATTAGTACCGTGTTTTAATCCTACCTATATTTATATTGCAAGGCGGTTAAGGCAGGAAAACCCTGATCATCATTAAGGTTATTCAGGCAACTGGTTCATGATGATGATGATGATGAAGTGCAACCAATAAAAAGGACGATAGATTTGTTATTGAAAATATAATATTGCATTTAAAAATTGTGATCCCTTATTAAATCATTGTTTTAAAGTAGTCCAGTGAATCACATATCATTAAACATTACACTTTCAGTCTTAGAAAATTAATTGAAACTGGCTATAGTTTTATGACTACATATGTTAAAACACTTGTTTTTCGCTAGCAGGGCTTTATTATGAAAATTCAGTGTAAATAGGGAACGTTAATTATATTTTAAAATCAGTTTGAGTCTGTATGAGTAAAGGGTCTATGCCATCTACAGGGAGCAGTTGCAAACATTCTTATCCATAGTTGCAATGCAGATTGCTTACTTAAGCTACCCTTAGAACAGGTCTCAAGAATAGTAAAAATGTGTGTGCTTTACATTTTCAGATTGTACTGATAAGACAGGCGAATGTAGGTGTAGATTTAACATTTTGAATTAAAGCTTTTTTAACATTTCATATAACATGGTACATTTTGATTTTTTTTGTGATAAATCTCAATTAATTAAATCCCAATTGTTCTAAATCTCAATTTGTGATAAATCTTATTCTCAATTAACAAAAATAAATGTCCCCAACCCTTCCTAAATACACAACACATATTGGTTAAATTGCAATTAGTCATTATTTAGCTTTGAACAGTATGCTACAGGCCCAGACTGGCAATCTGTAGGTTCTGGCAAATGCCAGAGGGGCTGCTGTAAGTTGCTATAGAAAGTCAGTATTTATTGGGGGCTGTTTGTGCTCCTGTGTATAGGTTGCAAGGGATGGCCGAATTTTATCGCCTTATTTCGTGGCGGAAATGGTGCCCATAGACTTGTATGGCATTGTGCATCAAAAAAAAATGCTCTTGAAAAAAAATTTGCTGTGCGTCAAAAATTTTTTGACGCCGGCGGCGAATTTTTGGTCGAATGAAATTGGTCAAATTCACCCATGCCTATGTTGCTACTGGTAGCTGTACTGGAGCCAGTTAACCCTAAAAGAAATACCTTGACTTCTTATTCCTTAAACTGCTACACAAAGACACAAATTTGAATAGTTTTATAGCAGGAAGCACTAGATTCATCCACTAATTTATTAATACATGTAATACTGAACACTAATTTAGGCTTCTTCATTGAGTAATTGGACTAACTGTGTTTTTTCACATTGTACAAATGTCTGATTAAAGGCAGAACTGGATTCCGGTCAGACTATTGATCATTTCCTACCAGCAGAGCATCCAAAATTAGATATGGTGTAATTTCATATGTACTATAGATGATTCTTTCCTTGATTTACATTTTTTTTCTTCTGGAAACATTTTTTTGAAATTGTCTTTAATTCTAAAAGATTGACTGACCCATTCAGTATTTAGCATGTTGGAATACATCTTTTTTGCTCCATAATTAGAAAATCAGTCAATGCTACTATTAGTTTGAAGCAGACCTTTTAATTTTTCACTTTTATGGATGTACTTCTGTCTCAATAATATAGCCAATATATTTTACAATAAACGATGATCTTTGAGAGCTATATATATATATATTTGGTACAATGTGTTTTAAATAAAAGGTTTACGATTTTAAAAGGGTGTGCCGGTTCAAAGATTTCTTTATACATGCACACCGAGATATATTTGAGTGCGGATACTCCAAGGACCTTTATATAAATATATATAAATATATATATATATATATATATATATATATATATCTCAATCCATGAAAGCACTCACAGCAACAAAGAATAAACGTGTTTTAGTGAATCTTTAATTTTTGGATATGTGTCTCCTGACATCAAAGGCAGTCTAGCTGGGGTGAGATTGAATATATTTACCCTCTCTTTGTTACATATGCTACATCTTTTTGAATTTTGCTTTATGAAAGGTATGATTGAAGACAGGTCAAAAGAAATTTATAGCTGCCAAGGATTTTTTTTTATAAAATATGTCTTAGAAACCATTTTTTATCTTACTCCAGACAGGATCCTTAGATCCATTTCAACCCATTTTGAATCATTTCCTGTATTCTTACTGGGTAGACTTTGATGCAAATATCTGCCTAAGCCCAAACTCAACATATACATTCATTATCATCATCAAACAAAGGGGGCTGCCACAGGTTGCTTTCCTTTGACATCAATGTCAATCAATACAACCACAGTCATGTTAACGTGTTGAAATGCAGCTGATCCATTCATTGGGTAAATTAAAAGTACATTTGATCTAATACCAAATCACAGTACTGAAAATTGAGCTGGAACTTTATAAATGTAACAAAACAACTAACAAGTCACAGGTAAGTGAACAGATCAAAGAAAGGGGTCATTTGCAAATTAACTTCCTAATTAGATATAGTTAGTACTAGTTAACCAAAAAAAATTACATCGAAACCATGACGTTCAAACTAATTTATAAGGAAATAAGGAATCTTTCCTACCTCAGTGCCTTACTATATGTTACATCAACATTGCATTCATACAGTATGTAAGTATGAAAAAAAAAAGTACTGGAAAAGTCCGATAGGAACAACTTCCATTGACTTCTATGGGACCTTTTTCTGCTTTTCCATGGCAAAGTTTTGTATTAGAGTTTTTTGTGTTTTTAACACTTAGTGGCAGATTTATCAAGGGTCGAATTTCGAAGTAAAAAATACTTCGAAATTCCACCATCGAATTAAGATACTTTGAATTTGAATATCAAAGTTGAAGTATTTTTCACCGAATTTGGCCATTGAGCGATCGAAGTAAAATTAAACGATTCGAACGATTTTAGCGTACGATCTAATGATTTTACTTCGATGTGTAAAGACTTAGAAAATGGTTGCATGTAAGTATGAAAAAAATAAAAAGTACTGGAAAAGTCCGATAGGAACAACTTCCATTGACTTCTATGGGACCTTTTTCTGCTTTTCCATGGCAAAGTTTTGTATTAGAGTTTTTTGTGTTTTTTACACTATGGGGCAGAATTATCAAGGGTCGAATTTCGAAGTAAAAAATACTTCGAAATTCCACCATCGAATTAAGATACTTTGAATTCGAATATCAAAGTTGAAGTATTTTTCACCGAATTTGGCCATTGAGCGATCAAAGTAAAATTAAACGATTCGAACGATTTTAGCGTACGATCGAATGATTTTACTTCGATGTGTAAAGACTTAGAAAATGGTTGCAGAAGTTCCCCATAGGCTAACACAGCACTTTGGCAGGTTTAATTTGGTATTTGTATTGAAGCCGAAGTTTTTTTAAAGAGACAGTACTTCGATTATCGAATGGTCGAATATTCAAACTATTTTTACTTTGAATCAAATTCGAAGTAAATTAAAAGTCGTAGTATCCTATTCGATCGTAAAGGTATCCAAAAAATTACTTTGAATTTCGATTTTTTTTTTACTTTCAAAATGCCCTTGAATTCACTTCGACCCTTGATATCTAATATTTTCTAGAGTTTTAGAAAGTCCTCCCCCACCAGTTACACATATACTTGAGAAAAAATAAATGCCAATACATATACCAAGTATTGGCGTTTATTTTTTCTCAACTACTGGTGGGAACCACCTCATACATTTTAACTAATTAAAACATATGTCTCGTTTTTGAATTAGTACCGTGTTTTAATCCTGCCTATATTTACTGTATATTGCAAGGTGGTTAAGGCAGGCAAACCCTGACCATCATTAAGGTTATTCAGGCAATTTGTTCATGATGATGATGAGATTTGGCCATCCTTATGGATAGCATTGATCCACAGGTTTGGCCAATACACTAAACAAGTGCATCTGAATAGAAATTGCAGTGGGTTAGAGCTTGTGTCACTTTCTTGGTCAGCCACATCTACGGATTAAATAAAGACAGATCTTCTGTCTTGCAGTCCTAAGAGACCCTAGGAAAGTCTGATGAAGCTGACTTCTTAGAGCACCAGACATGCACTAATGCTGAAGGAGTAAAACCAAAATGTATAAGCACATCTGCACATTTATGGTTCCTTTTCAGAAATCTGTCTCTGATCACCATTACTGAACACTGTGTTAGAATATTATCTTTTATTTTCCTTTTCTCCTCTTTTTTCCCTTTTTTTTTAAAAAAAATGATCGATTGCAAGAATAATGCATAAGGACATGTGAACAATTCCACCCATACTGCATGTTCTTCTCAGTTCTAATTACAAAACACGCATGCGTTTGAAAACACATTCACATCTCTGCTGTGTATGATGTGAATGGTACTTCAATTTAAAAAAGAAATCAGAATTTTTTAAAAAATACAATTTAAAAAAAGAGAGCATGAACATGAGTTACTTCACTGCAGGTGTGAAATACCTATTATTCTAAAAATAATAATCATGTAATCACTTAAATTTTCACGTATACCAGATTTTATGAAAAATTTTGTATTTCATCCATCAAATTCGAAATTCTATAATAATTAAAGCCGATAAAACAAAAATCTATTCAGTGAAGGAACTCTGTGAACTATGTAGAAAATGCAGAATGACAACTAACTAAATTTAAAGTGTTTGAGAATGAACTCAGATTTAAAAAATAATTATTGTAAACAGAACAAGATTATTCCAATAAAATCAATAATTGCGCTCTAAAGATGGGCAAATCGAAGTATTTTTACAATTGACTCAACCACCAGTGTATATCCAGTAGATTTGCCATTGATCACTATCTACTGTTCTCTTTACAATACAATACAACAGTTTTACTCTTGACTATCACTAATATTTGAGATACTTCCAAGGGAAAATTTGTAACTTTTCTTTCATTTTCTGACTGTATTTTTCATGTTTTTTTTTTTTACCATGTGTAAAGGCATTTGCTTGGTGGTCAGACTTGATGGTAGAACATGCGGAGACATTCCTTTCGCTTTTCGCAGTGGATATGGATGCTGCTTTAGAGGTGCAACCACCAGACAGCTGGGAGAGCTTCCCTCTATTTCAGCTAATAAATGATTTCCTCCGGAGTGACTGTATGTATCTTTTTTTTTAAATTTTTTCAATGTTATTTAGATATGTCAGCAGTTTGTATATTTTACATTCAGCAGTTCCCCCATGTTAGCTATAAAAAATCCATAAGAACCAACCTAATTGCTATATTTTTTTTATTAACACAGACATTTTTATTTTTAAAAGCTCACATGGCAAATCTGTGTCACAAAGCGTTAGCAAATATAACTAATATTATATATAATATATAATTAAAGCCAACAGTATTAAAGAGATGTGCATATGTTGTTTGCCATTCAAAATACAGACTGAAAATGTGCATTGTTCATTGTTTTTGCTTATCAAACAACACAAGGAAAATTAAACCCTATGTTTTTTTTAAAAAACATGAGCACCCTTGTGTGTATGGGAATTCTGAGAAGCACTGAAGTCAGTTAATGCTGTCAAATGTTCTTTTTATGAATGTCATTGACAATGATTATATTACGGCGTTATATCCCTATGTGCATCTGATCCGTAATGAGGATTATTAAGGGAGGATCCTGCATGCATGATAAATTGACCTTTGAGATAAGAGGTGGGCTGGACTTGAATTAAAGATGGAAGAAGAAGTACATCATGTTGGATGACACTGTACACTATAAAATCCTCTTGATTAGTAAGGTCGCCAAGCTGATCTTAATCTAATCATAATGGAGGAACCATTGAGACCAAATGGGTGATGATCACATCAGTATGCCAGCAGAATTTCCTAACCTGCCCAGCAGATGAAAGATTTTCAGCCAAATATCCACCAGGAAAGCCATTTTTAAGGGCCATACATGGGCCAATAAGCTGTGGACTGTGGGACCAAGATGGCAGCTTTTATCACCCATATATGACTACCCTAAGTCTAGCCCTGTGAAAGAGTTCATGTATTTATTGCTTACAATTGGCGAGGTCTGCTATTGGCTACACAAAGGTTACAGTATGCTCCTTGGCATTCCCAATTCAAGTGCTCACGTCTCACTGGGTATATATTACAAATATTAATAGTACAGCACTTAAAGTATAATTAAACCTCAGTCCATTACATCCCTTTATAAACAGCTGACTATTGCGACAATATAGTGTTGAGTCTACTTACATTGTGTATGAGAGTGTGTGCGTGCGCATGCCCGCGGTGATGTGTGTGTGTGATGGCCTTTATCAGCGACCTCAAATTGTTGGATTGGAAAAAGAGAATCCTCCGTTCTACTAAGCATCCCCATCTGCTAGACTGATAGGAATATGGGACTCTGGATAGTATTTGCTTCAGAGAGAAGTCAGCCATCTGCTAATCTAAAGATAATTTGCTGCCTTTTGCCTGCTGTCTTGAAGGTATCATAAGCCAATTTTTAAAAGCATTGCTTTTTCCCCTCCCGAAATATGTCTGGTATAAATGAGTTGTTACATGATGCCTTCCATCATGCTGTACTGTAAAACAGAATTGGCTTGATGCAACAAAACACACCCATGCCTTTTTTATGGGTTTTCACCATGATGTACTTAACATTTCAGCCCTTCAAAGTTGATTATGCAAATGTGTTTCAATTTGTTTAAGCCTTTCAAGTTGCAGCCCTGTCAGCTTGATCATAAAATAACCCAAAGTCCAAGTGGACTCCAGCTGCAACAAATTCATTATCTTTAGGCTTTTATTTTCACCTTGCATGTATGGTCGGCAGCCATTGCTCAAAGTTATTGCAAACTTTTAGGACACCAGCTCAGAGTATTTGTTAGTTCATCAGCAGTCAGAAAACATTTATTTTTCCCTAGAGCCTACAAAAATTAATAAATAAAAGAAAATGTCCAAAAGAATACCTTAACTTAAATATTACAGCGCCCATATGTAGGTATACATGCAGGCATTGAAAGATTAATGGCCCAGGCACATAACAAGGCTCATACTGTGCTGTCTGTTTAAGGAGAACAAATGGTGTCTTACAGAGGCAGAACTACTGGGGGTGTGGTGGGTGCAATTGCTCCCAGGTCAGCACTCATTGCTGGACAATCAAGCCAGAACAAATCCAGCATAAAAATTGCATCCAGAGAGGGGGTCGGGGGCCCGGGTGCACAGCTTGCACCGTGTACTAGTTCTGTTACTGTCATCTTAACCTTAGTTTATAGCTTTACCTTACTTTTGTCATGGATTATAGAATCTATACTATAGAGCAGTAGTTGTCAAATGTTTTAATTTAAACTGGTCTGGTCCCCACTTAGTTTATAGCAAACTATGACAAACTAACAGGTGTAGAAAACAGTGGCATAACACCTTGCTATAGTTTTAGGGGTACCCAGGGCACAAATAAGCACTCAATCTCAAGCCCAAATCTTCCCCTAACTGGCCTTCAGGCTGGGCCCCCTTAGTTCATAACAAGGTTACATATATATAGATCATTGGGTTAACAGTCACCCTGCTATAGTTCCAGGGGTACCCAGAGTACAAATAAACACTCACCCCAAATCTCCCCCTAACTGGCCTTCAGACTGGGCCCCCTTAGCTCATAACAAGGTTACAGATATACAGAAACATTGGGGTAACAGTCACCCTGCTATAGTTCCAGGGGTACCCAGGGCACAAATAAACACTCACCCCAAATCTCCCCCTAACTGACCTTCAGACTGGGCCCCCTTAGCTCATAACAAGGTTACAGATATATAGAAGCATTGGGGTAACACTCACCCTGCTATAGTTCCAGGGGTACCTAAGTGATTAACCTTTCCCCTAAAATCTGAACCAAACTGTCCCTCCATGCTGGATACCCTTATCTCATATAGCAAAAATGAATAAAACCAGTATCTTTTGGGTAACCAATGTGGGGTTCAGATGTACATGGGAGGTATATAATGCACCTCTTAAAAACAACAGGCTGGCACAAAACTGGACTGTCACTACCACTAAAAAACCCTGTAAGGCTTATATTTTTATTTTGCCAATAAAACATTGTGGTAGTGACTGTTCAGATTTGTGCCAGTCTATTGCCTTTAAAAAGTGTATGGTACCCCCTTTGCTCATGATAAGGATACAGATTGGTGTAGCAGTTATTTGCCGATCAAGTTTTCACTCCAAATGTCACCCTAACTTACCTTCAAGCTTGACTTTCATAGAGCAAATAGACCTATTCCCCAAATCTTCACTCTATTGGACCTTCAGACTGGTTTGGGAACCACTGCAATAGAAAAGAAGGAAGTGGGCTTTGGGACTGCTGGAGGCCCAGTAGCTATAGGGGCCTTATATATATATATATATATATATATATATATATATATATATATATATATATATATATATATATATATATATATATATGTATATACTGTATATATATGTGTGTGTGTGTGTGTGTGTGTTTTTGAAAACCATCTCATTCTCAATGATATGGGGGGGCTCAAATTAATTTAATGTATAACATGTTATACCAATGTCTATGCTTCTGCTATAGAAGGACCAAGGGTCAGCATATATGCTTTGTTTCTGGCCGGCTCTTTGATTTATATCCCTCCATTGTTTTTCAGTAATGAGTGGCATAGCAGAGAAAATAGCTGACCAGTTAGCAAAGGGTTAAATACCAATGAGTTTTCCCCACAATGACTCAGTGGATGTTTCAGGGCCAGTCATAACAGATATTTGATGCTGAATGCTTATTGGCACGTGTATGGGATGAAAATGATCGCCTTATTTATCGTGACGTAAATAGGGGTTTGTCAGGTATTAAATTGAACGCTGGTATTGAAAACCACACTTCTTACATCTTACAAATAATTAGAAATATTTTACAGAAATTTGAATGTTTAAAATGTGACTTATTGATATCATAGTGAAATGGCGCACGTTATTAACAACCAGTCTTGTGCTATGCTTCTGATTTTAGATAATTTATGCAATGGAAAATTCCACAAACACCTTCAAGATCTCTTTGCTCCACTCGTTGTGAGATACGTTGACCTCATGGAGTCCTCAATCGCACAGTCAATTCACAGGGGCTTTGAGCGGGAATCATGGGAACCCGTAAAGTAAGGAAAACTTTGATACAGTCGGTGTTTGCTAGCAGAAAGGATGGAGTCTATTGCTCAGATGGAGATAACCAATTTCCTTCCAATACCTGGCAACAGCATAACCTCTATAAAAGTATCTTCTGAATGTAACCCATGGATTTCTTTCACTGTTTTCAGAGGACAGTATTAAAGGGCTATCGGATGGTAAAAAAATTAATCCATGTTAATGTTTGGAAACGCTTTGTCTGAACATAGGTAATGATGTATGAATACATTCGGTTGTAGCCAGAGTTATTTCCCAATGGGTTGTCTTAGACTGCCCAATATTAGATTAACTTGCAGCTAAGCAGAGTTCCATATGTAATTAGTACAATGAGAGCAATCTTCTTCATATTTGTAGTAGTTTATACAATTTGGAGTTTACTTTTGTAAAGGAATTCTATCAAAAAAATCATATATCCATTAACAAACATGGGTGATTTTATATTAAACAGTATGATGAATGGTTCAGCTGAGACAAGAAAAATGGCAGCCCTTGCCCTGATATTAATGTAAATATACAGAGAAAATGTGCTTTTGAAAAAAAAAAAAAAATGAAAATTAAGAATTCTAGTACCCTAGGAATAAATAGGGTAAATGTTCCCTTTAAACCTATAACTGATGTAGCTTTTTTGCAGATTAGGGATGCCTGGTCTTAACATTTTATTATGATTAGTAATATATAGGGATGCACAGAATCCACTCTTTGGGATTCGGCTGAATCCCTGAATCCTTCATGAAAGATTCAGGAGAATAACGAATCAAATCCATATCCTAATTTGCATATTCAAATTAAGTACAGAAAGGGAAAAAGTGGAGAAAATATTTTGTACGTCCTTGTTTTGTGACAAAAGTAACGTGATTTCTCCTCCCGCCTCTAATTTGCATTTTGCCAGGCACAAGGATTCAGCCGAATCCGAAATCCTGCTGAATAAGGCTGAAGTAATAGAGAAGCATAGAGAAGCATTTTGCATGTGCCAAAAAGGTACATCGTTTGATATAGCTGTTATAATTTACAACTTGCAAAAGAACTGCAGTCAAACTTTCTGATTAAATAATTCTGGGAATTGCGAGAAAGATTACCTCTCGTTTAGATACATTTCTGGAAAATTGGCAGAAATAAACTTGAATTTAGTTACACTCAATTTTAGAATTTTTATCTGATCAAAAACAATTAATGGAAAGGTATTTTTGGCTGACAGGGACATCCTGCAGTTTTGCCATAATAAATCATAGGGCTCACATCCAAAATTTAGGTTTAGGGTTTCAAATAAAAATTGGGCACAGAACTAATCCTATTTGCGCTTATCTATGCAAGCCTCTCCTCGCCAATTTCCTGATTGCATCTGCCTTTGTGTATGAGGTGCCAGGCTCACTGTGCTTGGGTGCAATGATGCCCTGTACTTGACACTTATCTTTCCCTGGCATTAAGTATAGTCCTCCCTTTGCACTTCAAAGTACTCACTGGTGCACCATTTAGATCACATGTAATGATGAGCAAAAATTCTTCACCAAGTTTCGCTGTGAAAAAAAAACTCCAACGGGAGCAAAAACATTTTTGCTTGTTAAATAACGTGCAATATGCCACGTGAAATTGCCAATGGACTTCAATGCATTTCCATGACTTTTTACAGCTTCAAAATGTTTTGGCAAAACAGAACAGATTCTCTCATGAGTAATCACATGCAATTTATGTGTCTTGTGTCTTGCCCACATGCCATTCCTTGCTTTGCAGTCACAAGTTACCATATGCATGAAGTTTGGGGTTGCCACCTGTCCAGGTTTGACCCAGCCATCTCGGTCTATGTCTGGGTCAAAACTTCCTGCCCAAATTAGGAAAACTGGGCAGGATTCTCCTAGATTGACACAGTGATCAACCAATTGCTGATCACCATAGTCCAGCCCTCTGATGTAACACATACTCCTCATGATGGCACAGTTAAGCCAGGATGATGCCACCTCCCGCTTTTCTGAAGCCGAAAGATGAGAACCCTAATGAAGATTCATAACCAGGGCAAATATTTGCATGTCTGGTGTCTGACAGCACCTTTTTCTGACAGTTTACACTAACATTTTGGTGTTAGGAAGAATGTCTGCAAATTAATAGCATTGCGCTGCTTTAGTCGATTGTCTCTCAAATCCTTTCTAGTTCTAAGTTATTTTCAATATATTGGAAACAAATGAGTGTCTCATGTCCCAAGAATATTGTTTCCAACTGTCATTAAACGAGCAGCAACTTGCAGTGTCAAGGAAAAACCCCAGCCATGCTAAACATTGTACCACCCGTGCCATTGGCTTAAAGTTCTAATTTCCACTTTATAAGCATAGGGACATTATTACAGCTCAGCTCATAATACAGCCACCTCAAAGCTTTAACATGCAAGCTGTACTCAATACTGCACCCATCCCTGTTCTCCATGTCTTGGAGTTAACCCTGCATCTTCCACGGCAGTTGCATTGTAAACAGTAGAACTTAGTAACTTATTCAAAGTCAAAGGGGCATAAGTATCGGATTTCCGAAATCTGACTGCATCCCCCATGCCGAACTCAAACAAAAACAGACTGTACTGAATTACAAGTAGCATAAAGGGTTATAACAATCTCATAATGACTGAGTAATTCAAATCCTTTCTAATGTGCTGTAAACTGAGAGTTGTACATAGAGTATTTTTAGAACTGGACAACACCAACGTTCAGAGTCTTAAAATTCTGCCGTGCGAAAAAAACATTAATTAGGAGAAATATGAAAAAAAAATCCAGCCCAATTAATAGTGTTTTAGATGAAAAAAAAAATATATGGAGATCATAAAACATATTTGTTTCACTGCTTTGTTTCAACAAGACGTTAGCCACTAAACAATGCCTTGTTCTGCGAACATATGGGACTGTATTCATGAGCGTATGTGCATTTAATAGGAGCCCTAATGTTAATATACAGCTTGCATTTATACAGCAGAGCATGTGACAGATCTTATAGTGTTATATTATGGCTATATATATATATATATATATATATATATATATATATATAATGTAAGAATATAAGCTTGTGCTCTGCCAACATGAACATTAAATATATATAAATCAGGGTTTCCACTAAAATAGAGATAAAAATTTATTATGTATTCAACATGGAAGTTATACCTTATTGCCTTCATCAGGATCAATCCAGAGCACATGGAAAATCACTTAGGGGCCAATTCACCAATTGTCGAATATCATATAATTAACCGTCGATATTCGACTGGGAATTAAAATCCTTCGACTTCGAATATCGAAAATAGTTCGATCGTTCGATCGAAGGAATAATCCTTCGATCGAACGATAAAATCCTTCGAATCAAAGGATTTGAATCCATTGATCGAAGGATTATCCTTCGACCAAAAAAACTTAGGCAAGCCTATGGGGACCTTCCCCATAGGCTAACATTGAGTTCGGTAGGTTTTAGATGGCGAACTAGGGGGTTGAAGTTTTTTCTTAAAGAGACAGTACTTCGACTATCGAATGGTCGAATAGTCGAACGATTTTTAGTTCTAATCCTTCAATTTGAAGTCGTAGTCGAAGTTGAAGTAGCCCATTCGATGGTCGAAGTAGCCCAAAAAATACTTCGAAATTCGAAGTTTTTTTACTTCGAATCCTTCACTCAAAGTTAGTGAATCGGCCCCTTAAATTACCCAAAATCCAAATCTAAGAAAACAGCAGGAAGTAGTGACAAGGCATAGAGTAAAGATGGACATCTCTTTATTTCAACCTCAACTATTATTATTTACTACTTTGGCCTATCTTATTATGAAAACGTGTAAAGAAAAAGATGTAGTTAAAACCAAATGGTTTCTGGGAACAACGTTGTTTTAAAGCAAATTTTCTCCTTTCCTGAGAACATCATGCCGTTATTCCCACAATCTGCTCATTTTGCATGGGAATAAGGGAGGATAGGGGCTGTCATCTAATACGTATTTAATGGGTTAAAAAAAGAGGGTCTCTACCAGATCTTAAGCTTGTAAGAAGATGATAAACTATCAGCAGATAGAATCTTAGGTTACAAATGTTTCATTAGTTGCTGTCGGTTACTAGACCTGGGTCAACATTGAGCCTATTACAGTACCCTTATAATTCCACAAGACCACATTCAACTGCAAGCTCTGTATGGTAGAGAATTGCTGTGTACTGTTCTATGTGAAAGTCAGACACTACAAAAAATAAGGTCAAAAAGATTATTATAAAAAGAAATGTTGTTGCATCTGTTACAGATAGACATGTCAAGATTTCAGAGATTAAAATGCTAGTGTTGATAAATATCCATAAGGAAGAACATTTCCTATGCACATCTTCTTGGCATGGAGCTGGATATGTACTGGAATAAAGTTAGACAGACATTTATAATTTCTGGTAATGAATTGGGCATAACTATGTGCACAGAACATTCCTTTTTCATATATTAGCATTTATACATATTATTGGGAGCTACCATTTTGGAGGAACCATTCTTCATAAACTAAAGAATAGGAGCAAATCTATTTTCATACCCCCTCTCCATTTACAGGGTACCTTAGCTACCTGATAAGAAACAGGGTTCAGTCCTTATGTTGAAATAGAAGTTGATCCAGGGCTTAAAGGAGAGCTAAAGCCTAACTGACGAAGTAGCTAGAAATGTTGTACATGATGTTTTGTGCTTCTGTACCAGCCCAAGGCAACCACAGCCCTTTAGTAACGATCTGTGTCTCCAAAGATGCCCCAGTAGCTCCCCATCTTCTTTTCTGCTGATTCACTGCACATGCTCTGTGCTGCTGTCACTTACTGAGCTTAGGGACCCACTCACAATATACAGTACACATAGAATAGAAATGTCACAGTATAAGGCTGATTAGTAATTAATACAGATAATAACTACATGGCAGCACAGAAACCAGTGCAATTAGCATCAGAATTTAATAATCAGCAAACCTGTAGCATCAGCTTATATTACAGGGGAAGCTCATTTTCTGCTGGATAATTAGTGACGACCCCTAAGCTTAGCTTCTCAACAGCCAATCAGAGCCCACTGAGCATGTGAGTGTCACTGACACTTTCCAAGATGGTGACCCCCTGTGAAGTCCTGGATCATTGCTGCCATTGACAAGCTGAAACTCTAGGCTGGTGCAAGAAGTTCAATATGTAAAATTTTTAACCATATTCATTTTTAGGTAGGGTTTAGTTCTGCTATAAGTGACCTGCCTCTGGTTCAAAATCCAGTTGACAACTCTTTGTGACTCTAGGCAAGTTATGTGGTGTCCTGAAATATGTAGGGTGCCAATGATGGTTGCCTTGATTGCTGGAGATCCTGTAAAAGCATTCCAGGTCCTGTCTAAAAAAACTGCTACAGTAAATGAATACTGTTCCCCATATACCCCATTCCATTCCTCTGGTCTCATCTCATTGGAGCTCATTTGCCAACTCTGGGTAAACCTCCAGTAGTGCAGTAACCCCAAACAGCCAATAAACAAAAACCAGCTTACCTTATGTAGATTAAAGAAAATCTTTCATTGGTTCCTATGGGCTACTACATTGGCGTTAATGTCACCTTTTTTAAAAGTTGTATTAAATTGAACTTATTTAAAAGGCGGGATGCTCCAAAGTCAGAATTCCATTATAGATTCACCTAAATCCTAGCATTTATTTCTGAATTCAGATTTGGCTAAAGCCTTTATTTATTATTAATAGAGGGTTGAGCTTGGGTAAGACAAAGTAAAAATGCACAAGAGACTTCTTTGTCGCAGTCACAATTTTTTACTTCATTTTTTATTCCACAGTTTTAAACAGTTAAACATTTTTTAACAAAAAACATGAGGCTAAAAAATGAAAGACTGCAGTAATAAGGAACTTGTACATTTTTACCTCATTTTACCTGATTCTGACCCTTGACTAATATAAAAAAAAAATTCTGGCATTGGCCCATCCTTAAAAGGGAACTATCCCGAAAATGAAAATTTAATGTAAACTTCCTCATACTGAAGTAAAAAAAACTTTCTAAATACAATCAATTAAAAATTCTTCATTGTTACTGAAATAATCAAGTTTGTATTCACTATTCCTCGCTCAGAATCTGTTTCTCCTCATTCTGTCTTCATTCAGCAGTTGGGTGTCAGATGAATGATCCAATATATCTTATAGGGGCTCCTTTCCTAGCAGATGTAATAGAGCTCACTCAAATAACTGATTCCAGTACAAAAAAAATCTAACAAAATAACTGCCTTTTGCACAAATTCTGCATGTAGAGAGACATGGGGGCAAATTCACTAAGCGCCGAAGCGCCTAACGCTAGCGTAAATTCCCTAGCGTTGGGCATTTTCGTTACTTCGCAAAATCACTAATGGACGCTGGCATAAATTCGCTAGTGTTACTTCGCACCCTTACGCCTGGTGAATTTGCGCAACGGACGTTAGCAAATTCACTAACGCACGCATTGTTCTGAACGCTACCTTTTACGACCAGGGATTGCTTCAAAAAAAGTTAAAATTTTTTCTAAGTCCCAAAAAACTCTGGCGTTTTTTCTTTATTATGGGTGATAGGCTGAAAGGCCCCTCCTTCCCCCCTACATTTCCTAACTCATGGCAACTTAATTATACAGTGGGCACATGTGTAGGGCAAGATAAAAATTTTATTTGATGTTTTGAAGGTTTCCCAGGCTTGTGTAGTGATGCTACGAATACTTCCATTGAAATTTGAATTTGGCGCCGTATGCAAATTAACCATCGCTAGCATAACTTCGCTTTGCTTGGCGAATCAATGCTAGCTCAGCTTCGCAACCTTATGCTACCCCTGAGTGCAACTTCAGATTTTAGTGAATTTGCGGAGCGCTGGCGAAAATACACCTGGCGAAGTGCGGCAAAGCGCAGCGAAGCGATTCTTAGTGAATGTCCCACATGATGTCTGGTGATTTTAATAGAGTGAGCTCTAATACACCTTCTAGGCAAAAGGAGCCCCCCTATAATACACCCAACTCCTGAATGAAGATGAAATCAAGAGAAACAGATGAGAGAGGAATAGTGAAGATAAACTTTATTATCTCAGAAACGGTACAGAATTTTTAATTGTATTTCGAAAGTTTCTTTTTTCTGTATGCTGAAGCTTATGTTAAATTTTCATTTTCACAATAGTTCCCCTTTCATAAAAAAGCAGATTATGATAATGAGACAGAGCCTCCCTGTGCCTGAAATGTCTGTTTGTGAGTTTTTAACAATAATGTTTTTATAAAATAGTGTATCTAACCTTTAGATTTGTGTATCTATTGCAAGTTATTTATATTACAGAGGAGTCAGGAAGTCTGTCTTTGATTAATCTTCTATATTGTTGGGATTGTCATTTATGTTATACGTCGGGACAAATAGAATGAAGTACCATAGGCAAATCAGGGGCCTCCCCAAAGTTATTTCAGCAACAAAAACTGATAGAGTTGTTCAATCTGTGCCCCGCCATCAGTTTTAAAACTTCAACTCTCTCAGTTCCACCACATGATGCAAGTCAAAGATGAACAACTTGGGTGCCCAGGCTGATTGAGTAAAGCCTTCATAGCAAGGGGCAAAAATAGGACAATAATTATATCTCCAGCTCTTTATGTTTCCATTAGACACATACCAAAAGACAAAAAGTGTAGGGGCCCTTTACTATGTCAAATATGTCTTCTTACATTGAAAATATCTGGACACGTCCCACCCCTACAAGTTAGATCCCCCTTGCTGTCCACTAAAACCGAACTTAGGTACTTTCTATAACTCGTTGTACTGTATTTGTCAGTTGTTTTGTGAATGTCTTTTGTGTTCATTAGGTAAATTTGCTTTTATTGCAGATAAGCATCTTAAATTCTCCATTTTCACGCTTCTTTATGAAACAGTTTGCTTTGATTTCCTTTAACCGTTGTCTCGTTGCCAGTTATTTTCTGAGTGTCACGTGCATCTGCTACATCTGCATTGTCACTGTTATGGTATTTTTTTCTTTTCTGTCTGTTTCTTCTACAGGAGTTTAACAAGTAATCTACCCAATGTGAATCTACCAAATGTGAATCTCCCTAAAGTACCAGTTACCTTACCAGTTAACCTCCCACAAATGCCTAGTTTTTCTGCACCGTCTTGGATGGCAGCTATATATGATTCGGAGTGTGTATTCAGTTCACCTTCAGATCTAATTTCACTATACAGCAATCCAGGCATGAATGTGTATGAATTATTTCTGTACAGAAATTTAGATGTATTTGAAAAGTCCTCTTTCTGAAGTGCAACGGTTAGTAGTGGACTACTACAAATTGTAGCCAGGGTTATCCTGGAAATATCTCAGGCTATACCAGATAGATTCATTTAATGCTCACAGTTTATTAACACAATTTCATAATAGTTCATTTTTGGTATAGATTACATCAAGAATAAGATGGTATTCTTCTACTTCTACTTCTTCTACTTCTTTTTCTTTGGGTTTCACTCACACCTTTCTTTCTCTATAACTTAAATCCATTCCTTATTCACCAATGGCTAAAGAATGGAGCTAATTTACCAATGAGGGCAGGGTTCAAATGGTAGAAAAAACAAAGCCTACATAGTACCACACCTCCTCAGGACTTAGCATCAAGGGCAGCCCTAGGGTAAAGTAAGTGCTCCCTTTATTTAGCACCTGGTCGAAACAGAGGCCTTGCATTGCGACCCAGAGCAACGAATAGTATTGTGGAGTTCTGCCCTAACTCATAGACAATAGCATGGTATTTCTTGCCAGCTACATTCAGAACCTACTAATACCCCTGTGTGATATAAGCCGTAACCCTCTGTAACCCTCTGTGCCTTACAGAAGAAATAGAAACATTGCTGTCTTCAAACAATCACAACACAGTTACATAGTTACATAGTTAAGTTGGGTTATAAAAAGTCTATCAAGTTCAACACCTCCAAATACACCCTAGTGCACATATATACACATAATTATACAGAGCAAGCTGTACTTAATTATTTTCATTATTATATGTACATATGGGGGTACATTTACTAAGCTCGAGTGAAGGATTCAAATTTCGAAGTTTATTTTTGGGTACTTCGATCATCGAATAGGCTACTACGACCTTCGACTTCGATTCGAACGATTCAAACTAAAAATCGTTCGACTATTTGACCATTCGATAGTCAAAGTACTGTCTCTTTAAAAAAAAACTTCGACTTACTACTTCGCCACTTTAAACCTACCGAGTTTCAATGTTAGCCTATGGGGACCTTCCCCATAAGATTTCTAAGCTTTTTTTGATCAAAGGAAAATCCTTCGATCGATGGATTAAAATTGTTTGCTTAGAAACCTTATGGGGAAGGTTCGATCAAAGTATTCGCGGTAAATCATTCAACTTCGATATTCGAAGTTGAAGGATTTTACTTTGAGGGTCGAATATCGAGGGTTAATTAACCCTCGACATTCGACCCTTAGTAAATGTGCCCCTAGGAAACATATTTAAAGAAAAATACATAGATCTATAGATGAATACATAGATCCACGCAGTACATGATAGTTCTGTGGCTGCTAAAAAAACAGATATAAATAACTTTTCCCAGATTTTGGCAAGTCCAAAGAAAACGCAAAGCCGCTGTTTCCAGTAGTCAATTAATTGCGATTTCTGATATCTGATCCATAGAAATATGTCCATATGGAACAATATGAAAGGTTCCGTTGATTTTGGCATAAATTCCAACCGTCTGCTAAATCTTTGCAAAATTCTGGTGTCTCTACATATCGACCAGAAAGATTTGTGCACTGATATGAAACCCTTACTTAATCTTTTACACTTTGCAACTCATTTGCATTACTGGAAGCTGTGAGCTAAGGTTTTCAGTATGTTTGCTCCAGTAGATGCCCAAAATGCATTAGTTTGTGTACATGCCCAAAATGCAAGAGGAGAAATGGAAATATATAAACACAGGTAACAATAAATAAAAATGGATTATATATAATTTTCCATATAGTTAGATATTGGTGGATTATATATGATATTCCACGTGGGGTGAAAAACATGTTAGTGGTCAGATGCATATTCCAGTGGGTGCACGACAGTCATGTTCTTAAAGGAACAGTAATGCCAAAATATCTAAGTGTTTTAAAGGAAAGACAATATAAAATTCTGGAGCCCTACACTGGCACAACTGGCATGTTTACTTCAGAAAAACAACTATAGTTTATATAAACAAGCTGCTGTGTAGCCATGGGGGCAGCCATTCAAGCACAGGATACAGAGTAGATAACAGATACGTTCTAAAGAATCCCATTGTATACTACAAAGCTTATCTGTTATCTGCTGTGTATCCTGTGCATTTTCTCCTTTTTCAGCTTTAAATGGCTGCCCCCATGGCTACACATCAGCTTGTTTGTATAAACTATAGTAGTGCTTATCTGTTATCTACTGTGTTTATATAAACTATAGTAGTACTTATCTGTTATCTACTGTATATACTGTGCTTGAATGGCTACACAGCAGCTTGTTTATATAAACTATAGTAGTACTTATCTGTTATCTACTGTGTATCCTGTGCTAGAATGGCTGCCCCCATGGCTACACAGCAGCTTGTTTATATAAACTATAGTAGTACTTATCTGTTATCTACTGTGTATCCTGTGCTTGAATGGCTGCCCCCATGGCTACACAGCAGCTTGTTTATATAAACTATAGTAGTACTTATCTGTTATCTACTGTGTATCCTGTGCTTGAATGGCTGCCCCCATGGCTACACAGCAGCTTGTTTATATAAACTATAGTAGTACTTATTTTAACAGTGCAGCACAACAGTACCTTAAATTTTCATTACTTTACGACACTTTCATTTTTTAATGTTACTTTTTTTCAACTCCTTCTACAGGCTCCATTGTGGATTATGCCCACAGAGCTTCCAAACAAGTCTGAATGATGCCTAAGTTTAGGGGTCCCTAATAAAAACAGTTCTACCAAACACAGACAGCACTATATCTGTAGGGGGGGTTCCATTTTAGCATGGCGCAAATTCCAAAAAACAAAGTCACACTTAATAAAGAACCCCTATGCCCTGTATTGCATATACTAGGTGTCTAGTTACCTATTATATACCATATTCATTATATTTTGCTGGACTACATTATATATAGCAAATGAACTACACAATGAAAAATTATATTTTATTTTCCAGACACTTTAATATCTTCCTTTGTTTAATAACATGTTTAACATTCTTTTTTTTTTTTGTACCCAGAAAACAGTGGACTTTCTCAGTTTCTCCTGAATTATGCACAAAATTAGTAAATTTCAGAGTTCCAATTACTCCAAAATAATATAAAATGCTTACATATTTAACCTAAATATTTACCCTAAAAGAAATAAAAATCATATTCATGCTTTGATTACTGTATTTAAAAACAAAAAGGGTAGATTAGGCAGCAGCTAATTGACAGTTTATTCCCCCTTTATGTGCATGATTTGTAACATTGGTTTTTTGAAAAGATACAAATCAAGACTTTAGCCTATGACGGAATTTTATTCAAAAATTTCCCAGAACACAGAAAATCATGAGAAACATTTCAGTTGTGATGTTGGGAAAGATTGTTTCAAAAAAGAACAAGCAAAAAAAAAAAATGATAGGAAAAAAAAAAAAAGGAAATTTGAGAGAACTTTCAAGCCAGATGGGTGTCAAAATGTTGTTGCAATAGACATTAATTATTTCATTTGTGTATGCTCTGTGATTTAAAACACAAACCTTTACTGTTCCAAAACTCTGATTAGATGGGAAAATATACATTTTCCAAGTCTGTATTTGCTTGTAATTGTTGGCCGTCATAAAGCCAAAGTATTTGATTGTGTATCTTTTCGCCCCATTTTCCTGTTTCTTCCTATTATTATAAACGTTACATTTTCCTCCCTTGCCAGAAGCATAAATTATAGTGAATATATGCCTCTTTTCCCTAAACTTGTTCCTTTGTTAAAACAGGACCTCTGGACCTTTGGCATGTTGGAAGTATGATTTTGTCACCCTGAAATAGCCACGTCTGCATTAGCTCTGGTTTCGCTCTCTAGCATTAAATCAATGCTGCTGGCATCTGTCATAATAGAAACACCCACCTTCATCTGTTTCTATAGACGATATCAGTACAAGTGGCAAAGCATGGAGTATTCAGCATTGGAACAAATACTGTGTTAGCAATAGTGGTATGCGAGGAAGAAGTCTAAGGCAGAACATCAGAAAAGGAGCTCAAGAATCAGACATGTTCTGCTCCAAAAATATAATGATAGTATACATGTAAGGGAAGGCAACTACAAGAGTCACCTAAATAAAGCATATAAACTGGAAAAGCATTAATAAGGTCATGGTCCCTTGGGCTGGTTAAGGAAATCTAGAATTTTCGACTGAGCCCTGACATTTGAGTTAAGGCTTCTACGTAGAAAACAATTTAGTTGTATCTTTTTAGCTCTTCAGCTGTCCTCGCTCACCACTTGTTAGCACTACCCTTTACCTAGTAGATTTAAATGATTTCAAACCGTTGGTTGGCAGAACTGTGGCCATGTCCTTCTGATCCAAACACATTGGAAACATCTGCCACCCAAGTGCTTCAACTTAAACTACAATGCATGAAAGATGATTTTTAATGACTGCATACTTCAATGTCGTTATTAACAATCATAATCCCCGGTTTGTATCCTTAATTTCAATAATTACATATGCTAATGTGATTATTAATTAAGGTCAAATGTTACCATACAAACTATCCAGTTTTGTCTGATTTTCTTTTTCTTTATTTTGTGTCATAAGCTCAGACAGAAAGTTAGACTAGGAAATGAATGGTGTACATTTTATAATAAACCCCTGATGCTGGAGACGTTTTTTTACATTTGTTTTGGATGATGAAAGGAGGTTTTATCTGCCGCCTTAAGTTAAAACAAAAAGCTCTCCACGTCAGGCTGGTTATTGAATACTAAACTAAGAACTGTTTTTTGATGTTCTTATGCCAGCAATGGATCAGCGACTTCAGAAGATCTATTTTGGAAGCTCGACGCTTTACAAACATTCATTCGAGATCTTCATTGGCCTGAAGAGGAATTTGGAAAGCACCTAGAGCAACGCCTTAAGCTTATGGCTAGTGATATGATAGAGTCTTGTGTCAAACGGTAAGAATTCATAATGTGTATTTTCTTTCACTTAGGGGGTTATTTATCAAAGGTCGAATTTTTATAAACCTTTGAATGAACTCACAACTTGAAAGTTTTCTCATTTTAAAAAATGCAAGAATGCAGCACCTCTTTGTTGCAAAAAGTTTGAGACAGACATTCGAATAGTACAGTCACATCAAGGGGCCTATTTCTTTAACCTTAATTTTTTTCTGGTCCAGTTTTTAAAGGTGAAAAACTTTTAGAAAATTTTTTAGAGGGGAAACAATCTAGAATTTTAAGAGATTTATTATACCTCGAAGCAGCTAAAAATCTAAATCCAAAAATACTCCAGCTAAAGCCTTTCAAAGTCATGTAGATGTCAATGGCAGATGTCCCTTTTACAATTTGAAGATGTTTATTGACATTATAATCTGCACTGGTTATCGTACGATAATCTGAAAATTTGAGGTTATTGGGTGAAAACTCGAGGGTTTGAGTGTCAGATTCAAAAAAATTTCCAAGCTTATTTTATGATAAATTAGGTCAATTTGTGGATGGGAATTAGATCGACTTTGTTTTAATAAAAAAAAATGGGGAAAATTTGAGTTTTAGTAAATAGTAAAAAGGACAATGGACCACTCAAGGGCCCAAATGGGGGTCCAGATGAGAAAATTATTTCAGCAACCAGTATTTCTAACTTACTGTAATAAAGTAATTGAACAAGTTGTTAGATTCTTACTTCTAATCATCTCTGTCCTAAACACTTTGAAAAGCCAGCACAATAACAGCTTTTAAAATACTCAAAAAACAAATTATTAAAAAAAATGTAATCAGACATAAAGTTAATATGAGTTTGCCCATTTCTAAAGTAATTCATTTAACTGACCACCATTTATTAATTGGTTAGTAGAATCGCCTTTGGAATTGCCATTTTATCCAAATAATCCAAATTTTAAAACATGATTTCCCTTTTCTTTGTATTAATAAAACAATACATTATACTTGATCCAAACTAATCCAAAAAGCCAAACAATATCATGAATGCTCTAGCCCAATTCTTATTAATCATGCCTTAATTCTATCCATTAGATGGAGATTAATAAACCAAAGCGCTACTTTTAAGTGCTCACCAAATTCAAAACATGGTCTGGGTGCCCATGTCCTGAACCCTCCGCTCAAAACAATCACTCTGCATATTTCAGTAAAGGGGATCACTCACTGCTCCTAATAAGTGGTCCAGGTGCAGCGCCCCGAACCCACAGCAAGGGGACATCACTCATTAAATACAACTTGTGGCAGGCACATCACGGAACGCCAGGAAGCGGTACAAATTCAAACAGCTCTATTTCACAGACTCATATTGTCCTTACGCATTTCATGTGGCCCCATACGTAGTCTGTGAAATAAAGCTGTTTGAATTTTTACCACTGCCTGGAGTTCCATGATGTGCGTGCCACAAGCTGTATTTACCGATTGATCCAAACTAAGACATAATTAATCCTTATTGGAGGCAAAACCAGCCTATTGGGTTTATTTAATGTTTAAATCATTTTCTAGTAGACTTAAGGTATGGCGATTCAAATTACAATTCCGGAAAACCCCAGGTCCCAAGTATTCTGGATAACAGGTCCAACTTTTTTTATGGATGGAGGCAGGTCTTAACTGTATGAGCAAGTGGGCCGAACTGGCCAAAGTAAAATTTTGTTGGCAATTCATAACCATTCAATCAGTTGGGAGAGTTAGCTTGCCTTCATACTTTTGGTTTCCCCTGAGCAAATTGTCACTAATTCATTAAAAAGTTGTACTTGAATTTAAAGTAGTTTATTAAAATCTGAATGTTAAAATCTGAAATTTTTTAAACTAGAAAACTTGTTTGTTTATGGTATTTATCATACCCAGATGCTGCAAAAAGCCTGAATCACGTCAATTGGAGAGGCACCTATCTCAATTTTAAGTTTTCATGGTCTACTCTTGGTTTACCCCAAAAATCTGACAGTTTTCATGTAAAATCTTACATTTGGGAAAAAAGCCAGAAAAATTAGAGCAATTCAGGTTTTTGGACGATTTTATCGAGTTTTTTAGTGATCCGACTAAAACGAGCATGGGAGTTTGGGCATGGTTTTTTTGTATTAAAATATGACATAAACTAGGATTTTAGTAAATAACCCCCTAATACTGACCACAACAAAAAATCCAGTAGAGATGGGGCATTTCAGAAGGGGCAGCCTATTTTAAAAATGTTCATGAACCAACGCTTTTTATTACATCCGTTGTAGCCTAGGCTGGTCAGTTTAGAATGTAAGAAAATTCGCCCAGTTGAAACAGATGAGATGACAATAGGCCTTTCAGGCATCTGTACATAGAATGTTGAATCTAGCCCCTGGTCCTATTTATAAAGCCACTTGAGCTAAGTGGAAGGATTAAGTTAAAAAAATCTTTGACTGTTTTAGTCTACCCCCTACAGCAGTATATATCCTAACATTTTTATTTAAGTTAAACATTTAGTAATTGGTCTTTCCATAGTTTGAATGGCCAAAAGCACTATTGTTTAATCAGTCACTTATCTGCAAGTGGCTAAAAAAATAGTGATGTTAACTTTTAACGCCTTTGAGGTATTTTTGTTACTATTTACCAGTAGACATGCTCAATTTTAAAACTGATTTCAGTTCATATACTATTCTATTTTTTGGAACAAGATGCTTTGATTGAACAAAAAATATTAACATTAAAAAATAAACTGTAAAGTAGTTAGTTATAAGATTGCAGTTTGTTTTAAATCTGCCCCCCCCCCAACATGCAATTATTTAATTTAATTCTAAATATGTTAAAGTATGTAGACACTAGAAGGATTTTTCTGCCACAAGGTTTTCATTTCTATCTTGAGGCATATCATGAATCTGATTTGTTAAGAATATTTGAAGATGCACATGATCATTATTGGCATTTGAGAAGGAGAAGGCAAGCTAACCGGTTGGAGCTTAATTGAATTTAATCATGTTGGACAGACGTCAGGCAGCTCAGATTTTCACTGCTTTGTTTCCATTTTTTTTTAATTTGGTCAAAAAGTTTAGCTACTGAAAATATAAAAAAAATATGTTTTATAGTATCTTTTAAAACAGTAAGCCAATATTTTATTTTACTGTTCAAAAATAATTCTGTAAATTTATTTCCCCCCTAAATTTGATTACTTGTAAAAAGGACACAATTCTTGAGTGTTTACACTAAAAAAATGCATTTCTATTGGTATAAATGCACAATTAATCACTGATGACTTGGGTAGATAGATGATAGACAGATAGATAGATAGATAGATAGATAGATAGATAGATAGATAGATAGATAGATAGATAGATAGATGATAGATAGATAGATAGATAGATAGATAGATAGATAGATAGATAGATAGATAGATAGATAGATAGATAGATAGATAGTGGATTGAAGTAGACAGATAGATAGATAGATAGATAGATAGATAGATAGATAGATAGATAGATAGATAGATAGATAGATAGATAGATAGATAGATAGATAGATAGATAGATAGATAGATAGATAGATAGATAGATAGATAGATAGAATCTAATATTCAAAATGCTTAGAACCTGGGGTTTTCTTTCTGTTATATGGATCAACATAGATTAAATCTGCTAATAGTCAAGTTAACATTTTAAACCTACTTTGATTGTATTGCCATTAAAGGGGAGGTTCACCTTCTGAACATTTTTAAAACAAATAGATATGGCCATTTATTTGCAATTGGATTTAATTTTTTTTTTAATGGTTTGTTTTCAATTTATCTACCTGGTAAAGTAGAACTGCATAGATGCTCACATCATTACTGTCTGCCTAAGCCGGGGGTGGGGGTGGTTCACTGTCACCCTGGCTGTTTAAGGTCCTGTCTACATCGGTGGTTTTAAAGAGTGGACGCTCAAGTTTCCTTAATTAAATGAAATTAATTGTAAATATTGTTCAAATGCTCATATCTGTTGATATTAAAAAAAACTGTGGTAAAGGTGAACAACCCCTTTAATATGTAGCTTAGTTAGGGGCAAGTACAAGTCACGGTTTTATTATTAGAGAGAAAAACTCTATGGGGCCTTGCATAATTTGGAGCTTTCTGGATGATGAATTTCCAGATACGGCATCCCATACCTGTACTTTCTATAGTTGTATACATTATCTTCATTGTTGGGAGCCTAAGGTTATCTGTAAATGGGTATATTCCATGAATGTAACTGTCCATTAAGGTAAGAAACTTAAATTACCTTTATCCATCAATATGGATATTTGGAAGCTTAATTCTTGTCAAGTACAGGGTACTGTCTAATTACTACACACAAAAAGAAAATCTGTAAAAAAAAAAAAAACCTGTTCATTTCTGGGAAATGTCGTTGTTGCATTTTAGACAACCGGTTTCCAGATAATGTATCCCATACCTATATATGTATGTATAGATATATATATTTACCTTTAAACAAGGCCATATGGGATAAAAAAAAGTGGAATATGGAATTGTGCGCTTTATGATACGTTTGTTTTCTGTTTTAGTTGTGTTGCTAGGATATAGTTATATAAATGTATAATTTATTTCAAATCTAAATGAAATACATATTAGGGAAAAATACTTCTTACTGCACAGTATGACATACACTTGCATATTAAAATATTGAATCATCTAGACTGTCAAAAAACATTCTTGCAAGATGTAACATTGTTCTTACTATTTAAACGGATTAAAGACGGTAGTAGTGTCATGGCAAAATAAAAGGTTTATATATATACTGTATATATAAAAGATTCATTCTAAATAGAATTAGCAGTATACACTAAAGATCATGGGAACGCATATGCCAAATTCTGGTTCAACAACCAGCTTCCATGTAATCAGTGACTTCCCACAGTGGCATTAGTTTTGGACACACCTACCCTATCTGCTGCTTCCTTTTGCCAACACCACATGCCTTAGCTAAAAAACCCAGTTTTAGCACTTGATCGATTCCATTTGCACCCTGAATTTTCTTTTGAAGTCATAGGGAGCAGATGGAGGCTTCATTGAGGCAATTAGTGCACTGCAGGCAACAGAAACCACCAGCTGCTCTTTAATGCTTAGATGTGCCCAGAATTATGAAAGCACAATATAGGTACCACCTCTGTCAACGAACTTTAATTACAGACTGGAAATTTTCAGTATAATACAAACTGGCATGTAGTTCTGTTTATATTTAACTATAATAGGCGAATCAGTGGTTGTGTTTGTTCTAGCTATTAATTTGTTTTTAAATTATAAGTTAGGTAAATGTTTCATAATCAAGCATTTGTTCTTGAACATAAGAGCAAAATTATAAGAAGTCTTCCTGTTTTAGTCCAAAATTCTGGTTGTATCAGTTTATTTTACATATTGCTGATTTAATTGTGGTCCTGTAAAATAAACTGGGAAAGATCATTCACCTGTCTTTGTTTTAGCCCTGATGTGATATTTCTTATTCAACAACCTACTTTTTCATTGCTCAACAGAACTAGGATTGCATTTGAAGTCAAATTGCAGAAAACCAGTCGATCAACAGACTTCCGAGTACCACAATCAATATGCACCATGTTCAACGTTATGGTTGATGCTAAAGCTCAGTCAACGAAACTTTGTAGCATGGAAATGGGCCAAGAGGTAACACTCATTAATGATGAATGCATGTAGAGAACTATATAAGAATGGTAGAATAAGCCACTGTAGTCTTGCAATCTAATTATAAAGAGACAAATCAGTGTGTCTTTGGCAAGGGGTCGCAACTCTTATTTGGTTTCTATAATATTATTGGAAACAAACTATGCATCTCCCTTTCATCTTATGCATCTTATGTTTTACTGTTGTATAAGTTCAGTTAGACCTCTTTTTTGTTTTGTCCATATATTCTAGTTTTTACTTCTATTCCTCTGAGACTTTCAGTTCTTTGCATCTGACTGTATTTTAACAGTTTTGGGATGTTTTGTGCTTTTTAGAATGAATGAGGCATTAATATACTCTCGATGTTCTAAAAAAAATTGTTAATACTTCCGTTTATGAGATTCAGCAATATAGTAATACTATACCTTGGTAAAGGTTGCAATTAAATACAATGCTTATAAGTTCAGCTCTTTGTTTTGTAATTGCTTCCGCAATTTTAGTAAAGGGACTTTTGAAGTTGGTGCCACTAGGATTTTTGGAAGCAAATATGCTGAATGCAAAGGTATCATTACGAGAACTATAAACCGTACAAAGACATTTCTATAACTTATAATATTTACCTCTTAGAATGTGATTTTTATTATAAAAAGAAGCTAAAAGGTAAGAAAAATATTTATTACTCCTGTGGCAGCTCGCTAAGCATTTTTTTGAAAGTTCAGTTAAATTGATTGTTTAGCCTGAATTACCATCTTCAACTATACCCAACAAAGTAAACAATTTAAAATTTTTAAATTTGCTACAAAAAATAATAAAAGACAGTAGTGCATACAGGACCTTGTCTATTGTTGCACATGAAATAAGAAAAGACAATTTAACGAACTGTAAAATTTTGAGAGAAAAAAAAAAACTTTGTGCCAATATTCATAACAAACACTTTAAACAATATTTGGAACAAACACTTTAAAAGTATGTATAATTAATTATTGAGCTCAATTTTGTTGCTGCAACTCTGTGAGTTCTAGATAGACAGCAAGGGCAATTGATTTTACCAGAATACACTTGTTAGGTTTAGGGAGCACATATAACTAATAGCCCTTTGACAACCCAGATAACATTGATAACTATGTAGAGTCCCATTTAAAGAAGAGTATTAACGTCATCATGCAGCTCTACAATAAGCATCTACAATAAGAATCTTGCAGGAAAGGGAAACATGTAGTGATGGGCGAATTTGTGGCGTTTTGCTTTGCCGAAAAATTAGCGAATTTCCCGTGAAATTTGTGAAACGGTGAAAAATTAGCGAAACTGTGCCGGCGTTTCGGTTTTGATGCCGGCGTCCATTTTTTTGATGCAGGTGTCCGTTTTTTTACGCCATCGAATTTTCACAGTGGTTTCGCTAATTTATTCGCTGGTGGCGAATCATGGGAATTTGCTGCGAATTCGCGCCTGGCAAATAAATTCACCCATCACTAGAAACATGCTGTTCAACAATATGTTAAGGGTTGCTAGAAAATACTGTAACTTGCTCATCCTTGTGTACAAGGGGTCAAGTGTGTAACATGTGTTCTGCACATAGTGCACCAAAAGGTCCTATGAATAGTGTTTATAGTTTATCCTTTTGAGCTTTAACCCTCCTGGCTCATAAATGTATATAAATAGGGGTCTATTTATTAAACTTCATTTTTTTCTGGTTGAGTTTTTAAAGGAGATTTTTTTATACCCCAAAGCTGCTAAAAATCTAAATTCAAAAATACTCTTGCTAAAATCCTGTCTAGGTCATGTAGAAGTCAATGGCATTGGTCCCTGAAAGTGTTTCTTTATCTGCTTTGGATTTTGTCCGATAATCGATAAAGTTTTCAGGCAACAACTCAAAAAATTGTGCAATTCAGGGCGTTAAACTCAAAAAATGTGTATGATCCAAATTTTCATACACTTTTATCAATACTTTTACTGCACTGACATTTTTGAGCTGATTAGTTAAAAAATGAGTTAAATTCATGGATGGGAGTTAGGTCATATTTTTAAATAAAAAACTGAGAAAAATTCAAGTTTTAGTAAGTAAGTGTAACCCCATAATGTCTCAGTTGGTTCCCACGATTTATAATGCAAATAAGTACATTTGCTACACATATGGAAGTTTCTATATCTGAAGATACTGTACATTAAACCAAATATTTGCTTTAGGTACATCAATTCCTTTTTTTCCCAGTCAATTTGAAATGAGGACCTATGGGAACTACAGTATAAGTGCAAAAAAGCACTTGATTATGAAGATTTCAAGGCTGCAGAGCTGAGCTTGAACTTTGACACATGCATAGTCCCCTTTTCTAAATGTAAGAGGCAACAATACTCAGAAACACACAAAACTATTTTTATTCTTTGTAATTTTAAAGATGGCCAAAAATGGGGAGATAGTAATAAAAGATACTTAACTACATATACCAGTTTCCATTCTTCTTATAGTATCTTATTATAATCTATTTTGAAAGCATCATTTAAAGTCTCCTGTCATGTTAAAAAGAAGTGTAGTTCAAAGTGGTCAAAGTACTGAAATGGCTTTGCTATCCCATAATTTCAGTGGTATTTCGAAGATTATCACTGGGTATCAAGCGGTGACTTTCTCAAAAAGGAACTCCTGCCAAACACATGTTCTTTACCTTTACATGTTCTGTAATAGGATTAGCATATTTGAGCAAGCAAATATATTTCACTTCTTTTTTTATCAAAGAGTAATTATAGGCAATGTTGAAAAAAATCTGTGGCATTGAAACCATGAACCATTTTTCCAAATAGACCCTTGATTAAAAAATGTGGTATTAAAAATTATCTTAACCTGACCATGATTTTGATACATTGCACATCTTTTATTATGAATGACAATTTTAATACAGTATTAAAAATATTCATCATATCTAAGGTACCATGGTTGTCCTTTAGAGTAACAACCTATATAAACAGTGGTGAATTCCAAGAGGTTCTGAAACAGATCAGATAATTAAATGCTACAAACCTCAAAAGGATTTAAACATTTACTATACATGGAACTGTAAGGACTGATGATCGCCTGGTGTCAGGGCAAGTAAGATTTTATAATCCTCCCCACCAGACAAAAAAGCTCACTGCCTGGCCTTTCACTCAACCAAGTAAATATGTGTGTGAAATGCTCTAATGAATGTCTGCTGCATCTAGTTTTCTGTACACATTCAAATCCTTAGAGAAAAGATTTAATTGAAAATCATCTGCGTGATATGCTTGTCAATACATTTCACGCTGTATTATTTTGCACACGCCTAGTCATTATATTTTTGCTGAAACCCATAATTTATCAACTAAAAAGTTTGCAACCAACCAAACCTTGCCAGTTCTTCTGTGCTGCAACTCATCATCAAATTTTGATGTTAAATTATATGACTGTATTCTTCCAAGGGCGAGGGACAATGGTGTGGGTTGTTCAGCTGTTTCAAAACTAAAATTTGCTGGCCGTAGTCTCCCTGTGGGATAACCTCATCCTTGAGTTTACTCTTGGAGAAGAGTTTTCTGTCCCTCCGGATTTTTTTGATCAATTTTTATAAATGGGGCTGTTAAATTCATGTTTTTTTATTGTCGTTTATGATGTGTGAGACTGAGACTATGGGGCCAATTCACCAAGCTCGAGTGAAGGATTCGAAGTAAAAAAACTTCGAATTTTGAAGTGTTTTTTGGGCTACTTCGACCATCGAATGGGCTACTTCGACCTTCGACTATGACTTGGAATCGAAGGATTCGAACTAAAAATCGTTCGACTATTCGACTATTCAATAGTCGAAGTACTGTCTCTTTAAGAAAAAACTTCGACCCCTAGTTCGCTATCTAAAACCTACCGAACCCAACGTTAGCCTATGGGGAAGGTCCCCATAGGCTTTCCTCAGTTTTTTTGGTCGAAGGATAATCCTTCGATCGTTGGATTAAAATCCTTCGAATCGTGCGATTCGAAGGATTTAATCATTCGATTCGAAGGATTTAATCGTTCGATTCGAAGGATTTAATCGTTCGATCAAAGGATTATTCCTTCGACTAAAAAAACTTAGGAAAGCCTATGGGGACCTTCCCCATAGGCTAACGTTGGGTTCGGTAGGTTTTAGATAGCGAACTAGGGGTCGAAGTTTTTTCTTAAAGAGACAGTACTTCGACTATCGAATAGTCGAACGATTTTTAGTTAGAATCCTTCGAATCCTTCGATTCCAAGATCTAACTATTTGCGCTAAAATCCTTCGATTTCGATATTCGAAGTCGAAGGATTTTAATTCCCAGTCGAATATCGAGGGTTAATTAACCCTCGATATTCGACCCTTGGTGAATTTGCCCCTATGACAAAGGTGAGTCTCAAAGCACCCGTATATAGCTGTGCAAGTGTTTTGTTGCTCATGGAATATTGTTGAGCCCCCTATTTTCAGGTTTGCACATGGAAATTTGACCCATTCATACCAAAAGCACTCAGTAAGTTTGGTATTTATGAAAATACATAAAACTCTAAAATATTGTACATTTTGTTCACTATAAAACTTATGCTTTGACAATAGATTTTTTCTTTTATTTTGATTTCTCTTGCAGTACTGTGTCATAGTCTATGCTGTTGATATATAATATTATATATAATTATTTTAACAAAAGCATTATATTCTTATGGAACAACATACACTTGAAGTAATAATACAATAAGGGTAACCAAACTGATTTTTTGCTATCAATGTCCAGCATTTCCCATTTGTATTAATGAAGAAAGAAAAAAAGTGCAAAATTGGCAGGATCCTTCAGATCCCTATGCACAGTCAGATAATTTTATTATACCAGTCATTTTTGCATTTTGAGCACTACATTTGGGTGTGCTTAAATAGTCCTAGTCCTCATCTCTTCGTTCCTCCATTACTGTGTTAGTTAGCACTGTATTAGTGAAGGGAGAGGCACATAGGTTTCATCTATCTGCCCTACATGCCCATACCCCTGTATAAAGTGGCTAGAGTAACAGGCTGCATCAGGGCCTGGTCCTTATAGCCTGCTTTAAGGCAGGGAGTAAGGACAGGACTAGCTGAGCCTAACACTGCACTCATCATTTTTTATCCATCACTCAATACAGAGAGCAGCACACAGGGGAGAAAGTGCTCCCAAAATGAGCACTAAGGGACTTGCATATGCTCTTGTACCCGCAGGATCATGATTGTCCCGACTAATGTTAATAGCCTGGTCACAAATCAAGCAAATTTTATTGATTTCCCCACACCTTCATAAATTCTCCTATTTTTGTTCTTCTTTCAGCCCTGTGTTATAGTTTTAATTGTGTGTGAGCCTGAGGAATAAACGGATTCACAGAATTTGCAGCATTATGTTTTATGCATTTATTTATGGTCTGTTCACATTACTTTTTACTTTTTAGATCTTGTAGTGTCTTTCTTTCTTTAGCTCATATGGCTACCAAGCCCACAATTACAAACACACTGTAATACCACCTGTTATTTATATTATCATAATTATTTCAACTCAGAAATTCCTAATTATTGTGTTTTTCATGAATAAATTATTGTACCATTTTATATACCACAATTAGACATGGCAGGTTGCATGTAAAAGAGAAAATAAAAATAATCTTAAGGCAGGAAGGAGACTTAAAACTAGGCATTGAAGTTTTTCACACTAATTATCCATTTACATCTTGTATGGTATTGACATGAGTCCATCCATAAATTTGGCTAGTGTGTACCTTACCCCTTATGAGTAGGGTCAAAAAAATGTTTTTAACAATTTTTCTGTTAGATGGGAAATAAATATACACATTTAAACAAATAGAGTTTAAATAATTATCCCCCATAAATATAACTATAAATTGTGATCTTTGTTCAAAAAAAGTGCTTGAAAATAATTTGGGATAAAGATATTCATATACCACCTCTTTTAATCATCTTGGGATCAACTATATTGGGCAGATTAATCAGTGATAGTAATAAAACAAATTCTAATTAATTCATATCAATGTACTATAAAGATCTGTTTGTAGATGAAGGGTTTAATTCCTTATTTCAAGAATGTTGATTCAATCAGTATTGATATTGATAAATTTCACTGGTGGGGGGGATATAAAACATTGTCCATAACTGACAATTGGATTTTTTGTGTCGGACCACTTGTTACTTTGGGTCAAAATGAATCCCTGAAAGCATTACGTTAAATGCAGAATTTTTAAATCTTTCTTAAATCTGTCAATTCAAATGAATTGACTTGCCATACCAGACAAATACATGGGTCACTTGCATCAATTTTTTAAATTGAATTTCAAGTTTGATTTTTTTTCATGTTTGCCCATATAGAAATGTGTATATTAAATATTTTTTATTGCCGACAGAATGTCAGACATTATTGCATGCAATTTAGGGAATTTATCAAGGTGTGTAAAATGCAGGCAAATTCTGGGATAAATCCCATAACCATTTCTTATGTCATTTTTATGCATGTGTTTTTGTGCTTAAATCATTTTATGTAGGCCTCAATTTGTATGCTTTTAGTTTAGCAGTGAATGCTCCCTGAATCTGATTCTACTATTTTTCCGAATATGATTCTACTACTTTTAAATGACTCAGGAAGTTATTAAAAACAGCTCATATAGTATAATATTAGAGATAAGAAATTTATTTTCCCAAAGTATTTGACCAGTGTTCACACATTTTGAAACTCACCATAAAAAAGGACCAAAAATTTCCCACTGTTTTTTTTCTTTTTAAAAAATCCAAGCTTGTGATAAAAAACACTTTTGTATTTTAAAACATGATCAGAAAAAAACAAAAGAAATCAAAAAATGTACAAAATTATGGAATTAACTTGCATTTTTTGCCTTCTTTGTCAAACCAGGGATCTTAAATATGCACCCAAGAGACAAGAGATGGTGGTTCATATGTGAACAAAATTTTTAAATTGATGGATCTCCAGATACAGCTTGATCTGTTTACTGAGGGAGCTTTTTAGAAATGAACATATACTGCACATATACTGTGCTTAAAGAGAAGTCTATAGTTATACGCCATAATAAAGATTGTCTTTAGACAATTGATTATGTTTGTGTGATGCAAAAGATTTTCCATTGAAATGATTTAATATAAGTTTTTGCATACCCATGAAAATGTTTTGCAACTCTTCAGCCAGAGGGTTACAGTATATATAATTAAACTTTTATTAAACAAGTCATTTTGAGACAATTAGACCACTTTCAAGCAGCTCTTTTCTCTATGCATCATAAAAATGTAATTTGTCTATGTTGTTCTGAATTGTGTGATTTTTTTTTTGACTGCAACTTTTTTACCTTCCAATTTTTAAAACTGAATGTGACAAAAGAATAGCCACGAATACCTGCTTTGTTTTTAACTTTTTTTATTATTAATACTGCTCCCTTCTCATATTTTCATCACACCACTCATTTTCATATTTCTAATTTTCTAATTTTTTTTATCCATCATTCTGTTTCTGTTTTCATTAAACATATTTTACCTCAATTTATTCTTTTCCATGTCTACTGTACCTTCCTCTTTATTTCTGTTCCCAATCATCTGAAAGTTTGCTAAACAGTGGGTAAGTGTGCCTAACATTTTCATCTGTAATGTCACCTCTCACTCCCCGATGTATAATTAGCATTTATATCAGTTTCCTTTTCTCCCTTCTGTCAACATGCGCATTGTTTTGACTTAATTAGCATTTTAAATAGACATTAATGCAAGCAAGTGAAAATGAATCTTCTGAGATATATTTTTCATTATTCTTTTATTTAAATATTTTAATATTTTATTTATCTACAAAATGTCACCTCGTCTTACTTTTTTTGTTTTTGCTACAGGACATTAAAATAAAACAGAAGAAAAAATTGTAGAAGCACATGTTCTGTGGTGTATTAATTCTCCAAAAAGGATAGTCAGGTTAATTAACAGTTTATGTTCACAGCTGATACACTTAAAATTAAAAAGTAGCATTCAATTTTTACTTTGGAAAAAAGGCATAAGAACTTCCTTGCTCTTGTTTACTGTTTCTAAAAATTGCCCTTTTGTGTCTTTTATTTTTAGCACCAATACCACTCCAAAATTGATGAGCTAATTGAAGAAACAGTTAAAGAGATGATCACACTTTTAGTGGCAAAGGTAATTTTCTGCATAAGAAAATATGACCCAGTGAAATCCTATTGTGTATATATTAAACAGGGAGGTAGGAGACACATTGCTATTTATTTACTGGATGTTAAAATATTTGCATTTATAAAGTATTGGGGTTTTCTCTGTGGCTTTATTAAAGTTAATTCAGTTTATGTATTTCAGATGTCCCTATGATTACACATGTTGAACAGTTGAAAAAAAAACATTTTCATTTTCTGATTCATTTGATATATAAATACCCCATGCTGTATTAGCAGAGAAGAATGGATAACTACCATTTATTATGAAATTGATGGAACAATAATCCTGAAAAATGTATCATTAGTATTAGCTTTTACCATTGTACTGAAGATATTCCCCAATATTTTTGGTAAAGAATACTGTGAACGCAGCCCAGGCCGGTTCCTGTTCCTTCCTTTATCATGATATCTGGTCTTAGCTTTAAGAGCAAGTCTTCATATCTACCAGTCACCAAGTCAAACCCGGAATACAGTAGCCTTGTAGCCTTGTCAATGCTAGGCTCGAAACAGTAGTAGTAGGGCTCAGTTTGTGTGCTCCAATCTCTTGGATGTATTTTTGGGTTTTAATCTGGTTTTTATCTAAAGTAATTTTGCACTAATCATCTGGTTGGAGTTTTACATGAATGTCATATAAGGCATTTTTCAACAGGAATACATTTCTTTGAAATACATGTACTATGTTTGAATAGCACATGTAACATTGAGCCCAAGAGCAACTGACAATGAATTGTGTTTTTCTTAATGAGTTTTTAGAGGCTTATAAATTTAGGGTATATATCTCTCTTACTGCCTTTAGGGTAATGTGATTTTAAAATAGAGTACCAACTACTAATTCATAAATCTATTGTTTTGTTTACTTATTTCTTAAAATATTTGTAGGTTTATGTCTACAGGTTGTTAGAAACAGTTTTTTCCCTATTATACTTACAGTATTGAAGGTACAGGTATGGGACCTGTTATCCAGAATGCTTGGAACCTAGGGTTTTCTGGATACCGGATCTTTACATTATTTGGATCGTCATACCTTAAGTCTACTAGAAAATGTAAACATTAAATAAACCCAATTCTGCCGCCAATAATGATTAATTATATCTTAGTTTACGTCAAGTACAAGGTACTGTTTGATTATTACAGCGGAAACAGAAATAATTTTAAATTATTTGGATAAAATGGGGTATATGGACAGCCTTTCAGTAAATTCAGAGCTTTCTGGATAACGGGTTTCCAGATAATGGATCCCATACCTGTACAAATAATTCTATTCCTACCAGGTACAAGTGAGAGGTACTAATATCCCTGTATGGCATGAACCAACTCCATGTCCATGCTCTTAGTTTGTGCAAAATTTGTTATTTTCTCATTTGCAACCATTCAACTTTTAGGGCAGTAGTACATGAAATTATTTGGGCTTTACCCACCACTTTTTTTCAAGGTGCTTAAATTTGCAGGCCCAAAATTGCCTTGAACTGGCCTCTATGACAATTACCTCAAAGCACCTTCTCCACTCTTTTTAAAAACAGTATACTTCTCATATGTATGTAAGACTAATCATATAATAAGCAACTGTTCATAGTTTATGACTCTTTATGACTTGGTAGAGTTATGACTTTGACATAGGGGCCATTTAGAATTGCAAGTGCACTTGTGTTCCAACAATTTTCACCACAGTCAGTTGTGAGTTATACCCCATTGTCTAAATTTACTTGGGCCAAATTTTTGGGAACAAATGCTGCATTTTTTGGAAAAAAACATGCCAATTGCACTCAAAATTGCACTTTGCTTACTGTCCTTGTGGATGAAAATCATTCCTAGATTCAACTGGATTAAAACAGATTCTTAGCATTTTGGTGGACTGTATTAATCTGCCATGTTATTAAAAAAGCTTAACAAATAATTAAATGTTTATTTCTTTATTATTAGTTTGTCACTATTCTAGAAGGTGTCCTATCTAAACTCTCCAGATACGATGAAGGGACATTATTTTCCTCCTTCCTTTCATTTACTGTAAGTCCGTCCTCTTTCTGACATATATTCATATATTTTGTATTGTAAACATTTGATGTTGGTAGTCCGTTTGACACAGCTGAACCATGTAGCAAAGCACATGTAATATTCAATCTGCACTGAAACGCATACTTTGAAACTGTTCGTTGCTGCAATTTTGTACTAACAAACCACCAAAAACTTCTGGTAACTCTGAGTCCAGACTGTGCTGTGTTGTTTTGGCAAATTGGATTCTGACCTGACTGTGTTATAATGACATTATTGTCAGATATTTGTTTTTTTTGTTTTTTTAAATTCTTGAAACAATAGTTGAAACAAAATATAATATTCCCCTCACATGTTGCTGAAACAATGGCTCATTTCTTTTGAAGCAATAAAAGCTAACCAGAATACCTTGCAACATAATTTGCTTTCAAAGGCAGATGAGAAGCTGGACGCACCTATTTTTGTATTTTAATATTGCAAAAACCCTTTTCTATTATATATTGTATGATCTCCCGATGATTATTCTGAAACAAGAAGAGTAAAATCGACTTCTTTTACTGTCCTTTTTCCTTTAAGGTGAAAGCAGCTTCCAAGTATGTGGATGTACCAGTAAGTATTACTTAAACGTTGGTATTTTGTGTAAAGAGATTGTGGTGTGCATTTTTATGATTGGCATGTGGCAAAATTCTACAAGTCTTGTAATTTTGTAGAATTAATTTAGATTAGTTAATGATTGCTTTCCCAGTGCGCGGTAATGTACAATTTTTTTCCTTGTGTATGGAAAAAAGGATTGGTCTATAATTCTGACACTTTTAGGGACTTGGTTTCAAGTCTACAAATAACAACAAGTTCAGCATCAAATAATCCATTTCTCGTTGATCTTTAGTGTAATGGCAATCCTATTTTTATCACTTTATTCAGTGATTTATTTTACTAAAGTGCTTTGGGTCGTACATGACTGTCTGATGGAAGCAGCTTTCAGTCTAACGATAAAACACTTATACTTTGGGTAAAATTTGCATTTAAATTGAGGTTAAGCACATGAATATTGACTGAAAGCTTTGTAGGCAATGGTTAGCTTTCATAGACGCACAGTGCTTCAAGCAAATTCATTATTAAACACTCTAGTTTCAGAAATGAACTCTAGTTTTGGTGATTAAAATTAATACTTAAATACTTATCTAAATATTCTGTTAAACCCCCTGTCACCTGAACATGCTGAAGTGCCCAACATAGCAAAATACAGCTCCTTCTTAGAAATCTTATAAAATGTCAAAAAAATTTTTGCAATATGTTGCTCTTTAAAGACATAAGACCCAAATGATATTCTATATTATATACTATATTTTTTTTAACTCTACATATTTATAAAAGAGCATTATTAAATCTATTAAAGAAGATGAGACATAAATGGTAAGGTCTGTAATAGTAAATATATTTCCAGCTATAAAAAAAGACACCTCTTTAATTGTTTTTCATGATAATTAATTGACCTGTACTATAATATAAATGAGCCTTGGTAATTTACCCAAAAAAAAAAAAAGAACTTTTTAAATCAAAATTTGACATAAATACCCCAAAAATAAAATATCAGGTATGTCAAATTGGGGTTTTAAAAGAAAATTCCAAGTGTTTCAATAAACCTTAATTAATTGAATTGTTAAAATAATCTATATGCAATATTTACATCTGGTTCAACAAAAAAGAGACACATTCCATGCAAATTATGGCTAAAATTATCACAAATTATAAGAACTCAGCTTTAGCACTTTTATCCACACTTTTTTTTATTCCTACACAGTTAAAGAGTTCATTAAAACCCCCTTTAGGATTACTTTACACTACGATACCTAATAAGTGGCGAATATCAGATTTTATTGAGAGAACTGCAATCTATTGCACATTTAATATGCACAATTACATTCAAGTGTGTATCACATAATAATTACAGCTCCCTCTGCTTATTTAAGTACAATCTGTTAAAACGAAACACAAATTATATAATGAGATTGATAAAAAAAATGTATAACAATCTTATTTTTAATTTTTTTAGCCTTTTGCTGTCATTTATGCAGCCCATGTTTTATTGTATTTTAATTTTCTGTCTTGGATAAACATAGTATTTAAAATATAAACTATTATTTCTTGTAAAGCCTCCTCAGATGCCAGATTTGCTACCATCCATTTGAATTAATCGGTATATAATCATGCTCCATCAAGAGCTGAAATTAGATGATAAATTATACTTTGTTTGCCTGGGTTTCTAATGGTAACTTTTAACGCTTTAGGCTTACAGCAGTTAATGTCGAAGGGTTTTTAATCAAAGAAACAAAAGAGAAAGCTGTATTGAGTTACATGGTTATGTTCGTGAGTGGCACTTATTAACAAGTGTGACATAAAAGACTATAATTTTGCCTGCTATTGTTTTGCGGAAGTTGTTTTGAAACCTTAGAAATTGAAAAAAAAAAAAATCTGCACTAAAAAAAAACCCTGCATTATTGTTTCATAGGTGACAATAATTATAACAGCCGATATGCCTTAAGCATTAAGCACATATAGGTGTAGGGTAACAGGAAAAGTCATGACTGTCTGGGTCGTGAAGTGGGAATAATTATGCACAATCTGCACAACATATAAACATTTATATACAAAGGGCCTTGAGCGTTGTGAATATGCGACTTCCGATTGACATATCATATGTACGCTCTATAACCATATATGGGATGTTAGTTATACAAATGCTGTTTCGCTTGTATTTGCTTATATTATTATATCAGTTTGAAAAGTTACATGTAGAAAAATGTAGAAAATTCCAACCTAATTAGTGATGGGCGAATTTGCCCCATTTCGCTTTGCGGGAAAATTTTTGATGCTGGCTCCCATTTTTTACGCCGGCAGATTTTTTCGGGCGAATTTTCGCGGGCGTTTCGCAAATTTATTCGCTGGCGGTGAATCGTGGAAATTTGCCGCAAATTCGCGCCTGGCGAATAAATTCGCCCATCACTAAACCTAATCCTTGTTTTAACAATATTATAAAATTTCAGTTTTGTATTGACATTGTTTCAGAATCCCTCCTTATCTTACCTATTGAACAGAGGGAAACAGCCTCGGAGCCCATGCAGTTAACCTGAAGGCACTCCTAATTGCTGTTTATTAGTACATTACACACAGCGTGGACATGTAGCACTTGCCTTGAATAACATCTCAATTCTTCCCATTGTTTTTCAAATTAGTACCTTGTCATTGTTTCAGCAAGTGTTTGAAAATGTTGCAACATTCAAGAGGCAGCCATTGCTCCCCCTTTGCCTGGTAGAAAAAATATATGTTTTTTTTTTTTTTTTTTTTTAAAAAGTCAAATTACAGTTCTGCTCTCCAAATGCTCCTCATTTTCACCACAGAAATTACTTTGGAGTGCTAACTAACTTCAATTTGCAGGGCCTGACAAACTCATACTGTAATAGCAGAAATTGATGGTTTGAAATGAAAGGTAAAATTTAATCAGAAATGTAAGCGCCATTGTTTGATTGGAAAATGAATGGATATTTAATATCAAAAAGACAGTAGATTTTCTGCTACAAAACAAAGCATATCTTTGCAGGCTTTTATTGCTTTCAGTGGCTCAGAGTTACCAGTTATTTTATTGCTTTTATTGCTTTAGTGGCTCCCAGTCTTAAAGGGCACCTATCACAGCCAAAATCAAACACATATTAACAATCTGACCAGTACAAGCTAAACACATTTAATCAAACTACATATATAGTTTTTTGAAAAAACAGCAGGTTTTAAAAAAATTCCTTACTTTGTCAAATGGGTTCTTTCCCTAAGGGAGGCCATATTGAGACTCTAACAGAGACTCTAATGTGCAAATTTCAGGAGCATGCTCAGATTGTAACACTGCTTTGAGTATTCTACCCAGAATGCCTTGTTTTAGTAAACTCCTCCACTAGAAGTATCCACTAGAAGTGCTGCCACCTGCTAACTTCCAGCAGGGGGCAGCACTACTGTACAGCAGCTAACACACAGGTTTGGCTGATTTGAAAATAGCTTACAAGGGTTGATAAGCAACAAGGAATTTGAACTGAGCATGTGCGAGATTTCAGAGCTACAGTTGGCTGGAAAGATATAGGTAGGAGGAGCCAGTGAAATCCAAGATGGCTGCCTCAGCTAGAACTGCAGTGGAGATAGGGGAGATCTTGCAGAAGGAATAGGGAGCTGATCATTTACATTATACAAACAATTCTAACTGTTTTAAAAAATCGGATTTCTTGAACTTTCACATAGTGTATTTACTTAGTAAATGATTTTGGTCATGATTGGTGCCCTTTAATGCAGTACCTTGATGTGGTCTCTAGGATTAGATATGCATTGCGTATTTTTAAGGGATGCACCGAATCCACTATTTTGGATTCGGCCGAACCCCCGAATCCTTCGTGAAAGATTCAGCCGAATACCGAACCGAATCCGAACTCTAATTTGCATATGCAAATTAGGGGTTGAAAGGGGAAAATATTTGTAACTTCCTTGTTTTGTGACAAAAAGTCACGCAATTTTCCTCCCCGTCCCTAATTTGCATATGCAAATTAGGATTTGGTTCGGCCGGGCAGAACGATTCAGATGAATCCGAATCCTGCTGAAAAAGGCCGAATCCCGAACCAAATCCTGGATTCGGTGCATCCCTAGTATTTTTTAAAATGTGCAACCATTCCTCAGTGTCTGGGGTAATTAATGTAACTCTTTGTCTAAAATAAAGGAAACTAACAGTCCAAGATATGTAGTGCTGTATGCATTCTGTACTTTGTAGGCTATTTGCAAATATTGTATTATACCTCCTACTAATAATATTTTACTTCCATGAAGGGTTTTAAAAAATCATTGTGCTGAAAGGTTAGTGCACAAAAAGAGTCAACTAGATTGGGCCTGCATGTGGCAGGGAATAAGAACAGGGGTACGTTGTGCTCACAGATGCTCTGCATCTCACACAGAGGTATTTCTAATCTACTGTGGAGCGAAGAGTCCAAATATGTCCAGGATGCAAGTGCTTACACAATGAACCCTCTTAAAAATAAAAGTTGTGTTTAATGTAGAAACATTGGAATCCATCTGCCAGGAAGTGGTGAACTATTCATGGTTCATTTCTCCCAAAAAATATGACATACAAAAAAATTTCTGCTTTGAAATTAGCCAAATGTTCTTGTTCATGCCCTTTTATCTCTATCTGTTATTTAAAATAAAATAAAAAATAACTTATTTTTATTATATATTTGAATATCAAGAAAGGTTACTAATAAAATGTCAAATCCAGTTGACGGAATTCTTACCTCTTAAAAATGTCCCTTATATTTTGCACCTTTTACAGCTGAAAAGCAATATTGTCATTAATATGGCTTAATCATAACAGTCCTATAAAATGTTGTTGTAATCGGTTCCCCCTCAATGTCTAGATATTTCAAATGAAAAAGTTTCCTTTCATTTATTTTCAATCTTTTGTTTTTGTTTTAACAGAAACCTGGAATGGACCTTGCCGATGCCTATGTGACATTTATACGCCACTCTCAGGATGTCCTGCGTGATAAGGTCAATGAGGAGATATATATAGAAAGGTTATTTGATGTAAGTAAATGCCTTCTCCTCCTTGGGAAGCAAGGTGGAGACTCGCCAAAATGTGACAAAATAAAAGACAAGGGGATAAGTCACATTTTGAGACAGCTTATCTTTATAAGAGCTTTCCTTTCCCCTCTAATTTGCTCTTTTTCTGCTTTAAATCTGTACTTTGCTGTACTGTCTCTTGGTCTTTGTGTGACACTAATCATAGAAGATATTAATTGTATAGCCATTGTCTTGAATATGATAAATATAGAGTTTTTTAAAAATTAAAAAAACAGGTAATGCCATATGTGGCACACACATTTTATCCCTGCAGCTTTTTTCAAGAAAACGTTTGGTGACAAAACAAGTAGACTTGCTACTCATATTAATCAATCAAAGGGCAAGAGTATGACGCATAGGTAAAGTTAATGTCTATATGGGCCACTAGGAGCAACAGTAGATTGTTAGGGGAATTGATTTGTAACTGATCTCTTCTTATTTCATACCCAAAATTAGGACCTTACTCTGATGTATAAGGAGATGTATGTAATTAGAGGTGTCCAAAGTCTGGCTCCATAACTGTTGGTTACCACCGATGTTTATGGAGGTAATATCTATGAAATGGTGCACAAATGACGCCCCCATTACAATTACCTTTATATCCCTTTGACAATGGTGGTCAAAGACAAATGCCCTTTCTGCCTTAACCGAAAACCAAATGTTTGTTACTGAGATTTTTTCTGAGAAAAGTTGCATAGACAAAACCTGATTATATTACCTAAATGGTTCTTTTAAAGTGTAATTTAATAATAATTAGGGTTCATGAAGCTATCAAATATTTGATTTATGTAGGTAAAGGACATATTATAAGTGTTTTTTTCCCTATGCAACAGTTTTAGTGCGTCAGTTAGGGATATAATTAAATTTTGTCCCATATTTAGGGGCAGATTTATCAAGGGTCGAATTTCGAAGTGGTATATACTTTGAAATTCGACCATCGAATAGAATCCTCCAACATTCGAAGTCGGAGGATTTTATTCATCGTACAATCGTATTCCGATCATAGTATGATCATACGATCGTACTTCAAATCGTACGATTCAAACAATTTTATCGTACGATCGTACGATTTTCCTTCGAATTTAAAAAACGTTGAAAATTGCTCTGGAAGGTCCCCATAGGCTAACTTCGGCAGGTTTAAGTTGTTGAAGTATTAAAGTCGAAGTTTTTTTAAAGAGACAGTACTTCGATTATCGAATAGTCGAACGATTTTTACTTCGAATCAACGTCAAAGTAAATTCCAAGTCGTAGTATCCTATTCGATGGTCGAAGTATCTAAAAAATTACTTTGAAAATCAAACTTTTTGTACTTCGAAAATTCACTCGAACTTAGTAAATCTGCCCCTTAGTAAAACATATATGTAATTTGAAACAATTGAATGCAATTTTACCAATTACAGTAAATATATTTTTTCATATTGATACATACATCGAGGAAAGTATTAATAACAGCTACAAAATCTGTGGGGAAATGTGTAGACGTGTAGGTGAAGAAATGCTTATGCAAAATCACCTAACACCATCCAGTTAACACATTTTTTTAGTGAGATGTTCCACCTCCAACTTTACTCATCACCTGAATTGTTTAGTCAAACCAATAGTTTCAGTCAAGATAAAAAAAAATGCAGGTAAATTTACTTAGAATAGGAATAAAATTATTGGATAATATGTTAAAAGTGGAGTGTAGTTAATTCTGGTGATTGGTTAACAAAAACATAGACATTAATAAGATGGTTACCTAAAACACCTAAATGCTCTGCCTTCACTTTTTTTACATATCGGACAAACTTTTTCTAAAGCCAACTCTTCTGTCTTTATGTTCATGTTCCCTCATTCTGTAATGTAAATAGTGTATTGCTGTCTGCAACACTGTATTGAATATGGCCAATGTACGACGGCAAATAATGTCACTGTTATAAACTCGAGTCAGTCTTGTGTGTGGCATGCATCTCTGTAATAACTCTTCTTTTTCTCTGTCAGTCATCTAAATGTGTGCAAACCCTGTTTCAGAGCCATCTGAGCTCCCCGTCATGCATTGCTTGGCTTATCCAATCATTTACGTCCATGGTGTGCTACGATATTTTGTTTTTCACTCAAACTTCTTCTTCATTATCTTTTTTGTTATCCATGCATTTTCTCCTCCTTTTATTTTTGTCAAGGGAAACATCTCTTATTTATATTTCTTCATAATTTCTTACTTCCTTACTGATCTTCTTTCAAATGAAAATGGAACTTATCTCTCATGTCAGATGTTTTATCACATTCTATCAAGCGGCATGAATTAGAGTCAAATAATCTTCCTGTGTACATCTACTAGCATGACCCGCTACCACTGAGAATGCATCATACATGCATAAAGCGTACTTTCAATATCCTCCATACGGTTCTATGCATGCATGCTCATCTGAAGCCTGAATCAATAGAAGCCTGGTCCAAAAGTAAATCATCCATTAGGCATTGGATATAGAGTCAACCCAAGACAAAATGCAGTAATTCTGCCAATTGGTAAAATCGTTTTCATCACAAAATTCCCAGTGGATTGTTCTTTTCGATGCCTATGCTGCCTTTTCTGACCCTCTCCCCTTTCCTTTTTATTTCAACATGGTTGCGTTTGTCCTGCATTTCCTTGAATTTTATAATGGAACTTATGATCCTGTGTTAAGATTCTTTACAGAATAATGGTTGATAGAAAATCAAATTTTACAAAGGACTATAAATAGTGATGGACGAATTTATTCACCAGGCGCGAATTCACATCGAATTTATGCGATTCCGCGCCAGCGAATAAATTCGTGAAACGGCGCCCGTCAAAAAAACGCAGTTTCGCGAATTTTTCGGCGAAGCTAAACGGCGCAAATTCGCCCATCACTAACTATAAAACCTCTGCATTATAAAGAAATCAGAACAAACTATTTTCCATGCCTTTTTTTGTTTTTCTGTTTACAAAAAAGAATGGTTTGGAAAACAAATTCAAAATGGGCTGAGGGTATGCACTTAAAAGTGTGAAACAAGGAATTTACAATGGGAATTACATCCTTATTTTAAAATATACAGCCAGTAGACATGAGTGAGGCATTCTGTGACCATATAAAGGTTAAAGGACACAGGACATGATTTCATAGTTACATACAAAATTTGTACAGAGTCATGTGCCATCTCCAAGCACTGACTGTAAAGTATGACATCATCAAGCAATGTTTTGAAAATATAAAGGAAAAAGTAAATATTTTACAGGTCATCCATGGCTTTGAATACATAAATATATTTGACCAAAATACTTGGCATTTTTTGTACAAAATAAATTTAGAAACCCCCAAAATATTCAGTAATATTTTAGTACCCTTCAAAGCTAATGTCATCTTCAAAGTTAAACTCATTTTCTAATATGTGCAAATCGTGAACACTTTTTTCAGGCCATTGGATTTCTGGGCAGAAACCACAAAGACGATTAACTAGGAGGCTGTATTTGTACTTTTAGGACATTGTTTATCCATTTTTTTAATGTGGCAAAATGCCTAGACAACTACCAGTCTAGAGTACCAACTGATTCTCATCTGAAGAACAATAATAAAATAAATACAAAATAAGCAAAATATAAAATAATGCATTATAAATAAATACAATAAAACTAAATGTAAAATAATGCAAAAGTCATAAAAAATCAATCATTTCACATATATTTTACTTTTATCCTCATTTTCAATTCTGGAATTAAAAATGAGAAATTACATTTAACATTTATATACGCAAATGCATTCGAAATTGTTTCCTAATTAAAATAAAGCACTTTTACCCCTACTGTATTCAATAACAGAGATTTTTTTCCAACACAAATTTAAGCATATTATCTGACTGCTAACGTTACTTTAACTGTTTTGACTATAATATAATATAAATTGGGATGGTGGGTAGTTTGATGCCTACCTAAACCCAACAAAATTCTATTATTAATGAAAATAGAATTATCAGTGTAAATTTATTTATTTAAATTCAGTTGTGCTTTTATTTCAAATAATTTTTGCACTGTTAAAAATGCATTCAAATCCTTGTAGTTTTTATTTTGTGTCCATTGTGTCTTCCAAACCATTTTAGAATATTGTAACCTTTTTTTTTTCTTCCCAGCTCAGCTGGCGCAAGTTTAATTCGTGTGACCCTCATCTCTTTTTATTTTTGTGTGTAAATTTTTTTTCTTCCTACTCACCATCCCCTTTTGCATATCCTTTTATTTACCCCTCTTGTTTTCCAATTTTAGAAAAGGCTGGATGGTAATAGTTCTGTCATGTACCTGAGAATATTTGAGGTAATTTTTTTTCTCATCTAAAAAATGTTAAGTTTTGCCATCTCCGTTTTTCAAAATCATTACTCATTTTAGCATCATTTTACTGTTTTATTTTGTCGTGAAAGCATTCCAAAGCTACATGGCTTGTGGCGGTTATTTCAATGAAAAATTCTAATACAACTTTCTCTTCAGAATTTATTTTCTATCTCAATATGCAGTGGAGCAATTTGAATTGATTGTTATTGTCATATAAATGCAATTGATGGCATAGGTACTGTTAAATGTGAAAAACAGGTAACATGGCCTGATTTCAAAGGTAATGCTTTCCTGCATTGTGAGCCTGGCATCTTGAGGATGGCCCGTCGTTTTACTAAATCACCATATATTTGGGACTTCTACGCCAAGGCAGGCTGCTTTGTGCTCTTATAGAGAAAAGTGGGCAGTAACCTAACTGATATTCCATGTTATCTTGGACCTAGAAGTTTGGTGGGGCTGTATCCCCAAAAGTCTTGGTAATTTGAGCCAAAAAAAAATGTGCCATTCCCTGCACATCAGGGGAAGGCACAGTACAAATTTCAAAATTGTGTTTTTGAGTTTTATAGGAATGTCCATGAAATATAAGGGGGTTTAAATTTGCGTTTATCTCATATTTTATGTAAAAAAAACGATGACAAGATCCCATGCTTGATTTGACTTTGTTTATTAATTAAATAACCCAAATTAATCAGATTGTGGGGGAAAACTCGATCAAATCAAGTGAAAACCAAACTGCTTAATTTTTCAGGCATTTTTCCCAAATCGATCAATTTTCGAGTTTTTGCCAGAAACCCCAAAAAGTTCAGATTTTCAGGCTACATAGTTACATAGTTACATAGTTAAATTGGGTTGAAAAAAGACAAAGTCCATCAAGTTCAACCCCTCCAAATGAAAACCCAGCATCCATACATACACCCCTCCCTACTTTTAATCAAATTCTATATACCCATACCTATACTAACTATAGAGCTTAGTATCACAATAGCCTTTGATATTATGTCTGTCCAAAAAATCATCCAAGCCATTCTTAAAGGCATTAACTGAATCAGCATCACAACATCACCCGGCAGTGCATTCCACAACCTCACTGTCCTGACTGTGAAGAACCCCCTACGTTGCTTCAAATGAAAGTTCTTTTCTTCTAGTCTAAAGGGGTGGCCTCTGGTACAGTGATCCACTTTATGGGTAAAAAGGTCCCCTGCCATTTGTCTATAATGTCCTCTAATGTACTTGTAAAGTGTAATCATGTCCCCTCGCAAGCGCCTTTTTTCCAGAGAAAACAACCCCAACCTTGTCAGTCTACCCTCATAATTTAAGTCTTCCCTCCCTCTAACCAGTTTAGTGCACTTAGTCTCTGCACTCTCTCCAGCTCATTTATATCCCTCTTAAGGACTGGAGTCCAAAACTGCCCCCATACTCCAGATGAGGCCTCACCAGGGACCTATAAAGAGGCATAATTATGTTTTCATCCCTTGAGTTAATGCCCTTTTTTATGCAAGACAGAACTTTATTTGCTTTAGTAGCCACAGAATGACACTGCCCAGAATTAGACAACGTGTTATCTACAAAGACCCCTAGATCCTTCTCATTTAAGGAAACTCCCAACACAGGCTAAACCAACCAAAGACCACAATTACTTCAATTTGGGATAGGTGCCTCTCCCATTGTCTTATACAGGACCTTGACAGGTCTGAGATGAGGATTTTTGGATACTGGCTTTTTGCAAGCTTTTTTTCTTGAAAAATTCGAGTTTTGCCCCAAAAAGCCCAAACAGAAAAATTTGAGGTGTAATTCATAATCCCCAAAATGTTGAATATTTAATATTCTACTATTTAATATTCTACTATTTTTACAGGTTATTTTATTGATTCTCTAGAAATGTGCTTGCTTTTGGAAGCAGTTTATTGGCAAATTAAAACATATCAATTGGTTTTGCTGATGGGAATTGTGTATTTTACAGACTGCCAGGCAGAATAAATGACTGCAATGAGTAATAATAGATTGACAAGCATTATAAATATTTAATTGCTTGGATATAGATGTAATATTGTTACATTATATTAGTTGTTTATTTGATATTGGACAAGCATCATGCTTATCACCTTAAAATATATAGATTGTAAAAAGATATGAAAATGCATGAAATTGATTACTATGCATTTTTGCTGTATTCCCTATATTGTTATCATTTTAATAATTATTGGTAAATTACTTCTAAATGCATGATTGCTAGTTTTGAACAAATGCAATATAATATTTCATTATAAAAGACTACTATTTTCAGGTGTACTTTTATATCATTTAAATTCATGCATACTTTATAATTAATGCATGCAATTATAATATATCTATAATGTTGCATGTTAGGTCAAGGAGAATATGTTAAGAAAGCCTTGTTGCTCGGTGTGTTACAGGAATGGATAGGTACTGTAAGTTGTTCACATTAGTCTGTTGAGCCACCAGTTGATAAAAAAGATAAAGGTGTAAAGTAGCATTCACTGTCCACCTGGTTGGTGGTAAACTGCATGCACAGAAAGTAAGAAAGAGGTAAAATATGATTCTTGGGATTAAAGAAAAACATAAAACAGATATGGGATCGGTTATCCAGAAAACCCGTTATCCAGAAACCCCCGAATTATGGGAATCTACCATTTTAAGCAAATAATTCTGATTTTGAAAAATGATTTCCTTTTTCTCTAATAATAAAACAGTACCTTGTACTTAATCCTAACTAAGATATAATTAACCCTAGTTTGATGCTAAACAATCCTATTATTTAATGTTTAAATGATTTTTCATTAGACTTAAAGGGATACTGTCATGGGAAAAAAATGTTTTTTCCAAAACACATCAGTTAATCAGCTCAAAACAGCAAACAGATTTTTTTATATCCACTTGTGAAATCTGACATGGGGATAGACATATCCCAGCTTCCCCAGTCATGTGACTTGTGCCTGCACTTGAGGACGGAAATACTTTCTGGCAGGTTGTTATTTCTCCTACTTAATGTAACTGAATGTGTCTCAGTGGGACTTGGCTTTACTATTGAGAGCTGTATCTTAGATCTACCAGGTAGCTGTTATCTTGTGTTAGGGAGCTGCTATTTTGTTACATTCCCATTGTTCTGTTGTTAGGCTGCTGGGGGGAAAAGGGAGGGGTGATATCACTCCATCTTGCAGTACAGCAGTAAAGAGTGACTGAAGTTTATCAGAGCACAAGTCACATGACTGGGGGCAGCTCGGAAACTGACAATATGTCTAGCCCCATGTCAGATTTCAAAATTGAATATGACAAAATCTGTTTGCTCTTTTAAAAAATGGATTTAACTGCAGAATTCTGCTGGAGCAGCAATATTAACTGATGTGTTTTGAAAAAAAACATGTTTTCCCATGACTGTATCCCTTTAAGGCACTGAGATCCAAATTACGGATCACTCATCTGGAAAACAGCAGGTCCTGATCGTTCTGAATAACAGGTTCCATACCTGTACTAGGATACTTCTAGGATCAGTAGTATGAAGTTTTCTCTTTTTTTATGTGCCCAACAAACACCTTCAAAGAAACAGTTAATTGGTAAGAAATATCCTACTTATTAAGGTAAATGTTTTGATTCTATATTTCTGTAGAGACTCATGAATTGCATTTTACCCCTGTTTATTTTCATGGTTAAGAACCAAAAACCATTGTATTCTACACAGTTATTTTTTTATTTAAAAACATGCCCTATTGCCATATTTCCACTTGAATGGCTGTACCAAAGTTACCCTGCATCTTAATTATAATCTTAGAGGGTTATTTACTAAACTCCCGTAGGGCTTTTAGTTTTATTGTTTTTTTTTTTTTTAAACTCAAACTTTTCGGGATTTATTTAAGCCCGATGCAGCAAAAAGCCCAAATCCAAATATGCACCATCGCAGACCTGTTGAGGTTGTGTATTAGTCAAAGGTCCCTATCCTATTTTAAAATTTCTATGGTCTGCACTGGAATTAGCCCGAAAATCCGACCATTTCAGACTTTTTAATAATAAATAAGGTAAAATCACGTATGGAAATTTGGTTGTGTTTTTTTAATTTAAAAAATGAAATAAATTTGTATTTTAATAAATAACCCTTTTAATAAAAGAGATATTCAAGCCTCTGAAGCAAACTTGCAGGTTTAATTAAGGGTAACAATACATTATATTAAATTGCTTTAAAAAACATAAGAGGATTATTTACTAGAATCCAAATTTATCTGAAAGACCAAACTCCCATGCCAATTTAAACTTATTTATTAATTTAAAAAACTATATTTAATCGGATCACTGAAAAACTCAATAAAATCTAACAAAAACCCAAATGGCTCTAATTTTTTCGAGCTTGTTTCATGCATTGCTCGAATTTTTGGCTGGAAAACTTAAATTTTTGGGCTACACCCAGAGACCATGAAAATGTCAAATTGTGATAGGTACCTCTTTGATTGATTTATACAGGACCTTGACAGGTCTGAGATGTCGGATTTTTGGATTCTGGCTTTTTGCAGCTGCGAAGTATAATTTAATTTTTTTCATCTAAAAATTGGTGTTTTCTAGTGAAAACAACTCGAATTTTTCGAGATTTTAAAATTCGGATTTTAATAAATAACACCTAAATGTTGTGGTATTTACATAGTGCAACAATGCTCCACTATGGTATTCTTTAGGCGATTGCAACAGTAAATAAAGAGCTGGAATAATGATAGTTAATAATCTCTACTTGTAAGTCAACAAAACAAATATTACATTTTTGCCTGGCTGAATTTCTTGAAGACAAGTTTTAAATCGAAGATAAAGATTAAAACAGATGTGCTTAGTACTATCTGATCTGCTTAAGTCTAGCAGTCCCCAACAGCATTGATTAAAAAAGCCATCCCTATCTTTGATGAAAACAACCATGCCCATAATACTATACTTGATGCCTTTCCTATAGAGCCCTTGTCAAAGCAAATCAGACACAGAAAACATTTGACTGTAGATGATACGTGGATTATATGGGTCAATTATATACTTAATCTGTCTTCTGGAGATTAAGCAGCCATAGATTGACTCTGAGTATTTGGCTTGTCCTTGGCAGTTATCAGATCAGCAAGGTTGCCCTTACTGTAAAGTCTAATAAGAACTTAATCAAGTAGTGATAGGGGCCCATTGGTAATGAAGAACCACATGCCAGCTGTGCTACTTCTTTCTAAAAGAGTAATCGGATACCATTTGGCTGTCCCTTGCCCCCCTGAGTTAACTCTATTGTTGCAAAAACAGATTGTATTTGAATTTCTCTGCCAAGCAGAACAATGTGCCCAGAAGACACAACAGTGCTATTGGTTTGAAGGCTACACCATTTTATTAAGCCTTTGCATTTTTTACAATAATTTTAAACTGAAGCTATACTATTGGTAGTGATATGATTTTTATTGCTCAAACAGCTCACAATAGGGAAAATGCTACAATGTAGGCATGAACAAAAATGGAAGGTTAGTTGGTACAACCTGGTACCATAGCAAGACAATGCCAGGTCCCCAAACACACAGAAACCTACACAGGCCTGGCACACACAACCTAAAACAACACCTACCCTCCTAATTGAGCTTCTGCCTCTGCCAACAAATTTCAGTGGGTGCAGAAGCTTTCACTAGCATGGCTATTGAGGAAACAGGCCCCTCTGCCTGGGCCCCCTGTTCCTTAGACCCCCTCTTCAGCCATGGGGTCTGATTCCTCTATAGTTACAACTGCTTACAACCACTTTGCACTTTTTTTCTGAGACTTGCAGTTCAATTACTGCATCTACCGTATAAACTCGAGTATAAGCCGTCCCACGTATAAGCCGAGGTACCTAATTTTACCTCCAAAAACTGGGAAAGCTTATTGACTCGAGTATAAGCCAAGGGTGAGAAATAAAGCAGCTTCTGGTTAGTTTCAATCAAAAAATTGAGGGTTTCTGCTCCCATTGGAGGTGCCGGTGTCTCGTTTTTGGATGCCGGCGACTATTCTTAGGCGCCGGCGACTATTCTTAGATGCCGGCGAACGTTTTTGAGCTTGACCCGAGTATAAGCCGAGGTAGAGTTTTTCAGCATATATGAGGCTGAAAAACTCGGCTTATACTCGAGTATATACGGTACTTATGTAATATGTATGCTACAGAGTATGGTCACTGTTCATATAAGTACATGCAACAGTTGAATATATTGGCACTCTACAACAGATAATAGCAATGAAAATTGCTTTTTAAAATAGTGTTTTAAGTCCATAAACTTACATAATACCTTATGCCAATGAATTCACAAAAATGCATATAAATATGTACATATAAGATCAATAATTATACAAAATATATAATAATTTTATAGCGCTACTGGCATACGCAGCGCTTTTCAATAAATACGTATACATTATCCCCTTTTCCATGTTGTGCATTTTTTTCATTTATCCAGTCAAACCTAGAGAGATTTGTTTAATACGTTTCCCTAGTTGTAGATCATCCGGAGGATTGTGACTCTTCATAAGAGTTTTAGAGAACAAGCTTTAGCAGCAGTGATAGATATTTGCTGTAGACGGTTAATTTGTTTTGTATCCTTTGCTGAGAAGATTGTTTCCCTAATCATTCCGAGAAGCCAAACTGATTGCTCTGAAATTGTTAAGGTCACCTCGGTCTTACTCGACTGATCTGAATGAAATTCACGTTACAATTACTCCTGTTACTTCTGCTCTCTAATACACCTTTAAAGGGCTTTACTTGAGCAGGAAAATGGAGCAAAATTGTGTGGGGGGGGAGTATATGCTGTAACACCCTTTTGGAGGTGAGGGGGGAAGGAAATACTGCTTGTTGTGAAGAACAAGATAATTCTTTTCATTACAGATCAGCTTGTCCTTATGTGGACTTAAAGGAAAAGTATCGTTCTATTCCTTTATGATCCTATTATCCTTGAAACAGAGCTTTAAACTGTGTAATTTCCTATTAATATGTGAGACAGATTGCCTGCAGAACTGTGTATCCTAGTTCCTAATCTGTATGGGTTTACTATTCTTGTCCATCCTCCCCATCCTTCTTTTATTCTGTTGTCAACAATGACATTTGTAGATGTTGTTAATCTGTAAATGGATTATAATGCAGAAGTTTTCAAGAGCTCTTTCTTGTGCTCGAAAATCCCTGCTAGCATCTTAACTGCCACACCATGACACATAGCAAGTGCTTTTTTATTCTTGTCAACAAATTTCATTGTGCTGTAATGTAACTAGACAATAAGAACAAAACAAACATGGCTGAAGCTCAGATCCATGCGACAAACTAACATCTTCAAATATTACATACGTCAAAATGGACACCAAGGGGGTTATTTACTAAGCTCCGAATACCCGAAAATCCCCGAAATCTGAAAAATTTGGGATTTTTTGTTTTATAATAGGCTTTTTAAAAAATCACAAATTTTTAGAATTTATTAATATAAAAACACAGTATCTCAAACCTGTCGAGGTTGCATAAAAGTCAATAGGAAAAGTCCCATTGATTTTTGGTTGTGTCGGGGGTTACGTGCAATTTTGCCAAGGTTTACAGGGCTTTCGGGTGAAAACTGAGTTTTTGTGAAAAAAATCTTGAAAATCGGAGCTTTTACCGTAAAGGATATTTTCAGGAAAATGTAATAATAAATAAGCATTAAAAACCCGAGCGGCTTATATCGGAGTTTGTAGCAGCCGATATTGAGATAAATTCGTACCTTGATAAATAACCCCCCGAGTGGTGGATTTTTCAACATCGAAGTAAAATCTTTAGTTTTAAAAACTAGAATTTTAGAGATTTATTAAGCACTAAAAACATGAAAAACTCAAAATTAAAAATTCAGCATGTAAAAGCTGCTGAGTTCAAGTAGGAGTCAATGGGAGTTGTCCTAAGCAAAATGCGCCCACCAAAGGGCTGATTGATTGGATAATAACGATGGGAATAGGTGCCAACTGGACAAAGACCACAGCAACTAGCCTATGCGGTCCTTGATCACAGGGAAAATCATACATGCCCAATTGATATCTGGCTGATTTTCGGCCAGATATTGGTTCGGGGGGCCGTTGGAACACCCCATACATTAGCAGAAAAGCTGCCGAATCAGTCTAAAAGACCCAGATCTGCCCGTGTGGCCAACTTTAGGGACATTTCCTGGAACATGTATCGAATCCTGGATTTTCAGGTAGAAACTAGGGAAAGATAAGCAGTAGAGGTACGTGGTCAGTGCCCCTCCCCATGTTGCACCCTAGGAACGTTTCTCGTATGCCTACCCCTAGTTCCAACCCTGTAAACAACAAAAAAAACTTCACTTTGCAACTCAGTTTTAGGCTGTCAGCTGTAATAAGCTATTTGTCATCAGCAACAGTCAATATTTTTACAGAAGCAATGTATTCTATATGTTGTGAAGCACTAAAAAATATGTTGTTGCTTTATATACAGTATACTTACTAAAAAGCAATAATAATCATATTTAAAAAATTACGTAGTTATTTTTAAATTCAGATATTATTAAAAAAATAATACTTTACTTCTGCCTGTAAAAAAATACATCCATAGATTTAACAAATTTTCTAATCTAATAGATAGAATCTAACATAGAATTTCCAATAAAAATGCTTCAACCAAACCCTGCATTTTACAGTTCCCTATGGTTTTGAGTTTGTCTTTTTCAAAAATTAATTTCAAAAACTTTTTGAGGCCCTGTGAGTAACTATTCTGGCCAGGTCAGATTATAACTTACATATTTAGAAATACTAGTCTTCTGATAAATAATACATACGCAGAATAAGACTTGCATGGATTTCACAGAAAGATCAAGAGAGATTTGTATATTAATAATCACAGAAAAGATCAACAGTGGGATAGAAAAATCCTTAGCAACAAAGAGAGATAAACTGTAGCACATTCATCCACCACTCAGTTATCTAATAGTCTAAGGGGCCGATTCACGAAATTCGGGTGAAGGGTTCGAATAAAAAAAAATTCGAATTTCGAAGTTTTTTTGGGCTACTTCGACCATCGAATTGGTTAAATTCGATCGAATTCGAACGATTAGAAGTAAAAATCTTTTGACTATTCGACCATTCGATAGTCGAAGTACTGTCCCTTTAAGAAAAACTTCGACCCCCTACTTCGGCAGCTAAAAGCTACCGAAGTCAATGTTAGCCTATGGGGAAGGTCCCCATAGGCTTGCCTGTGATTTTTTGATCGAAGGATTTTCCTTCGATCGTTGAATTAAAATCCTTCGAATCGTTCGATTCGAAGGATTTAATCGTTCGATCGAATGAAAAATCCTTCGATCGATCGATTGCAGGATTTGCGCAAAATCGTTCGACTTCGAATATCGAAGTCGAACGATTTTAGTTCCCAGTCGAATATCGAGGGTTAATTAACCCTCGATATTCGACCCTTCGTGAATCGGCCCCTAAGAGTCTGGCTTATTATTAGCCTAGATTTGAGTTTAGCTAAAACAATGTTTTGTGACATAAATTTTATTTTTTTTTACGTTAGTAGAATATTTTTAGATGGCAAACTTTTTATTTTTGAAAAAATACTTTTCTGGCAAAAAAAAATATTCTGAACATGGAAGAAAAAAAACACAAAAACAAGAGCAAGTGACAAAATTCACCTTACAAAATTTCTGGCAAAATTGGTTAAAAATAAATTAGTCCTAAATGTTAACAAATTTGGAGCAGGTTGTAGTAGTAGCAGTCATGATTGTTATGATGTAGTGCAGCAGGGTTATTCATTCATACAAAAGTATTTGAGTGATTTTAAAGGACATCAAATTATCTGACTTTTTGTGGAATTAACATTTTTATGAATATGCAGGTTTTTCTTACTTATTTTTTGCGTCATTTATAAATAGGCCACAAATTTGTTTGCACCAAAGGATTTAATTAGTTTTTAAGCAACAAAGAGGCCCGTAACTCAGAGACTGTTGTCATAGGGGGTTATTTATCAAAGGTCGAGTGTTAGAGGTTTTTTTTTTACCTCGATTCTTATTTAAGAAAAACATGAATGTGAAATACCCGATTCTGCGAGTTTGAGTCTCGCAACCCTGAATACACAAATTGATTGAGTTTTCTGTAAAACAAAACTTAAAAAGCTTGAGTTTTCGGCAAAACCCTCTGAAAAAAACCTCAAACATCAAGCAGGCTGTTAACCTCTTCAAATGTTTGAAGGGACCTCTGCCATTGACAGGTTTTAGGTGGTGTATTTTTAGATTCAAGGTATTTCCAGGGTCGGGGTATAATTAATCTTGAATATTTGAGTTTTTTTAAAAAACTTGATCAATTTGAGTTTTTTTTTTTACTCGAAAATTTGAGTATTCACCAAAATACAACTGGAAAAGTCGAAATTTTATGGAAAAAACAACTAGAACCCTAACAAATCAGCCCCTTAAACTTAGAGAGCACGCACTGTATATTCTGTAGAAGCCTCCTTGAACCTGAGAGACTCCGCAGCTTTTGGCAATATAACGTATCACCAGGTGATACAAGTAGAAAAATTAACCGAGGAGGGGAAGAATATGTGCTCCGAAATGTAAAATGTGGACAGTCCAATAGCGTAGTCTGGTTTTGCCAATATTATTTGGAGAAAAGTAGGTTACTGAAGACGAATATATTTTTCTCCATTTAATTAAAAGAGGACAGCCTAGTTCAGTAATACATGTTTTTAAATATATTGACATAATTAGCAGTTTTAGTGAAAAAAGATGTGTTGCCTTGCACTGTTTGTGGGGAAAAAAAATAAACATATTGGCCAAATCCAAGTTAGATCGTCATCTGCTTCTATCAAGACTGTAGCCCATAACATGTTATTTCTTACATAAAAGGAGGGATATGGTGGCATTTGCTTGATTAACTTTCCTGACAAAAAGTGACAGCTGCTCTCGATGTATGCAGATAAGCTGCACAGTGCAGTTCCGCCTTTGTACATCTGTCGGCAAAAAGGGAAGAATAGAAAGTGCAAAGAGACAAATTGGTCCCAAAAGGCAGTCTATTCAACTTCAGAGGTTTGCTCTATTCAAGCGCACACTGAGAATCTCAAGTACTAGCTAGCTTATTCAATTTCATTCAGTCTTTAGAATGAACCCACAAGTGTTTAATTTCTTTTTCTTCATGGCGGATAATGGAGATGTTTTTTGAAGCATTAATTGTAAGTCTAGCTGATCATCGCTCACAATATTAACTCATTGCTAATTTACTGTTTAACTCGTTTGGTGCTTAAATGTTGGCAAAGCAACAGGTTTCTCAGCAAATAATGAACCATCCACTAGTTTCATGTTGGCGTTTTGTAGCTGGGTGTTGGATATTAAGATAAATACAATTCCGCCAATAAAGTGAAAAATAGGTAGTTTGATTTTTCTAGTATGTTTTTATGAAATGTTAATCTGAACAAGGCAAGAACTGAGCTTCACATTATTAAAGAAAAAACAGCTTGCAGGTCACCACATTAATATTTTTATATAAGTTCTTAATTTAACCAGTAAATTTATGGTAAATGTAATCTTGCACCGTGATGGGGAGGCAACTGTCAAAAATTAAATCAGCTAGTGGTGTTCCTTGAGTAAGGGACTGACTTTATCTTGATGATATCTTGTGTAAAAACTGGCTTCTCAAAAAAAAAAATGATAAAACTATTTCAAAATGTTTTTAACATAATATTTTGGTTGCAACATTTTTTCTTCCACTTTATCCAAAACATTTTTATCAAAGACATACATTTTTCCATCTTCCACTTGATACAACACATCATTTACCAATTATATTTAACCAAAAAAAAATATTTATATTTATTCAAAATGTTCCTACCGTGACTTATTTTTGTTAATATTCTTAGCAGTATTATTAGCAGTAGCAGTAGTAATGATTATAGATAAAGTTATTAAGATCTTATAGAAGTAAGGGTTTGCATTGATTTACTTTCTTGTTCTAGTTCCAAAACTTATATTAGAAGAACATTCTTATCTTTATTTATCTTTAATATCGCAAGATGGATTTGATTTTGACTTGGAGTTGTCCACTGGTTCAACAAAACATCCTATTTATTGTGTTTTGTTGAACAATAATATTAAGAGGAGAGCGTGACAACTATAGCCTGATTAATTTTTGTTAGGGTTTAGTGTTTTGCCAGCTTTAGACACAGCATGAAGGAGGATATATATTGATCTTTTCATTTTTTTTTTTTCATTTTTGAAGACTTCACATATATCCGCGGGAATTTTTATTACATACACAGGACACTGGTGCAAACTGTAAAATGTGTGCAATCTGTTATGCACGGGCTAAATGTTTTTACAAAAGCTATTATAAGTTTGTGCAAATAAAAATGTGTTCCTGCAATGGAAAAAATGATACATATTGCACACATTTTTCTATTAATGAGCTTTATCAGATTTCCCCATGCAGTGGGTATCTAAGAGCCTGACATCATGCCAAACAATCCCATTTTAAGATATCATTTTTTCCCATAATGTGTAATGATCATCACATTCAGCCCAACTGCCGCACAAGGGAATCTTTAACTCATCTAAAGGTTTTAAATCTAGGGAGCACATTTACTATGGGTCAAATATCGAGGGTTAATTAACCCTCGATATTCGACCATCGAAGTAAAATCCTTCAACTTCGAATGTCGAAGGATTTACCGCATTTAGTTCTATCGAACGATCGAGGAAAAGTCGTTCGATTGAACGATTAAATCCTTCAAATCGAACGATTTGAAGGATTTTAATCCATCGATCGAATGATTTTCTTTCGATCAGAAATTACATAGAAAGCCTATGGGGAAGGTCCCCATAGGCTAACATTGGTGCTCGGTAAGTTTTAGGTGGCGAAGTAGGTAGTCAAAGTTTTTTTTTAAAGAGACAGTACTTCGACTATCGAATGGTCGAATAGTCGACAATTTTTAGTTTGAATCATTCGAGTCAAAGTCGTAGTCGAAGTAGCCAATTCGATGGCCGAAATTCGAAGTATTTTGCATTCTAATCCTTCACTCAAGCTAAGTAACTATCAGATTTTAGAATAATACTTATGATTGGAGTTGGCGTTAGACTATTTCAGTTATCCAGTAACCATGGACAAGTCTAGTCTTCAGGTGGCTGCACCAGTTAACGTCTCAACAAGTCCAATCAGGTACTGATCAGGAAAAATGTTTTGGTCTTAAACAATTTGATCCCAGTAGGCTTAATCGTCAGTATCTACCATGTATGTGTAGCAATATTGATCTTCTGCTTGCATTATATTGGTCAATTCTTACTCTTTTTCTCTTGTGCAGTTAGATTTGTTTAGCTGCAGATGTTATTATGTCTCCCTACATACCTGCTCCTTGTTGGTAAATTGTCATTACTTTCCTCAAGATTTATGTAGTGCCAAGAAAGTAGGCAAACAATTTGCAGCTGCTTTAAAAGCTCAAAAGAGCCTCATCCACAAAAGCAACAAAGAAGTTGATTCTTTTCTCTAAAGTTATTGCTGTGTAATATATGTCCCCCTTTTTTTAAATAGATTTGAAATGCTTGGTTTGGCTGGAGTTGGAAAGCCAGTATTGAAACAAGAGGTCACTGGTGTGGGTTACTATGGTAATTGAGTAGGATCATCAATAGTTTTGCTCTCATGAGCATTAAAGCACATAATAGTGGTTAAACCAAGCAGGTAGGATTACCCTTGCCTTTTGTTCAATGTATAAAATGTCTTGTAGTCCGTTTTTAAGACTTCTCAACTCCCAAATCCACCCAGCGGTCACCTGCTGAGTAATTTTGTGTGCTTAATCTCTAACCCTTAACTATAAGCTTTCTGCTAATTTGAGGCAAATTGGTATTTCTAACACCAAATAGGGTGCCGGGATCAACCTGGAGGAAGATGGAAATTATTCTTTAAACTTTCCTCCTTCTTAAGAACTCTTTGTCCCAGAACTGCACCGGCCGTATCACTGAGCGGACACCGCTTTGCAAAGCAAGCCAAATAACTTGCATGAACATCTCCACTAGAACTTCCCTCAGAAAACTTGTCACTTTAGATTGCCATCAGCCAACAAAACAATAATCATTTCATGCTTATTGCTAATTGCAAGCACAGCTGAAGCACAGCGGGAAGCTCTTGCACAGTCTCAGGCCTTTATACCAGCTTCAATCTGTTGTATAGCACTTGTTCACACACAAAAAAACTACCAGCAAAGGCAGAAAGAGGCAGAGTCACAGGTTCCTTGTAATCCCTTTGCTTCCCTGCTGATATTGCAGCCCATAAGCGTTCCTGGTTTTGTTCTACTCTTCACAAAAAAGCTAAAGGAACATTAAGCTACTAGTACGGATGCTTTTGAATGAAGAACTCAACTCCTTCAGGTGCTTAAAAAACCCTGAGCTGCATCTGCTTTACAAGATTCTGTTTGCAGCACCCCTGGGGTGATCAGCGGCTTCCTGTAACATGTAAAATATGAGTGTGAACTCAGGGTTCATAGCAAGGAGCAGGAGGTCATGTCACCATTGAAATCTAACAAAATGAAACGGGGTTTGCAGATGTTGCAGGGCATGTGTAATGACACCATCTCTTGGGATGCAGGGAACCAAAAGACCTTATTGCTAAAATATGCCATTGACAGTGTGCAATTTACAGATTTATTCATTTCAATTTTTACAATTTATATATTCAGAGTCAAGTATGTTATATGTGCTACATTTTTCTCAGAGAAAAACACTAAAGTACTTAGTAACCGAAATACTTCTGTAAACAGATTTAATACTGCATAATTTTTACGTACGGATTTTAATATGACCTATTTGTGTTAAGTTGAACATGAATTGCTTTTCATACTCAATAGTTTGATTCTATTTTAATGAGTTTTTAATGAGCCTGACATGAATCAGAATGTTCCTTTTGTAAAAAAATAATAAAAAAAAAATAGATCATATTATAATTAGAATAAATGCTAAGAAATTTGTTATTGCTAATAAGATATCCAGGTAACGTAAATGTTCAATTTACCACAAAAGTGCTCTCTTGGTCATGTTTAAAAGTGACTGTGGCTGTAGGATAGCAGGTATAGTAGGGAGAGAGATGGTGCCTATAGTAACATTGGGATAATAGTCTCTGGGAAGGGAGTGTGACTGTGGGATAGCAGGTATAGTAGGGAGAGATGGTGCCTATAGTAACAGTGGGATAATAGTCTCTGGGAAGGGAGTGTGACTGTGGGATAACAGGTATAGTAGGGAGAGATGGTGTCTATAGTAACAGTGGATAATAGTCTCTGGGAAGGGAGTGTGACTGTGGGATAGCAGGTATAGTAGGGAGAGATGGTGCCTATAGTAACAGTGGATAATAGTCTCTGGGAAGGGAGTGTGACTGTGGGATAGCAGGTATAGTAGGGAGAGATGGTGCCTATAGTAACAGTGGATAATAGTCTCTGGGAAGGGAGTGTGACTGTGGGATATCAGGTATAGTAGGGAGAGATGGTGCCTATAGTAACATTGGGATAATAGTCTCTGGGAAGGGAGTGTGTGACTGTGGGATAGCAGGTATAGTAGGGAGAGATGGTGTCTATAGTAACAGTGGATAATAGTCTCTGGGAAGAGATTATGACTGTGGGATAGCAGGTATAGTAGGGAGAGATGGTGTCTATAGTAACAGTGCATAATAGTCTCTGGGAAGGGATTATGACTGTGGGATAGCAGTTATAGTAGAGAGAGATGGTGCCTATAGTATCAGTGGATAATAGTCTCTGGGAAGGGAGTGTGACTGTGAGATAGCAGGTATAGTAGGGAGAGATGGTGTCTATAGTAACAGTGGATAATAGTCTCTGGGAAGGGAGTGTGACTGTGGGATAGCAGGTATAGTAGGGAGAGATGGTGTCTATAGTAACAGTGGATAATAGTCTCTGGGAAGGGAGTCTGACTGTGGGATAGCAGGTATAGTAGGGAGAGATGGTGTCTATAGTAACAGTGGGATAATAGTCTCTGGGAAGGGAGTGTGACTGTGGGATAACAGGTATAGTAGGGAGAGATGGTGCCTATAGTAACAGTGGATAATAGTCTCTGGGAAGGGAGTCTGACTGTGGGATAGCAGGTATAGTAGGGAGAGATGGTGCCTATAGTAACAGTGGATAATAGTCTCTGGGAAGGGAGTCTGACTGTGGGATAGCAGGTATAGTAGGGAGAGATGGTGTCTATAGTAACAGTGGATAATAGTCTCTGGGAAGGGAGTGTGACTGTGGGATAGCAGGTATAGTAGGGAGAGATGGTGCCTATACTAACAGTGGGATAATAATCTTTGGGAAGGGAGTATGACTGTGGGATAACAGGTATAGTAGGGAGAGATGGTGTCTATAGTAACAGTGGATAATAGTCTCTGGGAAGGGAGTGTGACTGTGGGATAGCAGGTATAGTAGGGAGAGATTGTGCCTATAGTAACAGTGGGATAATAGTCTCTGGGAAGGGAGTGTGACTGTGGGATAGCAGGTATAGTAGGGAGAGATGGTGCCTATAGTAACAGTGGGATAATAGTCTCTGGGAAGGGGGTGTGACTGTGGGATAGCACGTATAGTAGGGAGAGATGATGTCTATGGTAACAGTGGGATAATAGTCTCTGGGAAGGGAGTGTGACTGTGGGATAGCAGGTATAGTAGGGAGAGATGGTACCTATAGTAACAGTGGATAATAGTCTCTGGGAAGGGAGTGTGACTGTGGAAAAGCAGGTATAGTAGGGAGAGATGATGCCTATAGTAACAGTGGATAATAGTCTCTGGGAAGGGAGTGTGACTGTGGGATAGCAGGTATAGTAGGGAGAGATGGTGCCTATAGTAACAGTGGGATAATAGTCTCTGGGAAGGGAGTGTGACTGTGGGATAACAGGTATAGTAGGGAGAGATGGTGCCTATAGTAACAGTGGGATAATAGTCTCTGGGAAGGGAGTGTGACTGTGGGATAACAGGTATAGTAGGGAGAGATGATGTCTATAGTAACAGTGGGATAATAGTCTCTGGGAAGGGAGTGTGACTGTGTGATAGCAGGTATAGTAGGGAGAGATGGTACCTATAGTAACAGTGGATAATAGTCTCTGGGAAGGGAGTGTGACTGTGGAAAAGCAGGTATAGTAGGGAGAGATGATGCCTATAGTAACAGTGGATAATAGTCTCTGGGAAGGGAGTGTGACTGTGGGATAGCAGGTATAGTAGGGAGAGATGATGCCTATAGTAACAGTGGATAATAGTCTCTGGGAAGGGAGTGTGACTGTGGGATAGCAGGTATAGTAGGGAGAGATGGTGCCTATAGTAACAGTGGATAATAGTCTCTGGGAAGGGAGTGTGACTGTGGGATAACAGGTATAGTAGGGAGAGATGGTGCCTATAGTAATAGTGGGGGTAATAGTTCCTGGGAAGGGAGTGTGACTGTAGCTGTGGGATAACAAGTGTTGTTAAACTTGTACAACTCCCATTACCCATCAACAGCTGAAGGCAGATAGGGCATATTGAGAGTAGTTTAACATCTGCTGAACAATAAGTTAGACAGCCTTAATTAATGGGTTCCTTCAAACCCTTGGGTGATGTCACTGCTAAAGACACTTCTGGTTGTATCTGATTTATATGCTATTTCAAAAACTGATTTAAAGGAAATATCACAACACATTAAGCTAATGTGAAGATATAAAAGTGCATTACTATGAAAAGGAAAAGCATGATCATTTCCATTGTCTTCCTGTAGATAGGATAATTTGATAACTGATGCTCTGAGGCAGTCACCAAAGATCTAAATGAAAGACAATCGCTTGTAGTAAAACACCTGCTCCTCTTTCTTTTCTTTAACTGTCTATATCATCAGAACAGGGTCTCCTATTAATTGGTAAATACTTCTCTTCTAAAGATCTGTCGACTTGAGAGAGAAATGTCAAGTTATATTATGTGGCCTCAAAAAGTCACAAATTCATACAGAGAGTAAGTTGTTCCGGCATTCAATACACCCTTCCTTTAGTTTGTAAGAGATTAACAATCATTGGACTAGACAGAATCTCACTTTGGCACCCAAACAGTATAATCTAATGATATATACAAAAAAATCCAAAAAAACATCGAAGCTACTTACATACATGGTGAATGGTACTGTTAAAGTTACCAATATCAACCAATCACCATGCGGAGGCCTATTTATTAAACTTTTTTTAAACTTAGTATTTTAGTGATATTAGAGCTTTTAGAAACCACGATTAAACTCTTATTTCTCTAAAACCACAAATGCCATGAAAGATATGAAAAGATCCTTATATAAAAAGGAAAAACAGAAAAAAGTACAGAAAAAAAAACAAATATCTCTAACAGTTTAAGTTTTCTGCATAATTACTAGCCAAAAAAAATCTGGAAATGTCTAAGGGGGTTATTTATCAAAGTTCGAATTGATCTCAATATTTTCTGCTGCAAACTCCGATTAAATCCGCTCAGGTTTTTTTATGCTTATTTATTACATTTTCCCTGAAAATTAGCTTTGCGGTAAGATTTTCACGTTTTTTCATCAAATTTTCACGAATTTCGCGATTTTTTCAGAATTTTCACCCAAAAACTTTGGGGTGTTGTACGAAACCCAGCGCACATCAAAAGACATTTGGGACTTCTCCCATTGACTTATATGCAACCTTGACAGGTCTGAGATGCCGGATAGTAACCGTGGATAATAGATTCTGACTTTTCCATCCTCAGGGTTTAATAAATTCCGAAAAATGTGTGATTTTTTTAAAAGTCTGATTGTTTATTTAAAAAAATTATTTTTGCATTCGTATTTTTGCAACCCCCTAAAAGTCTGAATGGCAAGAAGAAAGTTCAATAGTTTCATCGAAGTCCCATTAACTTCTATAGGACCTCGACTGTTTTTACTTTGTAAAAGCAGTTTTGTATTTGAATTTTTCATGGTTTTTACACTTAATAAACTTTGAATGTTTAAAGTTTCAGAGAAATTACTTTAAAAAACTAAATTTTTCTGCGAAAAAATGTGATTCTTGAAAAAAAGGAAACCTGAATATTAATAAATAGCCTCCATAGTTTTCATTATTCTAGAACAAGGTTTTGTTTTCACTGTAGGGGATTCCAAATCATTTTAATATAAGGGGGTTATTTATAAAAATCCAATTTTTTTATGATTATTTTATTAAAAAAAGTCCAACCAAACCAAATGGTAATGTAGCATATTTAACCTCAAATTCAAAGCAATATGAGTTTTATCACATTTATTACATTTTCCCAAATATATTAATGAATCATCTAAGCCTGGACTTGTAAAATTTTACGATTTCTAATTGTTAAATTCAGCCCTTTTCTATCTATATAGTGGAGGCCTTTATCAAAGGTCAGATTTTAGTGGTTTCAGAGGCTTTTGAAACCATGACTAAATTTACAGGAACAGATTTATAAAAATATGAGATTAGAGCTCACCACAGAAAAAATCACCCGTTTTCTATTCATTCCTATGGGGTTTGTAGGCTAATATTTAGCGATGGAGGAAAGTTAGAGTTCACCATTTGATACAATTCCATAGGAATGAATAGAAAGTGGGTGAATATTTCTGTGATGAGCTCTAATCTCACATTTTGATAAATCATGACATTTTTTAAAAGATCCTTATTTAAAAAATTACAAACGGAAAATTATGCTGAACAATGCAATAAAAATATGAATACCTCGAAAACCACTAAAAATTTGAGTTTTTCTGACAATTACAAAGGGGAAAAAAATTCAAATACCTCGAAAAATCAAAATTGATTTAAAATGGTCCAATAGAATCAGCACAACTCCCATAGACTCCTTGACAACCTGGCAAAGTTTTGTATTAGTGATTTTCGTGCTGTTTATACCTAGGGGCAGATTTATCAAGGGTCAAAGTGAAATTGAGGGAATTTTCTAAGTAAAAAAATTCGAAATGTAAAGTAATTTTTTTGGATACTTAGACCATCGAATAGGATACTACGACTTCGAATTCAATTTGAAGTAAAATTGTTCGAATATTCAACCATTCGATAATCGAAGTACTGTCTCTTTAAAAAAACTTCGACTTCAATACTTTGCCAAATTAAACCTGCCGAAGTGCTATGTTAGCCTATGGGGACCTTCTAGATCTAGAGCATTTTCCTAAGTTTTTTGAAGTCGAAGAAAAATCGTTAGATCGATGGATGAAATCCTTTGAATCGTCTGATTCGAAGGATTTCATCGTTCGATCGAACGATTTTGCTTTGACAGCAAAACGGTCAAATTTGGTAAAAAAAAACTTCAACTTCGATATTCGAAGTCAAAGTAAAGCCATTCGATGGTTAAATTTCGAAGTATTTATCACTTCGAAATTCGACCCTTGATAAATCTGCCCCCTAATAAATTTGAAATTTTTAGAACTTTAGAAATCGCGATTTTTTTGAGATTCGTGGAATCCATTAGAGTCCCTTAGAGTTCAGCAGCAAACCGGGTGAGTTCTGTAAGACAAGCATTGCGTTCTTTTCAATGTAAGCTCATGGGGAACATGGTCCAAATATGAATTGATAGTAAAGTGGGAAATGATTTGTAAAATATGAACCACTTGTTATTAGTTGATATTCTGCTGTATCCATTATGAATGGCTGAAATTCTTAAGCTTAAAGGAGAAGGAAAGGTTAAAATTAAGTTAGCCTTATCAGAAAGGTCCACCTAAATATACCAGTAAACCCTCAAAGTAATGCTGCTCTGAGTCCTCTGTCAAAAGAAACACAGCATTTCTTTCCTTCTATTGTGTACTCATGGGCTTCTGTATCAGACTTCCTGCCTTCAGCTTAAACATCATTGCCCTGGGCAAGAGCATGCTCAGTTTGCTCCTCCCCCCTCCCTTCTCTACTGTAATCTGAGCCCAGAGCAGGGAGAGACTCAGGCAGGAAGTGATGTCACACCACATTGATACTGCAGCTGCTATCCTAAACAAACAGAGAATTTCTAGAGCTTTTAACTCAGGTATGGTTATACATTCTACAGAATAAATATAGCATTCTAGCTTGCACTATTGTGGCTAATCTATTGGCAATAAAATGCCTCCGTAGCTTTCCTTCTCCTTTAAATGGCATTCCAAAGATTACTATGACTGTTGGAAAGGTTTGATTTAGGAACCTTCTGTTGATGTCTTTTTAGTAGCTACAAAATGGTTAATTCCCAATTAGTTCCCAATTAATTTGGTGTATTCATGACATTGGGTTTTTATGGGGTTTGACACTTTTGCTGAATCCTAGAACAATTTTATATTTTTATGTATCTTTATATAAATCAGAGGAAGGTTGAGCTTGGAGAAGTACGTGTTTGGCAGAAGTAGTCGGAAGTCAATTCTTTATAGTAAGCGATCGCTTCTATAGGGGTATTCTTCATGGAATTTTTTTTAAATGTTGGCGCAATCATTTTTTCCCCACCACATTTAAATTTTATGAATTAATTGGCCGGTTCAACGTGAAGATTCTATCAATAATAATAATCCCTCTTTATTTCAGTTGTTTCCTACACTCATAATCGGGCAGTTTTGGCAGCGAAATTTCAGACCAGGCTTTCGCGTGAAGTTAAAAAAAAAATAAAAAAAACGATTAACCTGCCCTGTTGTTTTTGAGTGGAAAGAAAATATGAAAATTTCAGTGGTTGACTAAACGTGCGGCGCACCCGAGACTTCCTGCTCTGCAGGGGTGGCAGTCAGCAGTGTCACAGCTTCAAGCGCTTTTCACAGACAAGAAACAAAATTATCTCTCATACAGGGAACTATTATTTCAACAGCTTGATCAGACCTCATTTGTAGGTCTATGTGTTTTCCTATTATTCTTGTAATTTAAAGTAAATTGATGATAACTTTTACTTCCATCCAAAACAACAACAATTTATTCCTTAGAATATTTAACTGGCATGTTCAAAGAGAGCAGAGAGGGGGGGGGCATAAGAATAATCAGGCCTTTTTTTTTTGAAGATTGAACATATGCTACTTATCTTTTAAGTGAAGGGTTTCATCCTAGACTTCTTGAAAAAAGGTAAGTTTGGCATGTCCTTGATAATCTGGATTAATCTTTTCTTTTTTTACAGCTTTTAACATCGTACAGGGTTTGCCGAACGACAAACACAAAGGAATGATTCATGAATACGATTTTTCCATTAACGTAACAGAAAATGTGTTTTTTTGAGAATGTGAAAAAAAAGGGCCACTGCACTTCCTTTCTGTAGTATTTTTTCTCGTTTTTTATCGTATGTCTGGAGAACTTTTATCTCTTTTTCAGCAATGGTATACCAGCTCAATGAATGTTGTGTGCACTTGGCTGACCGATCGCATGGACCTGCAACTTCACATTTATCAGCTGAAAACCCTTATTAGGATTGTCAAGGTAAAACATTTATTCAGAGGCAGCGATTTCTTGCAAAGTTGACCCCATTATTTATCCTCCCTCTGTACATTACAATGGATGTTCTTTGTAGCCTTCAAGCCAGGCAAAGTATTATTTAATTATATTCAAAATCAAATAGGAAAACAGAACTGTAGACAAAAACATCAGCAAGCCAAAAAAAAAAAAAATCTACTTGTTTTTGATTTAAAAAAAAATTAAAAGAACAGAATTTTGATTTATAAAAGTATATTGATTTATTGAAAAGAGCAAAGCTGACATTTAGATATGTGTACAGGTATGGGACCTGTTATCCAGAATGCTTGGGAACTGGGCGTACGACTATGAAGATTGAGTAATCAATGATTGGGAACTGGGGTTTTCCGGATAACAGGTTTCTGTAATTTGGATCTTCATACCTTATGCCTACTAGAAGATCTTGTAAACATTACATAAACCCAATAGGCTGGTTTTGCTTCCAATAAGGATTAATTATATCTTATCAAGTACAAGCGACTGTTTTATTATTACACAGAACAAGGAAATCATTTTTAAAAATTTGGATTAGTTAATTATAATGGAGTCTATGGGAGACGGCCTTTCCGTAATTCGAAGCTTTTTGGACAACGGGTTTCTGGATAATGGATCCCATACATGTATAGTAATTTATAACAGTTGAATAAGTTATGTATTAGACAAGGCATGGACAACTTTGAAGCTATCCTGATACTGATTTGCACCTTACAGCATCTCATCTAGGGATTTCAAGTATCTAGTGGGTTTCAAGCTTGTCCATCCCCAAATCCAGTCCATAACGTATTCCCTTACTAAATAGGCTAATTAAATATTAAGTTTATAAGGAGTCAAAAGAGCAGATTTGATAACAAAGGGGAACGGCATTTCCGTATCTAGTTGTGATGCAAATAGTGTTTCACAGCACGGCTTAATATATTCTGCGATCATTAAACAAAATGCAAATGGATATTGTTCTTATAATTAACTGAAGTCGTTTCTCTTACAATGGGTGTTTACACTGAAATATAGGAGATCACAAATGTGAGATCACATGCCCTGAAAGTATATATATATATTTTTGTGTATGCATGTTTTGGGCAAGGATAATTATTTCAGTGTGAAATCACAGTGCTTTACTATGAAAAGGATCGTAGGGGAGTTCAGATCCATTCGTTATCTGGGGCTGCTTCTTAAGAATTTAAAAAATAATTTTAGATTACATTTCATTTTTAAATCTTTAAATTCATTCATACGTTTTATAAAACTGTTTCCTTTTTTTTTCTGGAAATATATATTTCTAGACACGCCCCATGGCATGTTCAGCAATATATAAAACTATACATTGTGCAAATATTTAAAGCCTAGGACAGAGTTCAGAAATGTTCCCTCGGCACTTGAGACTATGAACGTAAAACTGAAAATATTAATTATGCGGGTGTTTTGACAGATTCCGATTCATCTGGTTATAATGACGCTTTCTTTTGTGAATACTAATGACATTGGTGTTTTTTTACCCCCCCCTTCAGAAATTAGGCTCCATTATAAATAGATGCTTCGTCACCCTTCTTCATGAACACAAATCTGTTCAAGTAGGCTGAAGTATGACATGTCCATATTGCGTGACACATTATAAATGCCCTTCATTGGCTAAATGTAACCACTTATTTATTTGTAACCAGTTTAAATTGGTTTAATGAAACATCAATTTGGTTTTAATCTACTTAACATATCTAGTGAATTGAGTATTCAAATTAAAGAGAGGACATGTAATAGACAGAAATAGGTATTGATGGTAAGTAGAGCAAAGAACAGAATTCCATCACTACGTTTAACCAAAGTAATCCTTTTTCTGTACGTCTAGAAATATTTTGAACTATTTTATTTTTCTTTATTGAAAATTTTTCAAAATCCTGAGAGTTAGGGGCCGAATATCGAGGGTTAATTAACCCTCGATATTCAACTAGGAATTAAAATCCTTCGACTTTCGAATATCGAAGTCGAAGGATTTAGGGCAGATAGTTTGATCGACCGATCGAAGGATAATTCCTTCGATTGAACGATTAAATCCTTCGAATCGAACGATTCGAAGGATTTAAATCCAACGATCGAAGGAATATCCTTCGATCAAAAAAAGTTAGCCAAGCCTATGGGGACCTTCCCCATAGGCTAACATTGACTTCGGTAGCTTTTAGATGGCGAACTAGGGGGTTGAAGTTTTTTTTAAAGAGACAGTACTTCGACGATCGAATGGTCGAATAGTCGTACGATTTTTACTTCGAATCCTTCGATTCGAAGTCGTAGTTGAAGGTCGAAGTACCCCAAAAAAAACTTCGAAATTCGAAGTTTTTTAACTTCGAATCCTTCACTCGAAGCTAGTGAATCGGCCCCTTAATAAAAAAAGCATAAATAATAGTAAAGGGCGAATTTATTCGCCAGGCGCAAATTCACTGCGAATTTGCACGATTCACCACCGAAATGGGAGCAAAAATCGCCGGTTTCAAAAAAAATTGATGCCGGCGCATTTTTGGAAAAAAACGGATGCCGGCGCCAAAAAAACAGATGCCGGTGTCAAAAACGGGACGCTGGTGCCATTTCGCAAATTTTTGCCCGTTTCGCAAATTCGCCCATCACTAATAAATAAGTTAAAAAAATGAAGGGAAATAGCTGTATCCAGTATATTTAATGCAATATATATGCGCCACCTCAAATAGTGTGCTGACTTGGAAAGGTAAGAAGACATGGAGGAGAGGAGGTATTTCTAGAACCTCATAGGTGAGGTGGTACTGATAACAGCAAAAAGGGAAATTTTGCAACTGACCATAAGGATAAGGAACAAGGTGTGGGCCAATTGCAGTACTTCACTCCCAGGGGACTGAAACAATTACAATACCCATCACTGGCGGGTATTGCCATGCAATTGAATTCCAATCAGTTGCTTATAGCACATCGCATTGGCATAGAATTCTATGATACTTGTGCAGTGCTATAGACACAAGGCTACTGCTTTTTATTTGCTCTCCAAGGTAGACCACTGCTACACGTGACTTCTTTCCTGAGCTGGGTCTCTAGCCCATACATGGAGGCAGGGATCTCCAACCTGAACTGTTACTCTACACATTTTTAGGAAGAAAGTGAGTTGTTCTTAAATAGGAACAGTAGGTAACGATTCATAACCACTTTAGTCCATACAGTCTGGTGGGTTTCATCCCTACAATTTCCCAGTGAAGCACAGAACTGCCTGTCCTTGCTCTCACTGTATATCCAACCCTACTGAAGTGGGCCATAATAGAAGCTACCCTGGCTGCTTCTATTAACAGGCCTTTAGTCCGAACAGGCCTTTAGTCCAAACAGGCCTTTAGTCTGAACCTTACGATATAGTCCTGGGATCCTGACTTTTCCTCTTTTAAGAACTTCTCCCTCAGGCTCTACAGTACCCTCTGCTTTAAGTAAGCCCAAAGAGAAAAGTATTGGATCCATACTCTCTTACAGACAAGAGATTCTCCATAATGCCCCTTTGTCAATGGAAACAGATACTTCCCACAGGCCATAACCTACTAGGTGAAGGTTAAATCCTACATCCCACTTTCCTTAGTGGTAGAACATACTGCAACTAGAGCATTTTGGAAATCATCCCATCCTCTCTTCAATATGGAAGCGTACATCTGAAGCTCATCTTAGACAGTTAGATTAGTATTTTTTAGGTATGCACAATTGTTGAATATGGCAGGTTCCTTAGTTAATGTTAATTTCATATCTTCATCCATGGCAGGTACAAGTCCTCCACTGCAGTCTAAAATATCTCAATTGTAAATCTTGACTGACTTGTAATTAGTGGTGGAGCACTTCTCCATGGCAACTTTGTGATCCATTGACTCACAGACCTCATTAACCAATTAATACAATGTGTTGGTAAATCACACGTTCATGTGGTCCTTTTCAAACACGTGTACACATTGCCACCATTATCATGAGGTGCAACTCAATGTGTATGAGAGCTCCAGGCTCCCATGTAGAAAATGAGCCCTTGTTGTATCTTTTATTCCACAGTAAAATTTCTTGATGTTGAAAGGGTGTTGTCTTTGAAGTGTTATAACCATCAAATCATCACCTCCTTAAACAAGTTACTAATAAGTTATGCCTTCAGGGATAATGTATTGTAGTAATGCCACATACAAAGCTGTCAAAGTATTATTTTTTTACACTGAAATTGGTGTGAAAGGAAGGTTTTGAAACATATCCCTCAGCATCAATGTATCAAGTTATTTTTCACCTATTGTGCCCCACTTTCATTAGCTTTTAATTGAAGCTGCTACTTAAGGAACCTTAGAGAAAAGGAAAATATGTTTCTCTGTGAACTAAAAACACCTGCAAATTAAATTATGCTTGAATTTTTTTAAAAAAAAACAGGTTATTGTATCATAGAAACATTTTCGTGTGTGAAGGTGCTGATCTAGAATTCTATGTTCTGCACCAGGACTATTGTACTTGGTCCTCTAATACTCTAAATATTTCATGTTGAATTTGTGCTTAGTACAGGTGGGTTTCCTCTTGTTAGACTTCAATCGTCACCTATAGGAAGATGATCATAACACACAAATGAAAACTGTCAATTTTCATTAAGATAGCAGCTACTCCTTTGCAATATTTTAAAAAATGTGCCCTACCAAGCCTGATCATTTTTAGATATAGATATTTTGTTAACTGCATTTGGAACAGTTTCTTTTCTCTATATTGCTTTCCATACAGTCCAACATCTACACTATCAATAACACCCTTCTGAAGTCTAAAATTGTCATGTTAAAATGGGTTTATCTGGTTTCATACCAAGTATGGTGCTTGGAACACAGATCCATTAAATGAGCTTCTCATGTTGCCAAGGGTTGCATTTAAGTTTCCCTTTCTTTTGCACCACATTACCTAAATTTATTTTACACTATGGAACTTCCAAAAAACGCCAGTTAGTACCTCCACTCATTTATAAAACCATCATATATACACGTATCAGATGTTCTCTGGACTGCTGTTACCATATTTTTCTATCAGAGTCCCACCTAAATTCAGAAGCTGGAATTGCCTCACCCTCAAGTGAGCTGTCATCCATCCTCATTCATTTCCTTTCCTTCAAAGCCCACTCTGATACAATCCTTGCTACACTATCCAGCCAATGGCCAGGTCCTAAACTCTTCTCCTTGACTCATCAATATGGGAATTTAGTTGTATAAAGAATACATTAAGCTCCCTGTAAGTTTAATAAAGAAGGAATGAATATACTAAGTTAAACCACAGGTACATCATTCCAACTTCCTTTTACTCCTATTATACCAGAGTAGACTTCAAGGAAGTGTCAAATAGTTTCTTGTACATACTGTATGTAGAACTTACTGATTAATCAAATCTAATAATTCCTGGTTTTATTTCCCAAACAGTACCCAGGTATGATTCTATTGAGTCAGATAGTTTAGTATAATATGAACCTATCCATGGATGTTTATTTGAACTAACACTTCTGGAAGGGTATGCGAGGTTCCCAGTTATTAGAGCATAGAAAAATTACATAGTAAGTTAGGTTAAAAAAAAGACACACGTCCATCAAGTTCAACCTTAAATCTATATATAACCTGCCTAACTGCCAGTTGATCCAGAGGAAGGCAAAAAAACCCCATCTGAAGCCTCTCCAATTTGCCTCAGAGGGGAAAAATTCCTTCCCGATTCCAACATGGCAATGGGACCAGTCCCTGGATCAACTTGTACTATGAGCTATCTCCCATATCCCTGTATTCCCTCACTTGCTAAACACCATCCAACCCCTTCTTATACCTATCTAATGTATCAGCCTGTACCACTGATTCAGGGAGACAATTCCACATCTTCACAGCTCTCACTGTAACAAACCCCTTCCCAATATTTAGCTGGAACCTCTTTTCTTCTAATAGGAATGGGTGACCTTGTGTCAGCTGGAAAGACCTACTGGTAAATAAAGCATTAGAGATTATTATATGATCCCCTTATATATTTATACATAGTTACCATATCACCGCTCAAGCGGTTCTTCTCCAGCGTAAACAACCCATAAGTGGCCTAACGTGTTTCATGCCTATTAGGGCACTTATTCTTTGTCTTCTTCTGGAACTATATCATCTGATAGCATTGTGCTAGTTTACATAACATTGTAGAAATTCTATAAGATACTTAAGTTGGCCATACATGGGCTAACAGACTGTGCCGGCAGTGTATTGGCCTGTCTAAGGGGCCTCCTTAACCGATATCTTGGTGAAAATTGACCAGCTCTCGACTAGACAGGTTTGATTTTTCTGTCAAATCAAGCACCACCTTTGCGTTTTAATGTGGTCCTTGATCTGACAGCCCACATAGCTGCAATTGTGACCCGATATTGCCCACATCAAGCATATTTGTGAATGATCTGCTCTTTCATTGACCTTACCAAACAAGCGGATCTTCATATTTATGACCATCTTTATTGCCCTTTCTGGTAGGTTTGGTGGTCAACTCACTGACCTTTTACCCCAGGCTGATTTGCCTCTTCTGTAATACAAGTAGCCACTTTCCTTTGGAGCTCCGCAGAGCCATCTTTTTCCCTGTTCCCAAAAATCCTTTGTGCTGAATTAAAGTGTGTTGATATCATACCAATGAATTTAATTTTTTCTCCTCGGTTTAGAAAACCTACCGTGACTTTCGATTGCAAGGTGTGTTGGACTCCACTTTGAACAGCAAGACCTACGACACAGTTAGAAACCGACTAACCGTTGAAGAAGCCACGGCATCTGTCAGTGAGGGAGGAGGCCTTCAGGGGATCACAATGAAGGACAGCGATGAGGAGGATGAGGAGGATGATTAAGTATTTTGGTTTAGAGTCTCACTTGGATGTAGCCTGGTACCCATTGCATGTCTGTTCTTCAGTTAGCCACATTAGAAAATGTTCTGGCAGCTCTAAATGCCCATACCAGTTTTCCCAATATGATTTCCATCCTAGCTGTGTGATACTCAAACAAGCACCTACATCTGGTCCATGGGTTTCCTATCTTCAAATCTGTATGTTCATAAGCAATATAGAGCACCCTTGTTAAACACTGTTAATTGAAATATATAGGAAATACGCTAGGTGTGTCCCAGTCATCAGCAGAACCCAATGCTTCATTACTGTAATGTATATACGTCGATGGTTAATTGTTGTGAAAAATGAGTGACTAGTTCCTTCATTTCTTTTGCGTGGATGTAAACTGCTCAAATGAATGAAAAAAAAAAAGGAAAACAAACAGATAAAGGTGTTGTTTCTAAACAAGAGTAAGGCTACACCCAAAGAGGTTCATTCGATCTGATTCGTCCGATGCCGAGATTCCATCCTCGTCAATCATAGACTTTTACTTGAACATTCTGCCGGTTACCTAGAGGTCACATGCTCAGCGCATTTAGTATTCGGAATTCCGCCACCTTGTTTCTAGGAGATGACGACCTAATCGAACAAGTCGCAAAAACCATTTTATGTCGAAGTCTGATCTTTCAATGTTACATTTTATTTTAGGTTTTAATAAAAAAAAAGTGTATGTAAAAACGAGATCAACTTTAATAACGAAATCTTAGACTATAAACTGTGTTTATAAGAATATATAATATTTCCGTAGAGTGTAACCTTTGATTTACATTAATTTGTGTTTCACAATTGTTTTTATATCGGCCATGTACATTGCATTTTAACCAGTAAATTGCATGTCACCCGGGGGTCCCTCAAGAAGCTTTTTTTTTTTTGTTGGTGTAAAATAGTGGATCCATGTTGCTTTTGCCTTACAAAAGCCTACAGTTGTAAAAGTGTGAGGACTGTGGCTTCTCAATAAATAACTATTCAGATGTCCTAAGAGTGCGTTTGTCTATTTGTTTCTTCTCTGTCCTGTTGGAAATCCATTTCACTCCCAAAAACGGTGCCCCATATGCCCAAACCAGATAGATAAGCCTCGAAAGACTGTGAATAAACCCAGAAACCCTGAACAAATCTCCTGCTCCCACAAAAAACAAACCAAGATTTCACAGTCTGAGACAACTCTGGAAAGTGACATCTATATAGAACTATGCTCAGAATAAGCCCCCCAGCAAAAGATTTGTTTTATATATTTTTACTTCATGAAATAATATATAGGGGAAGTAGAGTAGTAGGGTTAGATCTCCAAATTAACCCCTCACCCTTAGAGTTTCCCTGAGGCTTTGCTTCCCTATGTGTGTGGCAAGGGGCAAAGGGGCTACCAAGAGACATAAATGTAACTATAGAGGAAGCAGACCCTACAGGGGGCCCCCCAGACTGCGGGGTCTGCTTCCTCTATAGCTAACAAGAAACCTCCCCCTGCCCCAATTGTTCTCTTACCAGAGGTGGGGTAGCAAAGCACGAGTCTGCACTGGCGACAAGTGGGCGGGGTCAGAATGGGAGTGGGTGGGGTCAGGGCAGTGAGCGGGTGGGGTCAGTGTGGGAAGTGGGTGGAGGCTGGAAGTTGGAAGTCCTCCTGGCTAGAATTTGCAGGCACTGATCATGGCACTCCCCTCCCCCCACACACATACATGATTGCATCCAGAAGAAGTACACAGTACAATACGTGATTTGGGGCAGGAGGGGTTGATCATTGGTGGCACTCGGGGGGGGTTGGTGGCATTCACATCTGGGGTGGGGGGCGGCATTCCAGCACATTGATTTAAAAAGTGAATTCTTTTTATTTCTGTAGGATTATCATACTGATAAATGAAGAAAACAATTACAGTAAAAATTGGAAGAAATTGTCAGATCGCTTATAATACATGAGTGATACTCAGAGTTCCCTGTATAACTCAGCCTGCAGCCTTGTGTCTTTATATGGTCACAGAACAACTCCTCAGTGACTTCTAATATCCTTATCATTTACAGTAGGGGGTACATTATCCCTTATAATACATGAGTGATACTCAGAGTTCCCTGTATAACTCAGCCTGCAGCCTTGTGTCTTTATATGGTCACAGAACAACTCCTCAGTGACTTTTAATATCCTTATCATTTACAGTAGGGGGTACATTATCCCTTATAATACATGAGTGATACTCAGAGTTCCCTGTATAACTCAGCCTGCAGCCTTGTGCCTTTATATGGTCACAGAACAACCCCTCAGTGACTTCTAATATCCTTATCATTTACAGAAGGGGGTACATTATCCATAATATATAGATTCCTAATTCTGTGGCATGTAGTAACAATGACAGGAGTCATTAACCCGTGCAGTACCAGGATGATGAAATGAATATTTTTTTATATAATGTTATGATTACACTTGGCTTTGTTTATTGTTCTTGCTTTCTTTATTTTTTATGTTCAGAATGGCTCGACATTTACTCAGTGTGAAGAAAGAATTGATAGAAAAGTCGATTCTGCTGCAGTTGGATATTTTGCCTTTTTATGCTGATATTTCTGAACCCTCAGGCACCTCTCATCTGGATCATGAAAGAAGCTCCAGCCAAATGTTGATGTATTTTCATGATCCTTTTGTTTCTTTTAATTAGGCCCAGCCTGGCATATGTGGCAATTGCATTAATTGGTTTGATTAACTGGCAGTGACAGCCAAAAGGATTTGAAGCCACAAAGAAAGTAGAGTTTTTTTCTGGGCTCTTTTTTTGTGTTGTTTTTATTAAGACCAGTCCCAAAGAATGTGTGAACTTTTCCAAAAGCTTCTGAGAATGAAAGGACCCCCCTCACCCCCTTCCAACAAAGATTGTGATCTCAAAAACTCTTGAAAAAAATTCCAAAACATTTTGTTGCTCATTTGAATTGCCCTGAAATGAATTCAATTTCACAAACTGAAGTCTGCTATCTTCTAAAATACCTTGGCTTGGATTTCTTTTTAACTCTGTGTTATAGTCAATTCTTTTTATTCAAGTATAGGATCTGTTATCCAGGACCTGGGGTTTTCCCGGATAAGGGATCTTTCCATGATTAGTTTCTTCATACCTTGTTTACTAGAAAATCATGTAAACATTAAATAAACCCAATAGGCTGGTTTTGCCTCCAATAAGGATTAGTTATATCTTAGTTGGGATCAAGTACAAACTACTGTTTTATTATTACACAGATAAAGGGAATCATTTTTAAAAATTTGTATTATTTTAATAAAATGGAGTCTTTCTGGATAACAGTTTTCCCGATAGCGGATCTTATACCATAACGACTGTCATCTATTGTTTTTGGAAATGCTTAGCACAGTTATAGCTTCATCATTCAATGAAAGTTTTTTTTTAAAACAAATAGATTAGAATTTTGTTGACCAGACACTTTTTTCTTTAGTCCATTGATGTTGAAAGTGGATTTCTGAGACTCCTTGGGTCGAAGTGAATTTTCCAATTCAAAAACTTTGAATTTCAAAGTAATTTTTGGGTACTCGACCATCGAATAGGCCAGAATTCGATTTGAATTGACGAAACTTCAACTTCGAAAATCGAAGTACTGTGTCTTTTAAAAACTTTGACACTTCCCCACCTTAAACCTGCCGAATTGCTGTTTAGCCTATGGGGGACTTCCTATAACCTTTCTGAGTGTTTGGCTAAGTTTTGAGTAGTCAAAGTATTTTTTTGTAAAATCCATTCGAACGATGTAATCGATCGATTGAACGATTTTTACTTCAAACGAAAATGGCCGTTTTCGATCGGAAAAATACTTTGACTATCGAAGTATCAAATTCCATGGTCGAATTCCGAAGTTTTTTAACTTCAAAATTCCACCCTTAGTAAATGTGCCCCCTACTGTCGGTGTTTTTTTTGCGGTGGCACTTGAGTTTGTTTTTGTCAGGGAGCCGGGAGCTTCCTCCAGGGAGGTTGTCAGGATCGAGGAGGAAGCCCTCTTGAGGGAGCAAGGTCGCGGTGTCCAAAGGGTTAATCAAAGGAGTAGTCAGAATCCAGGCAAGAGTTCACAGGCAGGCAGATAACAGCAATGTCCAAAGTCCAGGCAAAGGGTCAGGATAATAATCAGGAACAAGATTTCAGCAATAGCAGCTCACAGGGAATCCAGGATACACTCAGGAAATGTTTCCTATACTTGGGCGCCATTCTGGCATCTTGGTAGCGTTTTTATATTTGAATTTGGCGCCATAATGACGTCATTGGCGTCCTTGCGCCGACGTCGCGTGCTGACGTGATTGCGCCAGCGCCACTACCCACGTGGCGGCCATGGGCGCCGCCATTTTGGGAGCAACGCCGGCAGGGGAGGGCTCGCCACCCGGAGCTCCTGGAACTGCTCCGGGCGGCAATCGTGACAGTCTTTAAAATTGGGGTGTACTTCCGACTTTCAGTGAGAAAACGTTATCTCCTGGTTCATCCCATTAAAATTCATGGAAAAGATTCAATTCAAGGAGGAAAAACTTTTCTCCAAATTCCGTTCCAGTTTTTTTTCCATAGACTTCAATAGAAGTGTGATAAACTATGAGATAAGTTTTTCTGAATTTAATTGCGTCTCAAGTAGAATCTCGTCCATTACTCTTCACTTGATAAAACTTTCTCTCATTGAAGTGAATCTGGCGTTTATATAATCAAAGTGGTCCAAAAGTAAGTCAGGAACTCACCAGAGTTGGGGGGAAGCTCAGGTGCACCATCCAGAGCCTTCACCTGGGGGAGCACAAATAACCACTTGTGTAAGAGTAGCCACACAATGAGCAGTCCTCCAAACATGCATGTAAAATTCAAAATGGATATTTATCCAGGAACTAGAAGAAGAAGCCTTACGTGTTTTGTGTTTTAATAACATTTAATCGTAGGCACTTACTATTTCAGACTCTACACTGTTTGGCCTAGTTCACACTCTTCTAAAGGTAGACCCACCTCTACACTGGATGGACTTATCTATGGTCTCTCTATTAGCAAATATCAATTAGTAAAGTTGCGCCTACAATGTAGCTTCATGGAAGTGCAAGGTTAGTGTTGGAGGGCTCAAGTTGGCCATGGTAAGACATCACATGATATAGATCAGTGATCACAAACCAGTGGCTCATGAGCAACATGTTTCTCATCAACACCTTTGAATGTTGCCCCAGTGGCCTCAAAGCAGGTGCTTATTTCTGAATTCCAGGCTTGGAGGCAAGTTTTGTATAAGAACCAGGTGTCCTGCCAAACAGAGTCTCCTGTAGGCCATCAGTCCACTTTGGGGCTACCAAATAGGCTAGCTATTAATAACCGCTACCAACAATATACATTGCTGTTCAACATTTAAAGAGTTGTTTGGAAGAAAGAATGGGAGTCATCTGACCCAGAACCTAATAAGGCACCCCATATTTTTTTAAAAAAAAAAATAATAAACTATTATCTTGATCCCAACAGGTGATTCTAATCTTGAAGAAATGGGAGGAGCTAGAGTTTGTATAGTTGTGGGGTGTGGGTCTGCTTTGGGACTTGTGCCTGAGAAGCTGAGCCCCAGGGATAAGGAGATTTTATCATATTTAAGCCCCAGTAAAATCAAAGCATTCATTTTTAGTGGTGGAGCAGTTTGGTGAATTTGTTGAATCTAAAAAAACATTTGACTGGACATTATCCCCTTTGAGTTGATTATTCTGTGTTCTCCTGTGCTCAGTTAACATTCTAGAAACCTTTCATTGCATTTGATGTTGATCGGGCTACTTGCCACCAGACCTGATGGTGCCAGTATCGAATTGGGAGGGGCAGGGCCCACAGGAAAATCCAAACTATGTCCCATCACTGACCCAGCCTGTTCAATGTACCCAGCCAGTGAGGCCCAAAGGATCAGGGCCCTTCAGGTTTCCATTCTTCCACCACCACATCACACACAGAAGCTTGGGCTTGGGCAGGGATCAGGGTCTCTAAGGGGTCATATATGTACACAGCAGTAACCAAGAAGATTCAGATGGCACACACATAGCAAAATGTGCATAAATTGTGTGATTTATTTGGATCTCTGCACAACATTTCAGGGGATCAACCCCCTTTATCAGCTCTTGATAAAGGGGTTGATCCCCTGAAACTTTGTGCAGAGATCCAAATAAATCACACAATTTATGCACATTTTGCTATGTGTGTGCCATCTGAATCTTCTTGGTTACTGCTGTGTACATGGAACTGTTGAGCAGTCCCCAGATAGAGCACCTCTGAAACGTGACCCACGGAGTTCGGATTTTATTAAAGTACATTGGTTATATAAGTATGCTGAGATAATAGTGTAAAAAACACTAAGGCACTTCTGTCTGGGGTCTGGCTGCACTCTGCACCTCAGACCATACAACAAGTCTGGGATTGGGCAGGAGAAATGCCTCCATCATGAATGCAGAGCTGCCGGGAGCAGGCAATTTTGTACTTATCACAGGGCATGGAGGTCTCTGTGGTCCAATTTGGAGAGCAGGGACCTATAGCAATTCTTCTATGTAAAGGACACAAAGTGCAAAAAATGATTAATTACAAACCCCAAAACACTTAAAGGGGACCTGTCACCCAGACACAAAAATCTGTATAATAAAAGCCCTTTACAAATTAAACATGAAATCCAAATATTTTTTATTAAAGCATTCACAGCTGTTGTAAGCTCATTTAAAAACCTCAGCTGTCAATCAAATATTGCTTGCCCCTCTGACTTAGACAGACAATTACTTTCACTTTCCATTCTGCACTTCCTACATGTCACTGCTCTCCCCACATTCCCCCCGTTCTCTTCACCATTTAATTGTGTAGCCAGTACATGGGGATGGACATCAGGTCCCCCATTCTGGTGCACAAACAAGATTCTGAGATGATACAAGACTTGTCTTAATAACAGTGTCCACAATATGGCTCCTGCCTGCTTGCTATAATTATGAATTCCCAGACCAAAGGAAAGAAGATTGAAATAATTGATATAGTGTAATTAAAGTTTATTTTGCTTGACTAATGTGATAAAAATAGGATTTGGAATATTTTTTTCGGGTGACGGGTCCCTTTTAACAGCCTCTGGCAGTTCCAGTTTGACCCCAAAGAAACCACATAGACTATTCCTTTAATGATGATTTAATGATGAGTCTCTGCCCACCTAAAGAAGTTCTTATTTTGACCGGATATATGTGTGTATATAAATATTCTGCGTGTGCAATTACTCACCGTCACTGCTGGTTCTTACTCACTAACACACGACTGCAAGTAGAAACACAACTGATGGGCCGTCTCTATAAAGAGTTTGTTGTTCTACAATGTTTCCTTTCTAATTGCACTTCAGAGAAAATGGGGACAATTGCGCATTCTGCCACCGTTCTTTAGGGAACAACATATATATATATATACTGTATTTCTGCTGTTCAAACAAAGCAAATGGCTGGACAACAAATTAGTTTCAGTCGGTGGCTAATATGGAGATGAAAAGATTAACATTAATACAGGCGAGCGGCAAATATTGCAGAATAATGAAACACTTAAGAAGATTAAGGCGAAGGCAGGGAATACAGAGAGAAAATAAGATTGTGATTGCTTTATGATATTGTTTGGGAGGCTGAACAAAGGCATTAGGATTTGGAGCAGTGCGACGGGTATTCTGAGTTCTATGTCACGTCCCGGGGAGCTCTTTCTGGAAACAGGGATGTCCACATTTATATTCATTTCTGAATTTCATTTTGGCTCATATGTGACAAGTGACCCAGTGAGGAGAATAAATGAAATAAAGCTATTTTACAAAAATTAAACAAAGGTTAAGTTGCCCTTGGCTGCACTGAGCGTCTCTGAAGAGGGTCGGAAGTCTATCAGACTAAGAGGGGGTCATTTATCAACTCATGGGCAGTAACCCATAGCAACCAATCAAATTGCTGCTTTCATTGCTCTACTTGCAGCTGGCTTTAAAAAGCTAATCACTGATTGGTTGCTGGAGGTAACTGCCCATGGGCAAATTTGCCCAGTGTTGATAAATGGGACCAGAGTGTGTTAGTGAGATACAGAGGGAAGGTGAAAGAGAAGAAGAAAGAGAAACATAAACAGGGTGTAGAATATTGATCCCCAACCAGTGACTCACAAGAAACATGTTGCCCTTCAACCCCTTGGATGTTGCTCTCAGTGGCCTCAAAGCAGGTGCTTTTTTTGAATTCCAGACTTGGAGTTTTGGTATAAAAACCAGGTGTCCTGCTAAACAGAGTCTCCTGTAGGCTGTCAGTCCACATAGGAGCTATCAAAAAGCCAATCACAGCCCTTATTTGGCACCCAAGGAACTTTTCATGCTTGTGTTGTTCCCCAACCCTTTTTACGTTTTAATGTGGCTCACAGGTAAAAAAGGTTGGGGACCCCTGGTATAAAAGGTAGAACAGAGGAGAGTGAGATAAATAAAAAGAGAAACAATATGAGGTTTTTAGGCCATGGAAAGACAGATGGTCCTGTATGTTCCTCTCTATCTAGTCACACAGTCAATACAACATGTCTATGCTGGGCCAGACGGGTGGTTGGTGCCAAGTATCATGGTGCAATAATCTCATGTAATGTTTAATGTTCATTCCGGCCAGTGCTCCTCTAGTGACTAGTGGGTGTCTCTCACCAGAGGATCCAGAAAGAACCAGAAGGTGCACAAATAGTGGCCAAAGCTACTCGTGCAGAAATAACTGTGTAATGCATTTATCTTGAAGTGTCCCTTTAATCTGGGAAGCGCAATATCAGCTAGACTGCAAACTAAATGTACACAGTAAGATGGAGTGACCCCCACTGCGTAACCCCCAGTCGTCTCTCTTCAATTCACTTTGTTTTTTTTGTTCTGTTCCAACTGTTCATTTCAGTTAAAGCCCAAACATAAAACTGTCATTTCTTCCCCTGTCCCCCCCCGCTGCGTCTCGCAAACTGCGCACCTTCTGAGCTGTTTCTGCTTCTGCTGTGAACTGATATCACATCCAATCACACATCACTTTCTCAGGCTCCGTTCTTACAGTAAAGGGAAAAAAATGTAAAAAACAAATCTAGAAGTTTATTTGGCTGGTGATTATTTGCTGCACAATTGTAATTAGGCAAATGGTTAGAAGGGAGAAGGTTAATCACCATAGATTAGCATATGCTCCCCGAACCCACAAACTGCCATCTCCTGCAACAAATCTCACTTAAAGGAACAGTATACTCAACAGCTGTGACATTTTGAAAGAAAATACAGAAAAACTTTTCATTTTTCTTGCTGAGTAAAATCAGGGTACCCCAACATCTAAACTTGCTGCGTAAAATCAGGGTACCCACTATCAAAACATTTTGAATAAAATCATGTTACCCCAACATCTTAACTTGCTGAATAAAAAAAGGGTACCCCCAAATCTAAACTTGATGAATAAATTAAGATTACCCCAACATTAACGCTTGCTGAATAAAATAAGGGTAACCCCAAATCTAAACTTAGTGAATAAAATAAGGATACACCAACATCTAAACTTGCTGAGTAAAATCATGGAACCCACTATTGGAGTTCCCCAACATCTAACCTTGCTGAATAAATGAAGGGTACCCCGACATCTAAACTTGAAGAGAAAAATCAGGGTTCACGAACATCTAAACTTGCTGAATAAATTAATATTACTCCAACATTAAAGCTTGCTTAATAAAATAAGGGTACCCCCAAATCTAAACTTACTGAATAAAATAAGGGTACCCCCAAATCTAAACTTACTGAATAAAATAAGGGTACCCCAACATCTAAACTTGCTGAGTAAAATCATGGAACCCACCATCTAAACTTGCTGAGTAAAATCAGGGTTCCCCAAAATCTAAACTTGCTGAATAAAATCAGGGTACCCCAACATCTAAACTTGCTGAGTAAAATCAGGGTTCCCCAAAATCTAAACTTGCTGAATAAAATCAGGGAACCCACCATCTAAACTTACTGAGTAAAATCAGGGAACCCAACATCTAAACTTGCTGAGTAAAATCAGGGTTCCACACCATCTAAACTTGCTGAGTAAAATCAGGGAACCCACCATCTAAACTTGCTGAGTAAAATCAGGGTAATCCCCAATCTAAATTTGCTGAGTAAAATCAGGGTACTCAACATCTAAACTTGCTAAATAAATTAAGGGTACCCCAAGATCTAAATTTGCTGAATAAGAGTACCCCATCATCTAAACTTTTTAAATAATATAATGGTACCCAAAATCTAAACTTGCTGAACAAAATAAGGGTACCCCAACATCTAAACTTGTTTAATAAATGAAGGGTACCCCAACAGCTAAATTTGCTAAATAAGGGTAACCCACCATCTAAACTTGCTGAATAAAATGAGAGCACCCCCTACCTCTAAACTTGCTGAATAAAAGTAAAAGTAGGGTACCTCAGCTTCTAAATTTGCTGCGTAATATGTTGGCACTCTAAAAATATGTTAATAATACTCCAAAATAAAAAAAATGCTAAGTAAAATAAGGGCACCCCAATATTTAAACTTGCTGAGTAAAATAACATCTAAACATGGCCTAACTTTCATACAATGCAATTTCTACCTAAGCAGGGATGCACTGAATCCTCTATTGAAAATTCAAGCCAATGCTGACCCCAGAGTTGGACTGACCTGCCAGGGTAACAGAGGACCTCTTGGTTGGATAAGTCCCTTATGGGCAACAAACAAGGACTATTCTCATAATCTCTTTTTTATCTCAACCAAAAGACAATAAAAATGATAATATTTACCATCCTTTACATCTACTTGCTATGTGAGTGGGTCCTGGTGCCAAGTTCTCTGGTGGGTTCATCCGTAATTAGAACCTATCCACCTTCAGTTGTCTAATGACATCGTATTTAGGGTTTGGATTCACTTCAGCTGGATGATAAACATTCAACCAAATCCAAATCTGACATTTGTCCCTACACACAATAAACTGCCCAGTCATGTGGCCTTGTGTGTGGCTGAGCACATGCTGGGACTTATTTAGTAAATGCTACAAAAAAATTGCACAAAAAAGATGTAATTGTTATTTTTTCCAGAGTTAGAGTAGAATTGCATGTAGTAGTCAGTTTGGACAATTTTGCATTGGTTACCGGCACTCAAAATGTGGGGTCGTATGTGGGCAGGACATGAGTGTATATTGCACATCCCTCAAGTTTATGCAGGTTATTTATTGCCAATATGAAGAGAAGCAAAAGGCAATGGGAGTCATGGGCTTCAGTTCTGGTCTCACTAAAGGACCCAGCGGGCACTAAGAGTTAGACAATTTAGCCACAAGAGTTTAATAAATAGATTTTTAACAATTGCTGATTTGTTTACTGTTGTTATTATAGCCTCCCCTTAGTCAAGCTCAGGTATTTCACCAGAGGTTGGAGTTTTTATTGGCCTAGTCACTAGGGATGCACTGAATCCAGGATTCGGTTTGGGATTCGGCCTTTTTCAGCAGGATTCGGATTTGTTCGAATCCTTCTGCCCGGCCGAACCGAATCCGAATCCTAATTTGCATATGCAAATTAGGGACGGGGAGGGAAATTGTGTGACTTTTTGTCAGAAAACAAGGAAGCAAGAAAGGTAACTGGCTCCAATCTCTTTTGGACTATTTAAATATTAATAGGACGACTTCAAATTCTAAACTTGCTTATGCAGGGTAAAACACCTAAACACTTCATAAATTAAAGCAAGCCACGAGGTGATCCTCACCGAGTGGAAAGGAATGACCTGGGTGTCCAAACCCCAGGCCCCGTCACTTGAATATTGTACAATATTGTTTCAATGAAGTAGAAATCAGCAGAGCTTGTCACTCACCAAATCTGCCGGGTGGCCCAGTTGCCGTGCCCCGAACCCGTAGCATAGGCAATATAAATCTTCAGATAAAAAAATTCGTAACTTTATTCTATTTTGTTAAAAGGTATGTGCATACCTTTTAACAAAATGGAATAAAGTTACGAATTTTTAACCTCTATTGCCATGGTCGCAGGAGTGCGTGCATATTTATTCTGAAGAAAACAAGGAAGTAAAAAATGTTTTTTCCTTCCCACCCCTAATTTGCATATGCAAATTAGGAGTCGGATTTGGTTCGGGATTCGGCCCAAGAATCTGGAGGTTCGGCTGAATCCAAAAAAGTGGATTCGGTGCATCCCTACCTAGCTGATAGGCTAGTTCATTTGAGGTTCAGTTTCAACTTACTCATCTATCTGTGGTCTCCAACCTCTGGTTTCTTCTTGAGTTCTATTCTTCTTATAGAAAGTGTCCATAGCATTTCTAGTATCCCTTCTATAATATTTTAAAATAAGAGATTTTTAAAGCCTCAGACTTAAAAAAAATGTCTATATCAGGGATCCCCAATTATTTTCCCACCTAAACTTTTGACTGGCAGTCTAAAGGAGGTCCTGTTTGACAGTAAACCTGTTTTTTATTCAGACAAAACTTGCCCCAAGCGTGGAATTCAAAAATAAGCACATTTGAGGCCACTGGGAGCAACAGCCAAGGGTTGAGTGAGCAGCATGTTACTCGTGGGCCACTGGTTGGGGATCACTGGTCTATATCAAGAAAGAAAGTTCATCAAGGTGAGGATAAAGACAGGACAAAGACAAATGGGATATTTGCACACCTCATGCTCAGTAAATAATCTGGCTGGGAGCAGAACACGTTCTGAATTGGTTATTCGTTGTAATACTTGAATTTATGACTGAACTCTACAGCCTACAGTTAAAGGGATACTGTCATGGGAAAACGTTTGTTTTTCAAAATGAATCAGTTAGTTGTGCTGTTCCAGCAGAATTCTGCACTGAAATCCATTTCTCAAAACAGCAAACAGTTTTTTATATATTTAATTTTGAAATCTGACAGGGGACTAGACATATTGTCAGTTTCCCAGCTGCCCTGAGTCATGCGACTTGTACTCTAATATACTAACAGTCACTCTTTACTGCTGTACTGCAAGTTGGAGTGATATCACCCCCTCCCTTCCACCCCCCCCCCCCAGCAGCCTAACAACAGAACAGAATGGCAGAATCCCTTTAAGGTCTTGAAGAAGAAACTAAACACTTAAGACAACAGGAGAGAACTTCTTCATCATCTAGCTCCATATTTGTTCACTTCTTGCACTTCTTGAAGTTCTTTGAAGGAAGCTTGAAGACCCATCACCAATATATGTCTGTACCAATCAGTAAATATTTTTGCGTGCTCCAAAAATATTTTTAATATATTTAATAATATTTCTGAATGGTAAATAAGGCTTGTTAAAAGGTAAAACTAGGAACAAATATGAATATGGTATTTAATATTGGCTACATAGTGGTTTCTTCTCTCTTATACTTTACTTATTCTTACCTTGGGATCAGCAGTCATTGGCTGGAATTCGGTTCTCTTCATCTCACGTTCCTTGTTAAAAAAAAAGGCCTTTTCTGAAATTAAATTTTAAGTACCTTGGCAATATCTCAGTACCTTCCATGAGCTGCAATCCCGTAGAGTGCTTTTTGGATTTGATCTGTCAAAATATTATTTTGTGGACCCTCTCGTATTATGAGAAAATAAAACAGAGATCCCTCAAGAAGTCTATCGTGCTCTTGTAGAAGATATGTCCCAATGGACCCAACGTTGGAAATGGGAAATGAGAACCTCTTACTGTCCTTAATGTACTAAATTGTATTTAGAAGAGAGGAAAGTATTAAAGTAGTTTGCATTTCTTTCCAACATTATTGGTGGTTTATAATCTGTACTCATGGGACACACTCAATCTGTTACACAGGAGGGTACATCAATCTACCGTATTGCTTCTGTTTCTTCTGCCATATCACTACTAAAGCACCTGGTAAAATAAAACTTGGAATTATGTGGAGGACATCAATGTTATACATAAATAAATTCTTGTAACAGCAAAAACTAACCGACCAATAGTAACCTTCGTACATAATACTTTAATACTGTATGATATACACGAGTCCACAAATAATCTTTCTAAAACTCAAACGTCTATGAAATTATAGAATTATTTACTATAAAAGTGAGGGTGTAAGAGTAAATTTATTTTTTTTACATAATAAGTATATTGTAAAAAAGTCCATCAATTTCAAGCCCTCAAAAACTCTACATGGTTTGACCCACAGGAAGAAGATTGTTTTGATTTCAGACAGGGTTGTCATCAGAAGGGTACAAGAGGTACTGCAGTCATATAAAATGTAATTCCTGAACCAACAAGTGTATTTTTTTATCTGCAATATTGGTGTGTAGGAGCCATCTCAGGTCATTTGGCCTGGTCATGTGCTTTCAGAAAAACCCAGCACTTCACAAAGGAACTTTCAGATAAGCTATTGTTTCTCATACTCAGTGTAACTGAAGGAGTTGCAGTGGGACTTGGATTTTTACTACTGAGTGTTATTTTCTACCAGGGAGCTGCTATCTTGTTAAATTCCGATTGTTCTGCTGATCCTCTGCTGGGGGAAAGGGAGGGGTAATATCAAAACAACTTTTAGTACATCAGTAAAGAGGAACTGAAGTTTATCAGAGCACAAGTAGCATGATTGAGGACACCTGGAAAACTGACAACATGTCTAACCCCATGTCAGATTTCAAAATGAAATATAAAAACATCTGTTTACTCTATTGAAAAATGGATTTCAGTGCAGAAGTCCGCTGGTGCAGCACTATTTACCGATGTGTTTTGAAAAAAACATGTTTTCCCATGACAGAATCCCTTTAAGCATAATGGGGTGTGACTGGGGTGTGTCAGGGCAGTCATTGTTCATGTTCAGGTCATTATTTTCCTCATTGGAGCTCCTCCTACGCCCATGTGTTTTTTTGTACTTTTTGCTGTGTTACACTTCAACAGTGTCGGACTGGGACACCAGGGGCCCACCCAAAAACCTTTGACCAGGGGCCCACCAATTAATCTTAGACCAGGGGCCCACTCTCAGTACTATTATTCTTCCTCTCCTCACTCAACCACTATTCTCCTAGTGTCTTTTCTTTACATACTATAATCTATTATTCCATCTATTTAGCCTCTTTGTCCTCACAGAAATAAAGAATGGCCATAAAATAGGCCACATGTTTAGCAGTAGGAGGGCCCACTGATACCTGGGCCCACCAGGACTTTTCCTGGTATCCAGGTGGGCCAGTCCAACATTGCAACTTGGAGCACTTTGCTTGGATTTCAATAGAAAAAAATGGGTTAACAACTGGGCCTGTCTTGGCAAGGACCCCGCTAACCTATTAGTATGGGGCCCCATGATTCCTGGTGGTGGAGCTGATTTCAGCCTCACATAAGAGAAAATAAATCTTTAAACAGGATTTCTCCTTTCTGTTGAAAGCCATACAACCGACTTTTGAAAACACAAAATCTCTTGGTAGGAAATGTCTTTGTGCGCTTATTGCATACAGAACTGGGGAGCCAGATCTAATGACGTTTGATTTGTCACTTTTTTTTAAAAAAATATTTAATTAAATTGAATTAACTATTTTTATAAAAATAAAAACTAGAATTTCTATTTTTCATAAATCAGCCACTTAATAGGAGAATGGTGTAGAAGTGGACTCTTTTTCCTCCAGCCACGATGTACTTTGCAATCTTTTTGCCATATTGCATACTATCCCTTATAAATGACCTTCCAAAGGTAAAAACTGGACCATTATTGGATTGAAATATAGAGGGTGTTGGTCTAGTTTTTTGGTCGGGAACAACCAAGGTTCCAAAAATGAAATGCAGTGGTTAAAAAGTGTAATAGTACTTGATGACCAATTTCTGTCCACTTCTTATACAACTTTAGAAGAGGATTTTTATTCCATACAAGAGGCACCAAAGAAGAATAAGTTATATATATATCCCTTTCTTTAGGCCTACGGAGGACTTTGATGAGTGAATATAAAGATGCAAAAAAGGCAGAATTCATCTTTATATTATTAAAGTTGCTGGTGAAAATGAGCAGAGAGCTGGCTGTTAATTTGGCTGCACGAGGAAGAACATACAATGATGTTAATTTTCAGCATTGTGGTCCCTCTGGATCATGCATTGGTGCACAGTTAGCTCTTTCATGGATATTTAATACTGTGGCCGTGCATGCTCCAGAATATCATGTAATAATCAAATTAAAGGATGTGGAATGCTGCTAGAATTTCAATGATAACATTATCTGTTTTTTTCTGTAATTTCCAGCTCACTGTGTGAAATTATGAACGAGGGACACAGTTATTAAGCAAATTGAGTGAGATGGAACAAGTAGCCATGAGCAGGAAACAAGGGAACGGCCACTTTGCCAAGAATAACAAAACACTGCAAAAGGAAAAAAACATATTTTTGTTTATTTGTTAGACTGAGGTGTATGCTACTGGCATCGTGAACATTGTTGTTTGGCCTCCTGCACATGTAACTTAATCGTGTTGCAATGATAATTTGTATTCATAGGCAAAGGGTGATTTTTGAATTTTAGGTGGCTAATTAAAGACTTTTATACACAGATTCCTTCATAGTATAACAATTCCATATATATATATATATATATATATATATATATATATATATATATATATATATATATATATATATATATATATATATATATATATATATATACTAAATACCTCAGAACACATGGCAGGATAAGTACAGTGTTAATTCCATGTATAATACCCCAGAACACAATGCAGAATAAATACAGTGACAATTCCATGTATAATACCCACAACACACTGCAAGATATTTATAGAGCCAATTCCATGTATAATAGCCTAGAACACACAGCAGGATAAATACAGAGCCAATTCCATGTATAATACCCCAGAACACACAGCGAGATAAATACAGTGCCAATTCTATCTATAATACACAAGAACACACAACATGATAAATACAGGGCCAATTCCAAGTATAATGCCCCAGAACACACAGCAGGATAAATACAGTGCCAATTCCATGTATAATACCCCAGAACACACAACATGATAAATACAGGGCCAATTCCATGTATAATACCCCAGAACACACAACATGATAAATACAGGGCCAATTCCATGTATAATACCCCAGAACACACAGCAGGATAAATACAGTGCCAATTCCATGTATAATAACCCAGAACACACAACATGATAAATACAGGGCCAATTCCATGTATAATACCCCAGAACACACAGCAGGATAAATACAGTGCCAATTCCATGTATAATAACCCAGAACACACAACATGATAAATACAGGGCCAATTCCATGTATAATACCCCAGAACACACAGCAGGATAAATACAGTGCCAATTCCATGTATAATAACCCAGAACACACAACATGATAAATACAGGGCCAATTCCATGTATAATACCCCAGAACACACAGCAGGATAAATACAGTGCCAATTCCATGTATAATACCCCAGAACACACAACATGATAAATACAGGGCCAATTCCATGTATAATACCCCAGAACACACAGCAGGATAAATACAGTGCCAATTCCATGTATAATAACCCAGAACACACAACATGATAAATACAGGGCCAATTCCATGTATAATACCCCAGAACACACAGCGAGATAAATACAGTGTCAATTCCATGTATAATACCCCAGAACACACAGCGAGATAAATACAGTGCCAATTCTATCTATAATACACAAGAACACACAACATGATAAATACAGGGCCAATTCCATGTATAATACCCCAGAACACACAGCAGGATAAATACAGGACCAATTCCATGTATAATACCCCAGAACACACAGCAGGATAAATACAGGACCAATTCCATGTATAATACCCCAGAACACACAGCAGGATAAATACAGGACCAATTCCATGTATAATACCCCAGAACACACAGCAGATAAATACAGGACCAATTCCATGTATAATACCCCAGAACACACAGCAGGATAAATACAGGACCAATTCCATGTATAATACCCCAGAACACACAGCAGGATAAATACAGGACCAATTCCATGTATAATACCCCAGAACACACAGCAGGATAAATACAGGACCAATTCCATGTATAATACCCCAGAACACACAGCAGGATAAATACAGGACCAATTCCATGTATAATACCCCAGAACACACAGCAGGATAAATACAGGACCAATTCCATGTATAATACCCCAGAACACACAGCAGGATAAATACAGGACCAATTCCATGTATAATACCCCAGAACACACAGCAGGATAAATACAGTGCCAATTCCATGTATAATACCCCAGAACACACAGCAGATAAATACAGTGCCAGTTCCATGTATAATACTCCAGAACACAAATGGTGTTGTTATGGGAGGTTAAGCCTCCTGCCTTCATTAGAATCTACACATGTATAAAAAAAAACTTTATATGGCAAATTTGAGAGAAATTTAAGTATTTAACTACGCAAAGACTGTTAAATTGCTCGAATGGGGTATATTTAAAAAGGAGTGTAAAATGCATTATAATACACTAAACATTGCCACTTTAAAGTAACAGTGTACTGTTTAAAGTAGCACCTTTTTATAAAGCTTTGTGATTATTGTATGTGAGCATGCAGCTGAGTGTAAGATTCTGGCATGGTTAATAGAATTATTAATGTAATAAAAGCCTCATACAAATATTATATGTGGCCTTTTTTCAACTTTATGCCCATTGACTGCAAGAGTTTTTGCCAGGCAGTATTCTGGTATTAATGAATATACATTCACCTTTAATTCAGCTCTTTTTAAAGTCTCATTTCTTTGCTGATGATCCATATGTTTAATTCATGTGTACAACAGAGCTTTATAAATATGCCATTATTTTAACATCAATTTTTTACACCTTTTTTTGGCATCGGATATTTTACGCACATTTATAAATATGCCCCCTAGGGTCTCTTTCCACATGTATCGCTTTTTTTGGATCAGCTTTTCCTTTTTACAATCCTGTTGCCAACAACGTGAGTCAGCTGCCTGTTTGAAGACGTAAGAGGCATGCAAACCCAAAAATAACATTTTGCCTAATGAAAGAAAATACAATCCGAAGCAACTTTCCTTTGCTATGTGGATTTGAAGCGATACGGGGTTGTATTTGCTATTGAAAACAGCATCTGCCTGTCCCTTGCTGTTCTCTGCCCTGAGAGACTATAAAGAAATGTAGCAGAAGTCAGATGAGTAACAGACCTGTGATCATCTCTACACTGTGGGGCAGGGTGAAACAGTTTTTGGTACTTTGCACCAGGCCCCACTGGTGAGGGTCTTTGTTCTCCAGAATGGAATTTATCAGCAGTCTATTCATGATGGTCCAGTTTGGGGAGGCACATAGGTGTCCCCTTTCCTGTCATTTAGGGAGCACCAGAAGCCGCTTGGTGGCCAACCTTCGCCCCCAAAACTACGAACTTTCTACTTTTTCTTCATGTGGCCACAGTCATTTTAGCGGTGCAGCAGATAAGGGTCCTGGCAGGCAACCGGAGCAGGTCTGGATATATTCTATGTATATAATTCATGTGATTTAGTTGTATAATCACATTTAATTTACACAATATGCTGGTGCTATATAAATACATGTTAATAATAATAATCTGGGGGACCCATTGGGTTTTTTCCCTTTAGTCCCGCTGGCCCAGTCTGATCCTGGGTAGAAAGATCATAAAGGATTTACCATGTTTACAAAGGGTAGAACGAATGTAATATACAGTGATACCACTTAGCGCCCAGGCAGTTGGTGGATATTTGTGTGTGTGCCCTCCATTACTACAGTGATATATATAAATATATATATATATACCCAAATCCAAGCTGCACACCGTTGACTAGTTTTTTGCCCGGGTGCCAGCATAAAGGATATATAGAACATAAAGTAGGATGCAGCAAAATCTTTATTGGACTCTATGTTTCAATCCCCCACAGGGTTCTTCGTACCTGTTTTTCGCCTGACAAAGATCCCTGTGAGGGATCGAAGCGTTAAGTCCAATAAGATTCTTTTGTTTTTGCATCAAGTCCCTGTGAGTGCCACATCATGCTTTATGTTTTATATATATATATATATTCCATTGAAAAAGGTGCACACCAGGATTTTTCGATTAAAACTTCATGTTTATTAAATAAGTTTAAAACAGGAACCGGCCAACGTTTCGGTCTTTCTCTAAGACCTTTATCAAGACCCCTGGTGTGCACCTTTTTCAATGGAATATGGATAATGCAGCTTTTCTAGGGTAGCACCCAGGTATGTGATCTATACATATATTTTTTGAACAATTAATGGATGGTGTGCGCTAGGACTTCGAATCTATATATATATATATATATATATATATATATATATATATACATACAGTGTTTTTCCGCGCTCCATTCAGAAAAAAATGGGGCTGCATAGATAGATAATCGATGACAAACAACAGGTGCACAGTGGGGGCCTTTAAAAGTTAAAAACTTATTTTATTTATTAATACATGTTTAAAAGGAACAGGCCAACGTTTCGTTCTCCGTTTAAGAGCTTTATCAAGACCAATATATATATATTATATATTAGTATATGAAAAGCATTTGTCTAACAATGGAGGATGGTGCAAATGAGTAGAGGGCATCGGTTGGACTGGAAGAAAGGGGATTTTGCCATCGGTATAACAAGGGTTTCTTTAGGTTATGGAGATTTCATCCAAGATGATTGTGCTGGATATCACCCTAGCAATTGTGTTGACTCTTGATCCGATATAATGGATTTTTGATGAGAGGCCTCAATCAATATCATTCCAACTCAATGTCTGCCCCAATGGTGCAATGAATTTATAAAGGGGTAGGTGGAACCTGCACAGTAGTGATGGGCGAATCTGTTCATGAATTTACCGAGAAATTTGAGAAACAGCGAAAAATTTTCGAAATGTATTGTGGACTTTTTTGTTAAAATGCGTTAAAGTCAAATGGGCGTCTGAATAATTCTGACATGCAACAACGCGGTAGATTTTTTGCGGACAAATTTTCATAAATGTATTCGATGTCGGCGAAATGCGGAAATTCGCCGATCGTTCCATGGCTGGTGAATTTATTCACCCATCACTAATGCACAGTTCAATTTGAAAGGTAGGGGGTTCTTTATATGGATCCCTTGCCCTTGTGCACCTTGTACTTTGCACTTTATTCTGAAGAACAGAAGCATCTGGTTATTGCTGACAGCCTTATCCTACATTACAACCTCACTATAAATTTCCCTGATTATATATGATGGACTAGAAGTGAAGTCCCTTGTTTTTATTGGGACAAAATCTTATAGATTCTAATTACCTAGGCAAGTGTCCGGACAAGCCTTTGAGGGGATTCACTTTGCAGGTGGTGCCACAATGGGAGGCTGGTGCGTGACTGACCATCTTCATTATCCAAACACCTAAATTGCCGTAAACTGGATGTGGATAAATACTTACAAAAAGAGTACATAGAAGTGGAGAATATTATACTTTATAAACAGTAAAAGCATATTAAACAGGCAGGAGTTAAGATGACCTGTTGTAACTGCAACCCAAGCGAACAACGTTTGGTGCAATGCTGGGCTATTGCTCTTTAGAACACCATGGTAATTAGTGACCACGATATCCTGTACCGTATATACTCGAGTATAAGCCGAGTTTTTCAGCCCCCAAAATATACTGAAAAACTCTACCTCGGCTTATACTCGTGTGAAGCGCAAAAACGGTCGCTGACGCCTAAGAATATTCGCCGGCGCCTAAGAATAGTCATCCAAAAACGAGATTGAAACTTACCAGAAGCTGCTGCATTTCTCACCCTTGGCTTATACTCGAGTCAATAAGCTTTCCCAGTTTTTGGAGGTAAAATTAGGTACCTCGGCTTATACTCGGGACGGCTTATACTCGAGTATATACGGTAATTTATATTTATTTGGCGAAAAGCAAACATACACATAGGGGCAGATTTATCAAGGGTCGAAGTGAGTTCGAGGGAATTTTCAAAGTAAAAAAATTTGAAATTCTAAGTCATTTTTTGGATACTTCGACCATCAAATAGGCTACTACGACTTTGAATTTGATTCAAAGTAAAATACTTTGAATATTCGAACATTCGATAATCGAAGTACTGTCTCTTTAAAAAAACTTCAATACTTCGCCAAATTAAACCTGCCGAAGTGCTATGTTAGCCTATGGGGACCTTCTACAACATTTTTCTAAGTTTTTTGAAGTCAAAGAAAAATCGTTCGATCCTACGATAAAATCGTTCGAATCGTTTGATTCGAAGGATTTAATCTAGGGATGCACCGAATCCACTATTTTGGATTCGGCCGAACCCCCGAATCCTTTGTGAAAGATTCGGCCGAATACCGAACCGAATCCGAACCCTAATTTGCATATGCAAATTAGGGGTGGGATGGGGAAAACATTTTTTACTTCCTCGTTTTCTGACAAAAAGTCACGTGATTTCCCTCCCGCCCCTAATTTGCATATGCAAATTAGGGTTTGGATTCGGTTCGGCCAGGCAGAAGGATTCGGCCGAATCCGAATCCTGCTGAAAAAGGCCGAATCCTGGCCGAATCCCGAACCGAATCCTGGATTCGGTGCATCCCTAATTTAATCGTTCGATCGAGCGATTTTACTTCGACCGCAGGATACCCAAATTCGATGAAAAAGGATCGAATTCGATATTCAATGTATTTAAATTCGATGGTCGAATTTCGAAGTATTTTTAACTTTGAAATTGACCCTTAATAAATCTGCCCCTTAGAGTATTATTTCAGACAAGCAAACTTTTGTACTCATCAGCCCATAGGATGAGCTCTCTCGGCTAAAAACGTAGAATTGAAATGGTTGCCCTTTGAAATTATATGAAACCATTACTATTCTAGAAAGTAAGAAGGCATTTAAGGCATTCAAAGTCAGAGAGGGAAAGGTGTTGCAGAACTCTCAAACTATCCATCTTTTATCCATTCTACATCTTCCAGAACTGAGCCATCCTCACTCCTGAAGTTCTACAGTAATAAGAACAAACAGGTAAATGGTACAGGGAAGGTCAGGGCACATATGCACGCGGGGAGGGGGGATGGAGGATGCCCTTGTCTTGCGCCAGGATGGCACTTGATATAACAGTCTTAGTGGACCCCAGAGGCCCCAGTCTCACCCTGGTTGATCCCGGACCACAATTTTGAGTTAACAAATTTTTGTGGGGGAGCCTCAGCTTGCAAATTTATGCCACACCCTTTCCAATGCCACTGCATGTTACCTGGGACCAAAGTTCTTTTTCAGAAACTCAGACTAATGCCTCCATATGACAGGTACAAGAAAGTGGCTGCTTCCTTGGCTGCATAAATAAGCCCCATGCTCACACCTTGGATTGTGAAAGCCTCGTCATTCTTTACTTGGTATAACCTGCTCTTCCCCTTTAAGCCAGGAACATTAGGACTTGCAATTACTTTCGCTTCTGCAGGCGCATTCTCCCAATGTCTTTGTCTCTCTCTCCTGTTCTGGATATTTTACGGCAGTCTGGACTGATTCTTACATTTAATTGCATCTGTATTTAAGTCAACTGAAAATGATACAGGCGGCAATTTTTTTTCTTTTTTAACCTGTCCGGTCGAAATCCTTTACAGCCTGGTTCTTTCCTGTGGCTTTTGTGAGCCTGAAAATTCCTCGAGTTCAACCAATCACAAAAGAACAATGTAGAAATCTCAGACACATTCAGAGCTAATAGCTGGATTAGCACACGACAAAATATGACTATGAACGAGGATCGGTAGCACAACGTCTCTGCTGCAGGAAACAGAAATCATTCAGGTTATTCTTCACCAATAGTAATTGTATTCCACAATATCTCCATTGAGTCTTGGCCCAGCGTTCAGCCCACTAAGGTGTTTACACAATCAGTTGGGACCCCATGTGAACATGCGTCAAGTCTCTTTAAGAGCCGGGAGTCACGTTATTTACACAAAGGAACCATTGTCTGGAAAATTACAAAGAATTATAAGGTGTCAAACCTCTGAATAGGCCAAGACACCCAGTTACACTATTAGATTTATCAATGGCTAAAGTCCTTTCATTTCACCTGAAATTTCAACAGATAAATTGTTTTCCCCAGACACTTAGGGGCCGATTCACTAAATTCGAGTGAAGGATTCGAAGTAAAAAAACTTCGAATTTCGAAGTGTTTTTTGGGCTACTTCGACCATCGAATGGGCTACTTCGACCTTCGACTACGACTACGACTTCGAATCGAAGGATTCGAACTAAAAATCATTCGACTATTCGACCATTCGATAGTCGAAGTACTGTCTCTTTAAAAAAAACTTCGACCCCCTAGTTCGGCAGATAAAAGCTACCGAAGTCAATGTTAGCCTATGGGGAAGGTCCCCATAGGCTTGCCTAAGTTTTTTTGATCGAAGGATATTCCTTCGATCGTTGGATTAAAATCCTTCGAATCGTTCGATTCGAAGGATTTAATCGTTCGATCGAATGAATAATCCTTCGATCGTTCGATCGAATTTTCTGCGCTAAATCCTTCGACTTCGATATTCGAAGTCGAAGGATTTCAATTCCTAGTCGAATATCGAGGGTTAATTAACCCTCGATATTCGACCCTTGATACATCTGCCCCATATTATTTTTAATAAATAAAACCATTAATTTTAATGGCCAAAATGTGCTTTTCAATCAAAATCTTTAAGGGTCACACCAAATAAGCAGAAAATGGGACAAAGATTAGAAATGATGTGCCATTTTTAAGCAAAGAAATTTTGTAGGTGAATTCTTGCACTCAATTTATTTTATTTGTACGTTTTTTCATCAGTTCAGGATCTTCACCTGAAAATGAAGTTTATAGGGGCACATTTACTAAGCTCGAGTGAAGAATTCGAAGTAAAAAAAACGTAGAATTTCAAAGTTTTTTGGGGGTACTTCGACCATCGACTACGATTTTGACTCGAACGATTCAGTCAAAGTCGTTCGACTATTCGACCATTCAATCAACTTTTTCTACCTTTTTTTAATAATAAATGAGTTTGATTCATGGATGGGAATTAGGTCGAATTTGTTTTAATAAATAAAGGGGATAATTTGAGTTTTAGTAATTAACTAAATCTACTAAAATAAGATTTAAACATTAAGGGGCCGATTCACTAGTGAAGGATTCGAAGTTAAAAAACTTCAAATTTCGAAGTTTTTTTTGGGCTATTTCGACCATCGAATGGGCTACTTCGACCTTCGACTACGACTATCGAAGGATTCAAAGTAAAAATCGTTCGACTATTCGACCATTCGATAGTCGAAGTACTGTCTCTTTAAAAAAAACTTCAACTACATACTTGGCCACTTTAAACCTACCGAGCTACAAAGTTAGCCCATGGGGACCTTCCCCATCAGTTTGCTAAGGTTTTTTTGATCGAAGGAAAATCGTTCGATTGATCGATTAAAATCATTTGAATCGTTCTATTCGAAGGATTTTATCATTCGATCAAATGATTTTTCCTTCAATCGTTCGATCGAAGGATTTGCGGTAAATCCTTCGAATTTGATAGTCGAATTCGTAGGATTTTAACTCGAGGGACGAATTTGAGGGTTTATTAACCCTCGATATTCGAGCCTTAGTAAATGTGCCCCTTAGTGTTCCACAAACAACATTTGCAATGTATTGCTTTTAGTTTTGATTCAAATTTAGAGGGTTATTTTCTAAAATCTGAATATATATCCAAATATATTTTATTTAAAAAAAAACATGACCAAACTCCCATGCCTGATTTTAGCTTATGTAGTAATAAAAAAAAAACTTGGTTTAATCAGATTGTGGAAAAACTCAATGAAATTATGCGAGAACCCGAATCGTTCAGATTTTTTTGATTTTTTTCCTGAATCCCTCTAATTTTTGAGCTTTGCCCGAAAACCCTGAAAAAGTTGGATTTTTGGGCTAAACTCAGCACATGAAAACTTCATATTGAAATAGGTGCCTCTCCCACTGACTTATACAGGACCTCGACATGTCTGTGATGGCAGATTTTCTGTTTTTTTTTCCTCGAATTCAAGTTTTCTAGTACAAAAAATCTAAAAATTTCAGACATTTTAACATCCGCATTTTAATAAATAACCCCCTTGAAGTACATTTTTTTATTTCAGTGATTGTGACCTATTTTGGCCATTTCGAGGGTATGGCAGGTTCTCAGGTTTGTGGTTCTACAATCACTTTGGGACATTCAGTACAGGTATGGGACCTGTTATCCAGAATGCTTGAGACCTGGGGTTTTCCAGATAATGGATTTTTCCTTAATTTGGATCTACATACATTTAGGGGCCTATTTATTAAATCTTGATTTTTTTTTTCTGGTCGTGTTATTAAATGAGAAGGAGGCATTTTATTGCCAATAGATTAGCTGCAATAGTACAAGATAGAATGCTATATTTATTCTGTACAATGTTTTACCCTACCTGAGTAAAAAGCTCTAGAAACTCTCTGTTTGTTTAGGATAGCAGCTGCCATATTAGCTTGGTGTGACGTAATTTCCTGCCTGAGTCTCTCCCTGCTCTGGGCTTAGATTACAGCAGAGAAGGGAGAGAGAGGAGAGGAACAAACTGAGCATGCTCAAGCCCTAGCCCTGGAGGTTATGCTGAAAACAGGAAGTCTGATACAGAAGCCCATGAGTACACAATAGAAGGAAAGAAATGTGATGTTTCTTTTGACAGAGGACTCAGAGCAGCATTACTTTTGGGGGTTTACTGGTGTATTTATATAGACCTTTCTGATAAGGCTTACTTAGTTTTAACCTTTCCTTCTCCTTTAATGGGGAAAAAAACTTGAATTTTTAGAGATTTATAAGCTGTTAGAAATCCAACTCCAGCTAAAACTGGCCGAGGTCATGTAGAAGTCAATGTCAGCTGTCCCCTTTTATAATTTAAAGATGTTTCATTGTGATCTGCTCTGGTTTTGATACGATAATCTGAAAAAGTCGAAGGTTTTCGGACAACAACTTCAAAAAATACATATGATTCGAATTTCCGCATGATTTTGTCGAACCTTTTCCTGCATCAACTTTTTCTACCTTTTTTTTTTTTAATAAATGAGTTTGATTCATAGATGGGAATTAGGTCGAATTTGTTTTAATAAATAAAGGGGATAATTTGAGTTTTAGTAAATAACTAAATCTACTAAAATAAGATTTAAACATTAAGGGTCCGATTCACTAACTTCGAGTGAAGGATTCGAAGTTAAAAAACTTCGAATTTCGACGTTTTTTTTGGGCTACTTCGACCATCGAATGGGCTACTTCGACCTTCGACTACGACTATCGAAGGATTCAAAGTAAAAATCGTTCGACTATTCGACCATTCGATAGTCGAAGTACTGTCTCTTTAAAAAAAAACTTCGACCCCCTAGTTCGCCATCTAAAAGCTACCGAAGTCAATGTTAGCCTATGGGGAAGGTCCCCATAGGCTTGGCTAACTTTTTTTGATCGAAGGATAATTCCTTCGATCGTTGGATTTAAATCGTTCGAATCGTTTGATTCGAAGGATTTTATCTGCGCTAAATCCTTCGACTTCGATATTCGAAGTCGAAGGATTTCAGTTCCTAGTCGAATATCGAGGGTTAATTAACCCTCGATATTCGACCCTTAGTGAATCGGCCCCTAAATAAACCCAATAGGCTGGTTTTGCTTCCAATAAGGATTAATTATATCTTAGTTGGGATCAAGTACATGCGACTGTTTTATTATTACAGGATTTTATTTTTTATTTTATTGGATTATTTGGATACAATTAGTCTCTGAGAGACAGCCTTTCTGTAATTTTGAGTTTTCTGGATAACTGGTTTGGGACCTGTTATCCAAAATGCTGGGGTTTTCCAAATAACAGATCTTTCCGTAATTTGGATCTTCTTACCTTAAGTGTAAACATTAAGGGGCCGATTCACTTAATTCGAGTGAAGGGTTTGAATTAAAAAAAATTCGAATTTCGACGTTTTTTTGGGCTACTTCGACCATCGAATGGGCTACTTCGACCTTCGACTACGAAAATCGAACGATTCAAACTAAAAATCTTTCGACTATTCGACCATTCGATAGTCGAAGTACTGTCCCTTTAAAAAAAACTTCGACCCCCTACTTCGGCAGATAAAACCTACCGAAGTCAATGTTAGCCTATGGGGAAGGTCCCCATAGGCTTGCTAAGCTTTTTTTGATCGAAGGATTTTCCTTCGATCGTTGGATTAAAATCCTTCGAATCGTTCGATTCGAAGGATTTAATCGTTCGATCGAACGTTTAGCGCTAAATCCTTCGACTTCTATATTCGAAGTCGAAGGATTTCAATTCGAGGGTCGAATTTCGAAGTATTTTTAACTTCGAAATTCGACCCTTAGTGAATCTGCCCCTAAGTAAACCCAACAGGCTGGTTTTACCTCCAATAAGGATTAATTATATCTTAGTTGGGATCAAGTTCAAGCGACTGTTTTATTATTACACAGAAAATGGAAATAAGTTTTAAAATTTGGATTATTTGGAGTCCATGGGAGACAGCCTTTCCATAAGGTTTCTGAATAATGGGTTTCCGGATAAGGGTTTCTGGATAACAGACCCCATACCTGTACCACTTTTTACCCACTATCCTTCCAAACATAGGGGCACAACAGCAGCACCACCTATAGACCTGTGGAACTTGGTTTTAATGTAGAATCTCATTTTTAATCAATTTGGGGGGTTTCCCCAAGAATAGTCCAAAAAACTTGAATTTTTTTTAGAGGCCTTAGAGGTATTCATATTTTTTTGGATTGTTCAACTTTTTTTTCAGTGACGCCTTTTGCATTCAGATCTTTTAATACATTTCATGATATTCGGGCTTTTATAGAAAGTGAGTTTAGTTGTGGTTTCAAAAATATCCAAAATAAGACTGTTGATAAGTGGACCTACCAAGAGGCCTACTTACTAATATTGGAATTTTGATTCTTTTCACAAATCGTATTTTTCCTCTAAAAAAAATGGTGTTTTTTAAATTTCTCTAAAACTCTAAAAATTTGAGTTTATTAAGGGGCCGATTAATCAAAGGTCAAGGTGAATTTTCGAAGAAATAAATTCTAATTTCAAGCTATTTTTTGTGTATTTCGACTAGGAAATAGTCCAAATTTGATTCAAATTAGAAGAAAATTCAAAAATTTGAATGTCGAAATTTATTATGTACTGTCTCTTTAATAATTCAACTTTGACCATTAGCCATCTAAAACCTGTCGAATTGCTGTTTTAGCCTATGGGGGACCTCCCAGAACCTATCTGGAGTCAATTGGTGGACTATGAAAAATTGGTGGACTATGAAAAAAGTTTTTTTGGGGAAAAACGTTGAATTTAATTTTGATCGAGTGTGTTATTCCTTCAATTCGAATTCGGCTGAATACGGACCAATTCAATCGAAAACGGACCAATTCGACCAAAAAAAACTTTAACATAATTTCGGTTGGTCTTTTTGAATTAGAATTTCTACGTTTTTTCAATTCAAAATTCGACCCTTGATAAATATGCCCCTAAGTGTAAACACCATGACAATTTTTAATTCAAAACTTCGGAATGTAAAAGCAGTTGATATCCTATAGAAGTCAATGGGAGACGCGCGGATCCTTAAAAATAATTTCCTTTTTCTGTGTAATAATAAAACAGTCGCTTGTACTTGATCCCAACTAAGATATAATTAATCCTTATTGGAGGCAAAACCAGCCTATTGGGTTTATTATGGGGCAGATTTATCAAGGGTTGAAGTGAAATCGAGGGAATTTTCGAAGTTAAAAAATTCGAAGTAATTTTTGGATACTTCAACCATCGATAAGCTACTACGACTTCGACCTTCGATTTGAAGTAAAATCGTTCAACTATTCGAGCATTTTATAATCGAAGTACTGTCTCTTTAAAAAAAACTTCAACTTCAATACTTCGCTAACTTAAACCTGCCGAAGTGCTATGTTAGCCTATGGGGACCTTCCAGAGCATATTTCTACGTTTTTTGTATTCGAAGGAAAATCGTACGATAAAATGGTTCAAATCTTACGATTCGAATAAGGATTGGAGTACGATCGCACAATCGTACTACGATCGTACCACGATTGTACGATGCAAAAAATCCTATGAATTCGACTTCGAATTTCGTAAATTTCGACCCTTGATAAATCTGCCCCTTATGTTTAAATGATTTTCTAGTAGATTTAAAAGAGTTGCTCACAAATTTGTCCCGTTTCGCTTCAATGCGAATTTCGAAATGGGCGAAAAATTCGAGAAACGCGGATTCTGACGCCGGCAACAATTCACCAGCGCCCATTAAAGTCAATGGCCGTCCGGTCATCGTCGCAGGCAAATTCGCTGCAAATTCGCAAATTTATTCGCCAGTGGCGAAATGCGGAAGTTTGTACATCACTAACTTTGAGTTAAGTTTTAGTATAATGTAGAGAGTGATATTCTGAGACAATTTGCAATTGGTTTTAATTTTTTTATTATTGAAGGTTTTTGTGTAATTTAGCTTTTTATTCAGCAGTTCTCCAGTTTGCAATTTTAGCAATAGGGTTGCTGGGGTCCAAATTACTCTAGCAACCATGCATTGATTTGAATATGAATATGGAATATTAATAGGGGAGGGTGGGAAAATGATGAGTAATAAAAAATAGCAATAACAATACATGTGTAGCTTTACAGAGCATTTGTTTTTAGACAGGGTCGGTGACCCCCTTTTGAAAGCTAGAAAGAGTCAGGAGAAAAAGGCAAATAATTCATAAACCATAACAGATAAATAATAAAGACCAATTGAAAAATTGCTTAGAATTTGCCATTCTATACAATACTAAGGGGCAGATTTATCAAGGGTCAAAATTCAAAGTACAAAAAACTTTGAAATTCGACCATTGAATTAAAAAACTTCGAATTCGAAATTTTTTCAACAAATTTGGCATTCCGCGGTCAAATAAAAATCGTTCTGTCGAACGATTAAATCATTCAAATCGAATGATTCGAACGATTTTACCGATCGATCAAAGGATTTTCCTTCGACCTCTAAAGACTTAGAAAATGGTTGTAGAAGGTCTCCATAGGCTAACATGGCACTTCGGCAGGTTTAATTTGGCGAAGTATTGAAGTCAAAGCTTTTTTAAAGAGACAGTACTTCGATTATCGAATGGTCGGAATGTTCGAACGATTTTTACTTTGAAACGAAGTCGTAGTATCCCATTTGATGGTCGAACTATCCAAAAAATTATTTTGAATTTTCAAATTTTTTTATTTCGAAAATTCCCTCAAATTCACTTCGACCCTTAGTAAATCTGCCCCTAAAAGTGGGCTGACATGGCACTTCGGCAGGTTTAATTTGGCCAAGTATTCAAGTCAAAGCTTTTTTAAAGAGACATTACTTCGATTATCGAATGGTCGGAATGTTCGAACGATTTTTACTTTGAATCGAAGTCGTAGTATCCCATTTGATGGCCGAACTATCCAAAAAATTATTTTGAATTTCGAATTTTTTTATTTCGAAAATTCCCTCAAATTCACTTCGACCCTTAGTAAATCTGCCCCTTTAAAAGTGAACCTGAAGGTCAAAAAACCCTTTAAGGAATGAAGATACAAATTACAGAAAGATCTGTTATCCTGTAAACCCCAGGTCATGAGCATTCTGGATAACAGGTCCCGTACCTTTATAATAAACTTGTCAGATGTAGAAAACGTCTGTCGGATTGAGCCGGTTGCGGACACATGAAATACCTATATTATAACACATATAAGTGATGTGAGTTCCCCCAGGCCTTGCCTACTCGCTGCTGCTACACAATGTTAAATAGATGTGAACAATTTAGTGATATTTAGCACTTTATAAGAGATCTCACCTTGTACAGTTCACTGGGGGGGGGGGGGATGTTACATTTAGTAAATCACAAGACTTTCCCCCATAGATTACTAAATATTCAGATTAAGTTCAGTAATAATATCAGAGTGTATTGATGCAGTTGTTCATCTATATATACAGTACATATAAATACACACAGTCCCACTGACACAGTTAATATATTGGATGTGATGTTTGTGGATATAAAGTGTAACAAGGTGAGTAATAATAAATCAGACAAACAGACACTGCCAGGGAAATGGGACCAAACGTTGCTCTTCCAGGAAACAAAGAAAAGTGAAATAAAGTTACAAAGAAAAGGCAAATAGTGTTAATGAACAGAGAGACTCGTGTGTCTGTCACTGCACTTTACTGAAGCCAACGCCAATCCTGAGACACACGACAACTCCAACTATGAAATATAATTGACAAGTCGATGCATGTTCATTTGCATAGCTAATTATACACTTGTTACAGCCATTCCACACGTTTATATTGTGTGATGTGAATACATTATTCTCATTTTATGTTGTATCGTTTGTATGATCCGACGCCACTGCTGCCCCTACTGACAGTGTGTGTGTCTGTTTGTTCATATCCATCAGTGGGTATTTGTGATACAAACAACTTTAAACCAATTTAACAGCAGTTTATAATCATCTATGATAGATGATAGATGAGAGATAGATAGATAGATAGATAGATAGATAGATAGATAGATAGATAGATAGATAGATAGATAGATAGATAGATAGATAGATAGATAGATAGATAGATAATAGATAGATAGATAGATAGATAGATAGATAGATAGATGGATAATAGATAGATAGATAGATAGATAGATAGATAGATAGATAGATAGATAGATAGATAGATAGATACAGAAAGACAGACAGACAGACAGACATAGATAGATAGACAGACAGACAGACAGACAGACAGACAGACAGACAGACAGACAGATAGATAGATAGATAGATAGATAGATAGATAGATAGATAGATAGAAAAATTGAGAATTTGAGTGAATATAGCTGTTTTCGATCGAATTCAAATCGTTCGATTGATCGTAGAAATCAAACGATTTAATCAATTGAACGAACGATTTTCAAAAAAAAAAAAAAACCTTTGCCTTCTAAAAACTTAGCCAAATACTGACTATAGGTTGAAGGAGGTCCCCATAGGCTAACACAGCAATTCGGCAGGTTTAAGGTGGTGAAGTGTCGAAGTCAAAGTTTTTTAAAGAGACCGTTTTTTTTTTTTTTAGTTCGAATCTAATTTTGGCCTATTTGATGGTCGAAGTCCCCAAAAATTACTTCGAAATTCGAAGTTTTTGAATTCGAAAATTGACTTTCAATTCACTTCGACCCTTAGTAAATGGGCCCCCTAACTGTACAACTATAAATCGGACATTGTGGGGCACATTCACTAAGCTCGGGTGAATGAATAGAGGGAAAAAAAACTCAAATTCGAGGAGTTTTCTGTGCTCCTCGACTATCGAATTGGCGTAAATTCGCCTGAGTAGAATGATTTGAATAGATCGAGTGAAAAAACGCTGCGACTATTCGCCCACTCGATAGTCGAAGTACTGTCTCTTTTAAAAATCATTTGACTGCCTACGTCGCCGGATTAAACCTACCGCATTGCTTTAAAAGCCTGTGGGAAAGTCCCATAGGCTTTTTTTTCTACGTTTTTGATTGAACAAAAAGGCATTCGATCAAATGAAAATCCTTCGATCGAATATTCGATCGCACGACTATTCGCTGGGTGAATATTCGCCCATTCAACTGTTCGCCAGCGCATAAATTCGCCTGAATTACTCGAACTATTCGATCCTTTTCTCCAGTCGAATTTCGAGGGATTTAACCCCTCAAAATTTGACCCTTGATACATCTGTCCCTGTGTGTTTGTGTCTCTGTGAGTAACACGGGGAGGACCAGGCAGCCCCCCAACTCCGGGGACTTTTGCTCCATACAGAACAATGGGGAGATGACGAGCCAGTCAGTGTGTGACTCCTGAGCTGAACATTCCCCTCTGTCTCATATTTATTCTCTGACCCCTTCCCACTTCTATTTATTATATGATATGATATGATATTATATTATATTACACACCTGTTGGCTGGAGAGCCCCCCACATTGCACTGATTCCCCCCACTATGTGTTTATTTTCTATTCCCACCTGTATTGTCTCCTGTATATTCCTCTCACCCGCATCCACATCCTGAGTTTTATTCTGTATTTGCACCAACAATAATCCTGTGTCTTTGTCTGAATCACAACTGGAAATGTCCCAAATTATCTCTGTTTTAGGGACGTGTCTCTTGTGGGGGGGCAGTGAACTGGCCATTTAGGGGGGTGGGTTTTTATTTTACAGCTTGTTCTGATCTTCAGGAGGGGGGGTATCAATAAAACAATCCCCCCAAAATGCCTCTAAACTTTCAGAATCTTTTTGCTTTTCATTTTAAAATAAATTGTGATTCTTTTTCTTTACTGCTCCCCCTCTGGTCCGAATAAACCCCTCTCCCCACCCAACCCCCCATTTTTCCTAATCCTTTTCTAGTTTAGAGGGGGGAGAAGACAAAACCAGGTCCCATGCGGAGCTTTAGTTTGGGAAAGTGAAAGGAGCAGAATTGAGTTGTGGGAATCACTGCACAGAATTGCTGCCCCTCAATAGTCCTGCGAGTAAAAAGGAGGGGAGAGAAAAAGCTGCTTAATAAGATCCAGGGAGGGGCTCAATCTGCTTCTGAAACTGCTGGAAATTGGACTTTTTCTCAATTATACAAACAGCCCCCGTCTGGGACACAGAGTCAATTAATAGACAAACCTGTAAATATTCAGTGAAGTCAGTAACTGTCAGTTCTGGAGGAGTCGGAGCTGCCGCAACGTTGGCTTCTTCCTGGAAACTAAACTGTCAGTTTTGCAGATTTGCTGAAAAAAAACCCCAAAAAACTAGAAATTCAGCCAAAAGTCTTTAAATTCTTTATTCGATGCGCCCAGCGCTGACATTGCCCTGAGTGTGAGATTGTAGCAAAAATAAATACGAATTCGGGAAATAAAATTAGGAAACGAGATGCGAATATTCGAAATAAGGCAAATTGGGAAAAAAATAAATGCCAGTGACAGACTTGTATCTTTGGGGAAAATGTTTAAACTTGTTGGTGTCAGACCTTGTAGCTCAAAATAAACAGAATCGAAACATTGGCCAAAGAATATAAGTTTCATATTCGTTTATTCGATCGAGTTGTGTCTGGGGCTAAAAAAAAAGGACCAACTAGAGGTAAAAAAAAAATCTTTAAATTCCTGAGGAGTGAGATCGTTTCCAAATTAAAAGATTAATAAAAGTCAGAGTCGCAAGAAGGAATGTTGGAAGGCAGATCTATAGGAGGCAGTGAGTTATATCAGGAAATAAAAAGCAAAAGTCGGAGGTTGTTCTGTGTGTGGCTTGGCCCATAGAGCAGGTGCAGGTGATTTACAGGAGGTGGAAGTGTTGGGTTTGGCACAGGGAAGTCCTTGGATTTAAATATGAAAAAAGCTCAAATGAAAGTGGTGGCACTGAGAGTCCATTGAGAGTAGAGTGTCAGCTCCATTGTGTGCAGCAGTGAGAGTGTTGTGGGCACATTAGGGACTGGGGGGTAATAAGTAGAGGGGACTGTCTGCTTCTCATTTCAGCTCAGAGACTCTGCCTGTGATGTGATGTCAGCTCAATGCAAAGAGACAGTGATCTCACTCTGATCAAGGGACCTGCTGGGGAAATGTGACAGCGACATCTCACTAGTGAGTCGCAGCGGCAGCTCAACAGACGCACCGCCCAAGTGCGCAAAGGGACAGAGATAAATAAATAAAGGGGTAAGTAATCAGTTTTTTTTTTTTTGGTGGGAGAGAGAAAGAATGGGCAGAGGCATAAATAGACTGGTTGGGGTTTAAGTAACAAGGTGCTACTTTGTCTGTTACTTTGCTCTTGTCGCGGCTAATGAGCGCTAATCTGCTGCCCCTGGCGCTATTGTTTCTTTCAGGCTGTGCCTAGTTTAAATGTAAATAAAGAGACTCGGACTATGGAAAGTCGCTGATTAAATTGACTGGAGTCGGAGCTGCTGAGTCGCTGCAACTTGTCGCAAGGATGTCTGCGCCTTTAGAGACGGTCATGAGCCCCTGCCAGAGATTGGACGCGAGGACTGGGGCTGCTGCTCCCCCCAAGAGCCTGGCTTTCTCCATAGAGAGAATTATGGCCAAAACTTCAGAACCCAGGGCTGGTGTGTTTGAAGCCAACCAAGGACTGGAGTCAGGCGCAAAGAAAACGCTAAATGTTTGCCCCCCTGTGCCCTGTATGATCCCCATTCAGTCTCTGGCCTATGATGTGAGCCCCAAGGCGCTGCTGAACTACTCGGAGCTGTGGAGAAGCAGCATCAGGGGGTCGCTGTGTGGACCCTCCGCTCTCTGCAAATCCAACTGCGGAATCTGCTGCAAAAACGACTTTAACTTGAGTCAGTCGCTTGCGCCCAGCGGCAGAGTCATCAAACCTCAGGTCATTAACCAAACTCTGGGGATGCCCAGCAGCGGCTCCTTCTATTACTTCAACTACCTGGAATCTTCCTTCCACCCGCCTGACCTCCTCAACGGACAGTTGCTCTCCTCCAGCCTCATAAACGCTCAGTCGCAAGCGACACTTTCCGCGCATCACAAACTATTCCTGCTGGACAATTCCAAGCTCTCTGCTCTGGCCGCCGACAAATTCCCCAACCCACAGTTTCCCCATAAAGAGAGACTCCCCGGCCAACTGGACCAGGTGATGAAGGAGAACTCGGCCCTGACTGACAGAACCGGCAAAGTCCACAGTAAACTCAGCGCTAATTCCGGGGAAGGGAAACCCAAAATCTTCACTTGTGAAGTCTGCGGAAAGGTAAAGCTCTGACACCGGCCTTTTGTTTTATATTTGGTCCTTAATATTTCACATCCAATGTCTCTTTATCTGTTATATATCTATTATCATCTATTTATCATCTATTTATCATCTATGTATCTATGTATCTATCTATCTATCTATCTATCTATCTATCTATCTATCTATCTATCTATCTATCATCTATTTATCTATCTGTCTAATTTATCTCTGATCTAGTATCTAGATCTAACTGTCTTAATATCTATTTAATTTATAATTTGTCTATTATCTATCTATTATACATCTATACATCTATCTATCTATCTATCTATCTATCTATCTATCTATCTATCTATCATCTATCTATCTATCTATCTATCTATCTATCTATCTATCTATCTATCTATCTATCTATCTATCTATCTATCTATCTGTCTATCTAATTTACTTATCTATCTAATTTATTATCTGTATGTTTAATTTATCATCTATATATCTATCTCATTAATCATCTATCTATCTATCTATCTATCTATCTATCTATCTATCTATCTATCTATCTATCTATCTATCTATCTATCATCCATCTGTCTGTCTGTCTGTCTGTCTGTCTGTCTCTCTCTATCTATCTATCTTTCTAATTTATCTCTGATCTAGTATCTATCTTAATATCTATGTATCTAATTTATCATCTATCTGTCTGTCTATCTATATATCTAGTATCTATCTAAATTATTTATCTTATCTATCTAATTTATTATCTATATGCTTTTATCTATCTATCAATTTATCATCTATCTGTCTAATTTATCTCTGATCTAGTATGTATCTTAATATCTATGTATCTAATGTATCATCTGTCTGTCTGTCTGTCTGTCTGTATTTATCTTATCTATCTAATTGATTAGCTATATGTTTCATTTATCATCTATCCATGATATATATATATATATATCTTCTATCTCTCTCACTCTTAATATCCATCTAAGTTATCTGTCTAATTTATCATCTATCATCATCATTATCTGTCAGAATATATAATAAATATATAATAAAGTCACCACAAACCCCACTTTCTCCAGTTTTCTCTCTATCAGTAATAAGCAGAAAGCGTTCAACAGAAATAATATTTCCTATTACAGTTAAAAACGTTTAAAGTGTTGCTAAAAGGAGCAGTGACTTTCCTATGAGAGACTTTCCTATTAAACATAATAAACGGCAGCGGAAGTTCCATTTCCTCTTTCTCTCAGTGTTTTAGTTTATTTTTTTAGCGTTCGTTTCAAGCGCTTTTATTTCGTTCATTTCGCCCCTGCAGGTGTTTAATGCCCATTATAATCTAACGAGGCACATGCCAGTCCATACCGGGGCCCGGCCGTTTGTGTGTAAAGTTTGCGGCAAAGGATTTCGCCAGGCGAGTACTCTGTGCAGACACAAGATCATCCACACGCAGGTACCGCTATTATTATTATTTATTATTTTTATGTATTATTATTTATTATTTATTATTATTTATCATTAGGTATTATTATTATTTATTATTGTATTTATTATTATTTATTATTTTCTATTTTTCTTGTCGCAGGAAAAACCCCACAAATGTAACCAGTGCGGCAAAGCGTTTAACAGAAGCTCCACGCTGAACACTCACATCAGGATCCACGCGGGCTACAAACCCTTTGTCTGCGAATTCTGCGGGAAGGGATTTCACCAAAAAGGTATTTTATTCTCCTTTTTAATTGAGAAACAACGAAAAAACGTCTTTTTTTTTTTTTTCGTTTCGCGATAACGTTCCAGATAAAATCAGTCCCTTCTTCTGTGCGAACGAAATATGAATTCATATTATTTATAGAAACGTCCTTCAATTCCCCTTTATGTATTTATTTATTCGTTCAGTCTTATTCAGAACACAATTAGGATATTAAAGGAGAAATGAGGCAGTTAAAGTCTCCAGCCTGGAAATTCATTTACTTTTTTTTTAAACTAAATCTTTCCTGACAGTTATTCCATTTTTTTTTCTGTTTCAGAAAAGCCGATTGGTCTTTTTTTTTTTTTTACTTCCCATTTTCTTTCAATTTCTCCGGGTCGCCAGACTGACCTTTGTAATATTTTTTTAATGTGTTCGTTGTATGTTCAATTAAGTTGATGCAGAATTAGTTTGACAACTTTTCACTCTCCCTGTGAGGACACAGTCCCAAGGAATCTCAGCCAGGCTGCTTCTTTCTACTAATACATTATATAATGGGGCATATTTATCAAGGGTCCAATATCGAATTTGAAAACTTTGAAATTTGAATTCAAAAAGACCAACCGAAATTAAGGGGCAGATTTATCAAGGGTTCGAATATCGAAGTCGAAGTATTTTTCACCGAATTTGGCCATCGAACGATAGAAGAAAAATCGTTTGATCGAACGATTAAATCGTTCGAATTGAACGATTCGAACGATTTTAGCGTACGATCGAACTATTTTACTTTGATGTGTAAAGACTTGGTTGTAGAAGGTCCCTATAGGCTAACATAGCACTTCGGCAGGTTTAATTGAAGTCGAAGTTTTTTTAAAGAGACAGTAGTTCGATTATCGAATGGTCGAATGGTCGAATTTTTTTACTTTCAAAATTCCCTCGAATTCACTTCGACCCTTGATAAATCTGCCCCTTCAAGTCAAAGTTTTTTTTTTTTGATCGAATAGGTCCGTATTCGATGAAACGCATTCGACAGCGCATTCAATCAAATTCAACTCAAAGTTTTCCCCAAAAAAAAAAATCTTTGATTTCTCAAAGTCCACCAATTGACTCCAAATTCTAGGAGGTCCCCCATAGGCTAAAACAATTAAGCAGATTTTAGATGGCGAATGGTAGACGTCAAATTTTTAAAGAGACAGTACATGATAAATTTCGAGATTCGAATGTTCTAATTTTTTCAAATTCAAATCGAATTTGGACTATTCACTAGACGAAGTACACAAAAAATAGCTCGAAATTCAATTTTTTTTTCATTCGAAAATTCACCCCATCATGTTCTGTCTCTTCAAAAATTCAGCTTCAACCATTCGCCATCTAAAACCTGCTGAATTGCAGGCTAAAACGCCTATGGGGGGAACTCCTAGAACCCATGTGGAGTCTTTTGATGGACTTTGAAAAACTTCGAATCGATTTTGATCAAATGCGCCATTTCTTCAATTCGTAACTTAATTTCAGTTGGTCTTTTTGAATTCGAATTTCAGTGTTTTTTGAATTCAAAATTTGACCCTTGATAAATATGCCCGTGTAAATGATACATTTAGATTTTTTTTTAAATTTTTTTTCAGATTCAAATCGAATTTGGACCATCCCCTAGTCGGAATACACAAAGGGGCAGATGTATTAAGGGTCGAATATCGAGGGTTAATTAACCCTCGATATTCGACAAGGAATTGAAATCCTTCGAATATCGAAGTCGAAGGATTTAGCGCAAATTCTGCGATCGTACGATCGAAGGATTATTCCTTCGAATCGAACGATTCGAAGGATTTTAATCCAACGATCGAAGGAATATCCTTCAATCAAAAAAACTTAGGAAAGCCTATGGGGAAGGTCCCCATAGGCTAACATTGACTTCGGTAGCTTTTAGCTGCCGAATTAGGGGGTCGAAGTTTTTTTTAAAGAGACAGTACTTCGACTATCGAATGGTCCAATAGTCGAACGATTTTTAGTTCGAATCCTTCGATTCGAAGTCGTAGTCGAGGGTCGAAGTAGCCCATTCGATGGACAAAAAATACTTCGAAATTTGAAGTTTTTTTACTTCGAATCCTTCACTCGAATTTAGTGAATCGGCCCCAAAGAATAACTCAAGATTCAAATTTTTTGAAATTCAAAAAATTCACCTCGACCTTTGATAAATCTGCCCCTTAATCTGAAACAAAATAAATGGGCAAAAAATGCTAAATTGATAATTGATTTTTTTGAGGTTCTGATTCTACGTTTTTAATGTATTTGTTACAGGGAATTATAAAAACCACAAACTGACCCACAGTGGAGAGAAGCAGTACAAGTGCAGTATCTGTAACAAAGCCTTCCATCAAGTCTACAATCTGACGTTCCACATGCACACACACAACGACAAGAAGCCCTTCACTTGCGCCACTTGCGGCAAAGGATTTTGCAGGAACTTCGACCTGAAAAAACACGTCAGGAAATTACACGACAACGTTTCATCCTCTTGTTCCCACAAGGAAATCTCCAGGACTGGACAGAGTTAAATAAAAAATAAACAAAAAAAACACTGAAGCAGCTGCACTTTCTCTCCCAAAGTCGCACACTGTGATATTCACTACAAACTCATTTACTTGGATGGTTGAAAGAAAGGGAACCCCCCCACCCACCCAGAACCAACGCTAAATTCATTTGGGGGGGAGAGGTCCAGGTTTGTACACGAACACAGGACTTTAACACTTCCACTCTCTCTTATTTTATATTTTTATTCTTTTGTTGCATTTGAAGATTTTTTTTTTTTTTTTTTTTGCAATTATGTTGGAGTAGAACTTTTAAATTGTAAATATTTTCCAGGAAAAGTGAGATTTATAAAGTGGGTGTAAATTAAGAATCTACTGTACAGAGTAAGGAATGACTTCTATGACAATAAACACGTTAGAATGAGATTTTTGTTATTTGTCAATGGGAAATTCTGAATATATTCTGAAATATTCTGATCCATTAATTCCCACCATTCCCATTAACACCCCAACAACCCATGTTCCCTTATGGAGTATCAGTACAGGTATGGGACCTGTTATTCAGAATGCTCAGGACCTGGGGTTTTCCGTTAAAGGGATCTTTCCATAATTTGGATCTTCATACCTTAAGTCTACTAGAAATTCATTTAAACATTAAATAAAGCCAATAGGCTGGTTTTGCTTCCAATAAGGATTAATTATATCTTAGTTGGGATCATGTACATGGTACAGGTATGGGACCTGTTATCCAGAATTCTCGGGACCTGGGCTTTTCCAGATAACAGATCTTTCCATAATTTGGATCTCCATACTTAAGTCTACTAGAACATCATATAAACATTAAATAAAGCCAATAGGCTAGTTTTGCTTCCAATAAGGATTAATTATATCTTAGTTGGGATCATGTACGTGGTACAGGTATGGGACCTGTTATCCAGAATTCTCGGGACCTGGGCTTTTCCAGATAACAGATCTTTCCATAATTTGGATCTTTATACCTTAAGTCTACTAGAAAATCATGTAAACATTAATTAAAGCCAATAGGCTGCTTTTGCTTCCAATAAGGATTAATTATATCTTAGTTGGGATCAAGTACAAGCGACTGTTTTATTATTACACAGAAAAAGGAAATCATTTTTAAAAATTTGGATTATTTGATTAAAATGGAAGATGGCCTTTCTGTAATTAGGAGCTTTCTGGATAATGTGTTTCCGGATAATGGATCCCATATACCGGTATATCTATATGGCAAATATATCTACAGCTATTAATTTTATAGCATCCAGGTATAGGATCTGGAAACTCATTAAAAGCTCTGAATTACAGGAAAGACATCCTATAGACTCCATTATAATGAAATAAATAAAAAATGTAAAAATAATTTTTCTGTGTAATAATAAAACAATAAAACAGTCGCTTGTACTTGATCCCAACTAAGATATAATTAATCCTTATTGGAGGTAAAACCAGCCTATTGGCTTTATTTAATGTTTACATGATTTTCTAGTAGATTTAAGGTATGAAGATCCAAATTATGGAAAGATCCATTATCCAAAAAACCCCAGGTCCCATACAGTACTAACACCCATGGCACTTGCCTGGATATATTTAGGTATGGGATCAGGGTCGGACTGGGGGTCCCGGGGCCTGGGATGTGAGCCATATGGGATCCGTTATCTAGAAACCTGTTATCCTGAAATCTCTGTATTACAGAAGGCTGTCTCCCATAGACTCATTTTTAGTGAAATAATCCACATTTTTAAAAATAATTTCCTTTTTCTGTGTAATAATAAAACAGTTGCTTGTACTTGATCCCAACTGAGATATAATTAATCCTTATTGGAAGCAAAACCAGCCTATCGGGTTTATTTAAATACGATTTTCTAGTAGGCTAAAGATCCAAATTATAGAAAGATCTCTTATCTGGAAAACCCTATGCCCCAAGCATTCTGGTTAACAGGTCTTATACCTCTAATTTAACCATATATGCTTGTGTGTATATACACAGCTGAGATATATATATATATATATATATATATATATATATAAGCACAGATAATGCAAATTGCCTGTATATATTTGATATTTACCATTGAAAGCCTAAAATAATCCTCCCGAACTGATTCTCCCTGTAAATCTGTAGATTTCTCCCCTGTGGCAGCGACAGTGTCTGTTTTAGTTTTGATATAAGAAAAAAAAACCCCACAGAATCGGTTTCATTTCCACTAAAGACTGATCAGATGTTCCATTGAGTCAGAGGCACAGGGGAGATGCCAGTCTCTTAATTATTCTGCGTTTAAACAATTTCCCTAAATGCAGTCGCCCCATTTTCTCCCCTATAGTCATGCGCTTGATGGAATGATCCCAGTAATGACCCAAATCAAGAGGGGGTCACAGAGACCCTTCAGAGAGGCATTAGGTACATCTCCCCATTAGCTGGGTGGCCCACATTAACCCCTTTTGTTTTTCATAAGAATTTGGATAATGGAGTTGTTGGATTGCACCAGGCGTCTGACACTCCCCCCCCCCTCCTAATGCGACACAATCCATTCCAATCACGGATCTGCGGCCGATCAGACTGGAGAAAAGCGGGGCCGAGAGGAGGCTGCGGTGGGTGTGCGTGCTGCTCTCCCCAACTCTGCCAATAACAATACAATTAGCAGCAGTGTGACTGCACTCATTAACAAACCATTGTGACATCACTTCCCAAGCAAACTGAATAGCTAAATGCTCATAGTGCAGGATGGGAAAGGAATGTCTCCTGAGGGGCCTGAGCCCCCAAAAATCTCTGCATTATAATCACTAATGATAGCTCCTATTTTATACATCATTTTATGTTCTCAAGGAATCAGTAGCTTCATCTCTTGTTTATGAAATCCTTTGACCTTTTTAATGCATGAGCTGCTACCATGGTATTTGTATAATGATCACTTTCCACTTCCCCAAGTGGAACTGACACCAGAGACTTTAAGCATAATAGGTAAGTGCTGATAACAGCAGTCCAGGGAATTTCATTCTATTATATGGTCACAGAACCCCTCAGTGACTTCTAATATCCTTATCATTTACAGTAGGGGGTACATTATCCCTAATAATACATGAGTGATACTCAGAGTTCCCTGTATAACTCAGCCTGCAGCCTTGTGTCTTTATATGGTCACAGAACAACCCCTCGGTGACTTCTAATATCCTTATCATTTACCGCAGGGGGTACATTATCCCTTATGATACATGAGTGATACTCAGAGTTCCCTGTATAACTCAGCCTGCAGCCTTGTGCCTTTATATGGTCACAGAACAACCCCTCAGTGACTTCTAATATCCTTATCATTTACAGCAGGGGGTATATTATCCCTTATAATACATGAGTGATACTCAGAGTTCCCTGTATAACTCAGCCTGCAGCCTTGTGTCTTTATATGGTCACAGAACAACCCCTCAGTGACTTCTAATATCCTTATCATTTACAGTAGGGGGTACATTATCCCTTATAATACATGAGTGATCCTCAGAGTTCCCTGTATAACTCAGCCTGCAGCCTTGTGTCTTTATATGGTCACAGAACAACCCCTCAGTGACTTCTAATATCCTTATCATTTACAGTAGGGGGTACATTATCCCTAATAATACATGAGTGATACTCAGAGTCCCCTGTATAACTCAGCCTGCAGCCTTGTGCCTTTATATGGTCACAGAACAACCCCTCAGTGACTTCTAATATCCTTATCATTTACAGTAGGGGGTACATTATCCCTTATAATACATGAGTGATACTCAGAGTCAGGGCCGCCATCAGGGGGGTACAGGGGGGACTGTTGTCCCGGGCCCTGGTGGTTTGGGGAGTTAAGGGGGGCCCGGCCATGCTGCATTTACGTGCACTTACTTGCATTTACTTGCACAGCCGGGCCCCTGCATCAGAGCTCCGATGACTGGCTTCTTGTGTTCTGATTCGCCATGAAATGTAAGTCCCGGTAAAGCCACATGAGGATTGGTTGGGAGAAGTTTGAACCTCCCCTTTACTTCAACCAATCACCATGCGGGTTTACCGGGACTTACATTTCACTGGCGAATCAGAGCACAAGCAACTGAAGATACCTGCATCTGAACTCCCTGGCTAAGGTACCTGCAGTTTTTTTTTCTTTTAACTTGTGGGGGCCCTGACCAATTGTTTGTTTATTTTTTTTAAATGTATGGGGGCCCTGGCTAATAGTTTTTTTTAAATGTGTGGGGGGCCTTTGCTATTTTTTTTTTTTTTAAAAATGTGTGGGGGCCCTGGCTAATTGTTTTTTTTTTTTTTAATCTGTGGGGGCCCTGGCTAATTGTTGTTTTTTAAAAAATGTGTGGGGGCCCTGGCTAATTCTTTTTTTTTAAAAAAAATGTGGGGGCCCTGGCTAATTGTTTTTTTTTAAATGTGTGGGGGCCCTTTGCTAGTTTTTTTTTTTAAAGATGTGAGGGCCCTGGCTCATTGTTTATTTTTAAAATGTATGGGGGCCTGGCCACAAATGTTTTTTTTCTTTAACCATCACCTGACACCAAAACTTGTAGGAGGAGCCTGGGCACCAAAGTTATTTTTTAAACTTGTAGGGGGGCACTTAATGTTTTAATGCCTGTGTCTTGTGTGGCCTTCATACTGAGGGAAGGGTGGCAAGGGGGGCCCAGAAAATTTTGTTGTGCGGGGCCCCGTGATTTCTGATGGCAGCCCTGCTCAGAGTTCCCTGTATAACTCAGCCTGCAGCCTTGTGACTTTATATGGTCACAGAACCCCTCAGTGACTTCTAATATCCTTATCATTTACAGTAGGGGGTACATTATCCTTTATAATACATGAGTGATACTCAGGGTTCCCTGTATAACTCAGCCTGCAGCCTTGTGCCTTTATATGGTCACAGAACAACCCCTCAGTGACTTCTAATATCCTTATCATTTACAGTAGGGGTACATTATCCCTTATAATACATGAGTGATACTCAGAGTTCCCTGTATAACTCAGCCTGCAGCCTTGTGCCTTTATATGATCACAGAACCCCTCAGTGACTTCTAATATCCTTATCATTTACAGTAGGGGGTACATTATCCTTTATAATACATGAGTGATACTCAGAGTTCCCTGTATAACTCAGCCTGCAGCCTTGTGCCTTTATATGGTCACAGAACAACCCCTCAGTGACTTCTAATATCCTTATCATTTACAGTAGGGGGTACATTATCCCTTATAATACATGAGTGATACTCAGAGTTCCCTGTATAACTCAGCCTGCAGCCTTGTGCCTTTATATGGTCACAGAACAACCCCTCAGTGACTTCTAATATCCTTATCATTTACAGTAGGGGGTACATTATCCCTTATAATACATGAGTTTGACACCCCAGAAACTTGCTACACAGCGCTGCAGCCATGGGAAGGACAAAGGTACATGTGGCGGGGGCCGGAGGGGGTTGTGCCTGGGGTGGGGGGGTGTGAGGGCCCAGTCTGACCCTGGCTGTCTGTGCCCAAAATGTCACTTGGTTTTCCTGATAAACATAACTTGTCATTAAGCTTCTCACCCCGTATCCTGCAGGGGATTCAAGGAAGGAGCCCAGGTAATCATCAGGTGAGGATTAGATTCTTCTTCACAAGCCAGTGTAGAGTAAAATGATGTTTAAAGGGCAACTAAAGCCCCCCAGACAAAACTGTGAATGATTACAGGCAGTAAAGCTACTGTATAAATACCTAGAGATAAAACAGTGTTATAGTAGAGGAACAAGTTGCCCAGATATTAAACATGTATGGGGTTATGTAATAAAAGGCACTAAGTTTGCCCTGGGGCAGTAACCCATAACAACCAATCAGCTGGTAGCATTTACTAGTCACCTGTTTAAATGCAAGAATCTTATTGGTTGTCATGGGTTACTGCTCCTGGACAAACTTAGTGCCTTATATTACATATGGGGGGTAATATCCTATCTCTCTCCACTAGTTTGGTCATTTACATGCCGACATCAGCAGCCTGTTTCCCAGCTCAGCCTCCTCCCTTGAAACTCTTAGGAAAATCAAGACTACTCGGGATCTGGAGTTTTTAAGGATCTTTCATTAATTTGGGTCTCCATACGTTAAGTCACTAAAAAAAAATCTAAATATTAATCAAACCCAATAGGCTGGTTTTGCCTCCAATAAGGATTAATTATATCTTAGTTGGGATCAAGTACAAGTTACTGTTTTATTTTTGCAGGGAATTTTTTTTTTATTATTATTTTGATATAATGGGCCTTTTCATAATTCGGAGCTTTCTGGGTAATGGATTTCCAGATAACGGATCCCATACCTCTTATTGCCTCCAATAAGGATTAAAAAATCATATAAACATTAAATAAACCCAATAGGCTGGTTTTGCCTCCAATAAGGATTAATTATTTCTTAGTTGGGATCAAGTACAAACGACTGTTTTATTATTACACAGAAATAGGGAAATCATTTTTAACATTTTGTTTGATTAAATTAAAACGGAGTCTATGACCTTCCCATTATTTGGAGCTTTCCGAATAAGGGAACAACGAACCCAATGCTCGTATTTGAAAACTTTATTCGCTTTTTTCGAAAAGTGTATAAATGTCTGTTAAGTGTATAATAAATTGCTTTTCTGGGGCCTTGGTGGGCAGAGTTGGGCCTGCATATTATTAGAGGCAGAAATAGAGTAATGTTGGGGCTAATGGCAAACTCATTAGCAGAACTTGATTCCCTAAGTACCACAGAGGGATTATTACCTTCCCATATATAGGGAACACGTTCCACTTTAGCTTACATTACCATTGCAGAAAACGCAGATCATTAAATAAAATGCTTGTTATATCTGGTATTTAGGCCAGTGCCTTTCCATGGCCGAGTGGCACCTCTGCAGCAGATTCATACAGGGCGGGCGGAATTAAGTGACTGGTTCTGTTGCTCCACAAGCTCCTGGGAAGCAGATCAGTCAATTACTAGTCCTTCCCATCATTCAGCCGCAACACCACTGATACAGAGGAATCACTAATGACCGGGGACCTTTAACAGCCCTGTGATATTGTCCAACATATATCAATATATAAACGCCAAGGAATGGCTGCCCGGATCAGAGCTTAATAGGAAAAAGCTTCTGTATAAATGAAACTCGTGTACAGAAAAAACACCAATTTATGTATATCATTATTTCTATAGAGCTACCTGTATGCACAGCTCTGTACATTCAATCATTACATAATAGGCAATCATATACATGACTTATTTACAACAGTACAATGACAGTAGATTAAGGCAAGCATTTAGAGGATGGAGGTCTCTGTACCACAGAGCTTACAATGTAAGTGGCAATTCATAACACTAAGGGGCAGATTCATTAAGGGTCGAATTTCGAAGTTAAAATTACTTCGAAATTCGACCATCGAATTGAAATCCTTCGACTTCGAATATCGAAGTCGAAGGATTTAGCGCTAATCGTTCGATCGAACGATCGAAGGATTTTCCTTCGATCGTTTGATTAAAATCGTTCGATTCGAATGATTTAATCGTTCGATCGAACGAAAAATCCTTCGATCGAACGATTAAATCATTCGAATCGAACGATTTTAATCAAACGATCGAAGGAAAATCCTCCGATCAAAAAAAGCTTAGCAAGCCTATGGGGACCTTCCCCATAGGCTAACATTGACTTCGGTAGGTTTTATCTGCCGAAGTAGGAGGTCGAAGTTTTTTTTAAAGGGCAAGTACTTCGACTATCGAATGGTCGAATAGTCGAACGATTTTTACTTCGAAACGTTCGATTTCGTTCGAATTCGAACGAATTTAACCAATTCGATGGTCGAAGTACCCAAAAAATACTTCGAAATTCGAATTTTTTTCATTCGAATTCTTCACCCGAATTTTGTGAATCGGCCCCCAAAGGACAAACTAGCCTTTAGTGCCCATATCAAAAAATCCTGGATTGATACATGGGATTGTGGTGAGGGGTGAGGGTGACATCAACCCTGGGGTTAGCAAGATCTACCACAAAATATCCATCCTTCCTTCCTTAGCTTTCTGGGTGGCACTTAACACTGGGAACATTTTCTAGGGATGCCCTGTCCAACAAAATTAATTTTTATGGGTACATCAGGAAGTTGATTGATACTAAACATCTCAGACCAGTTGGGGAACTGTCTATGAATTGATATAATATAAGCACAATGTAGATCACTGGTCCCCAACCAGTGGATCATGAGCAACTCTTGTTCACCAACCCCCTGGATGTTGCTCCCAGAGGCCTCAAAGCATGAGCTTATTTTTGAATTTCAGGTTTGGAGGCAAGTTTGGTTTCATAACAACTAGGTGTCCTGCCAAACAGAGTCTCCTGTAGCTGCCAGTCCACGTAGGGTCTACACAATAGTCAACCAGAGCCCTTATTTGGCATCCCCAGGGACTTTTTTCATGCTTGTGTTGCTTTCCAACTCTTTTTAAATTTAAATGTGGTTTATGGGTAAAAAAAGTATGGAAAACCTTGATGTAGTTGAACATAATGTCATGGGGTATGGTTAGTGTTGGACTGAGCTAAGCATGTCCTTGGTACGTCTGTCCATCTATGGAGATAAATACTTCCATAAGCTTTTTCTTGACTGCCTACGCCCAACATTGCCCAAGCTGCTTATTGATGGAGTTTTTGTTGAAGACTCTGCCGGTTCCAAGCAATATTGAGGTCACTCTAATGAAGCTGGTAAAAGCTTAGTTGGTTGGTACAGCGCCCTTAGTGAAGATGGGTAAGTTGGTCATGGAGGTTTTTTTCAGTAGAGCAGAGAGTGCCTCTGCCCTGAGACTTTGTTCAGAAGCCCCTCTTTAGGGGAGAACATGCATATTAGTAAAGGAACAGTATGTAGATGCACAGCGAATGTCCAACCCCCAGCCTTTTAGCTGTTCTTACACCCTACTTTCCAGCAGCCAAATATAGTAGGGAGAGAACTGCAGTTACTGTTACTCCTGTACCCACTGCTGCCATGCTGGAGTGGAATTGACTATTATGTTTCTCATTCGCTGCCCTGGAGAAGAACAACCTCAGTGAAAATCTTAGAGGTGTACAAAGAGAAAGAATAAATAAGTATGGAGCAGAAATCATATGTGGTTTGATGCCATACATGGGAGGGTTTGATTAATCAAAATTCTAATTTGTTTAACATCAGAGATTTTTTTCTACTTCCAATAAACTCTAATCTTTAAAAAATTCAAACGTTTGCTTATTTATTAAAAATTCTGATTATAAAAAATGGGATGGAATAAAACTGTGAAAATAACTCATATACCGGTACCTCAAAGTTGTACTGTATCATTTTCAATAGGTCAAAATGGCCATACACGGCTCCCATTGAATTCAAAGTCAGGAGTTTTAATGCAAAAAAAAAAAAAAAAATCACCCCATAGTCTATAGAGGGTCTGTTTATCATAACTGTCAAAGTATATCTGAGAAAGTTGAGGCTTATTTTCTTTTCTTCTTTTGAGAATACTCGGTATACAGTTACTTTGTTTCATACTCTACATCACCGTTATCCCAAAGGCAGGACCGCCATCAGAAATCACAGGGCCCAATACGACGAAATTTCCTGGGATGCGCCCACCGCAAGCCCCACTTACAGGTCCACCCTCCCCACCCCACAGGTCCGCCCCCCACCACACAGTAAAAAAACAAAAAAAATATTGGTGGCTAGGGGTCCCACATGTTAATAAAAAATAAAAAGATATTGGTGGTCGGGGCCCCCCATAAAAAACATTTGTGGCCAGGGCCCCCCATTAAAAAATATTGGTTGCTAGGACCCCACTTGAGAAAAAAAATGGTGGCAAAAATTGGTGGCCAGGCCCCCCCCCACATTATAAGAAATTTGGTGGCCAGGGCCCCTTAAACGTGAATGCCTTCCCGAAGTCAGCAGCTCTCAGAAAGATGGCAGGCCCGGCTTATCAAGAAAGTGTGGCATGGCCGGGCCCCCCTTACCCTCGGGGCCCCCTACAACTCTCCCCCCTGTCCACCCCTGATGGCTGCCCTGCCCAAAGGTGGCCTACAAGTACATCTTGAGATCACAGCATTCAACGTTGTCCACACTGGATCTCTCTTCTGGGTACATTCCATTCAAATTAGTAGAACATCAGCTTGATAAATGGGTCAAAATGGGTGTCAAATGGGCTTGAGAATGGGTGACTTTTAAATATAACAATATGTGTTTCCTCCCAGTCTAATGCCCTGTTGGCAGTGGAAAACTTGAGGTGGAAGAAGTCTTTGAGATAATCTTGAAAGGAGGCTCCACATTATTAAAAGTGTATGGTATGGGGTTACATTTTTTCAGATTTACATACAGCTTTTTTAGATCTTTTGCCAATACAGTTGGGTAAGGATTTGTCTGAATTCCATGACCAGGTCTTTACATTTTGTTCCAGCATTTTTATCAGTTTTTTAGATATTTTAGATGATAGAGGAGGCACACTTACAACAATTGCGCTGGAGCCACAAGAACCTCTATAAGTGATTTATTGCGGAGAACAACCACAACCACTTGGAGGCATTTTGGCTACTATAATAATATTTAGGTTCTGTACTGATCCTGTTTCTTAGCCAATTGTTGCCCTTTTGAGGGGTAGTATTAAAAATGGATTTGGGCCTTACCCACTGCCCACAGTTTAGATGGGAGGATCATTGCATATGGAGACAGGAGTTTTCTCATTCTTTTACTTTGTGTCCATGAATTTCATATTCTAGTGGCAGATTTCTGCTGGGAAGTTTAGGGAGGATGGGACTTATGGAAGAATTTTGTAGATTTTTGTCTCTGAAATTGAGATGTATTATTTGATTTCATTTTTAGTATTATGTAGTGAGTGATATTCTGAGACCACTTGCAATTGGGTTTCATGTTTTATTACTTGTGGTTTTTGTGTTATTTATTTTTTTATAAAGCAGCTCTCCAGTTTTAGTTGCTAGAGTCCAAATTCCCCTAGCAACCATGCATTGATTTGAATAAGAGACTGTAATATGGGGAGAGGGCCTGAATAGAAAGATTAGTAAAAATAGATAGATTATAGCCTTACAGAGCATTTATTTTTAGATTGGGTCAGTGATCCCCATTTAAAGCTGGAAAGAGTCAGAATAAGAAGGCAAATCATTAAAAACACTAAAAAAAATAATAATGAAGACCAACTGAAATGTTGCTTAGAATTAGCCATTCTATAACAATCTAAGGGTTAACTTAAAGTAGAACCTTCCCTTGAAATGACATGGTGGGGAGCAGGTTTCAGAGGCATTCTTTGTTGATATTCAGAGGTGAAGGAGGTTGAAAAAAGTGTTTTGGTCAAACTTTTCTTTTGGTCAGCTTTCAAAGACTTCTCCAGATTTTTCCTTTCATCTGTTTCTGGGAACTCTATCATTCTCTATTATTACAACTTTCTGTTTTCCAGGTCATCTGACTTGTTGGGGCCGATTTACGAAATTCGGGTGAAGGGTTCGAATAAAAAAAAATTCGAATTTCGAAGTATTTTTTGGGTACTTCGACCATTGAATTGGTTAAATTCGATCGAATTCGATCGAATTCGAACGATTCGAATTAAAAATCGTTCGACTATTCGACCATTCGATAGTCGAAGTACTGTCCCTTTAAGAAAAACTTCGACCCCCTACTTCGGCAGCTAAAAGCTACCGAAGTCAATGTTAGCCTATGGGGAAGGTCCCCATAGGCTTGCCTGTGATTTTTTGATCTAAGAATTTTCCTTCGATCGTTGAATTAAAATCCTTCGAATCGTTCGATTCGAAGGATTTAATCATTCGATCGAACGAAAAATCCTTCGATCGATCGATCGCAGGATTTGCACAAAATCGTTCGACTTCGATATTCGAAGTCGAACGATTTTAGTTCCCAGTCGAATATCGAGGGTTAATTAACCCTCGATATTCGACCCTTCGTGAATCGGCCCCTGAATGTATGTATTACTTTATTTATAAGTCACTACATGAACAAGCAACGTTATGGAGAAGAGAATTACACACAGGGAGGACAAGCATAATAATAAATGCTAAAAGACATAGTAGGAGGGAGGCCCCTATAGATAATACAACCTAAGTGGGTGGATAACATGCAGACACAAATTGAAGTGAAAAGTGAACTGAGGTAAGTCCTGTCCTGAAAAGATGTGTACTAGTGCTCCAAAAGGTAGGATCTGACTTGCTGTTTGAAGTGACTTAGTTGGTGTTCCTTATGAACAAATTCCATAGTTGCGGAGCCACAAGTTAGAAATGTTTTAGAGAAGACATGGCAGTGGGTGTGGACAATGTAAAAGGACAATGCCTCTGAGAGATCATGGTCTTCAGGTTTAGATTGGGTTTGCATTGATCCCTAACCAGTGGCTCTTGGGCAACATGTTGCTCTCCAACCCCATGGATCCCAGTGGACTCAAAACTTATTTTTGAATTCCAGGCTTGGAGGCAAGTTTTGGTTGTATGAAAACCAGATGTACTGCCAAACAGAGTCTCCTGTTGGTTGCCAGTCCATATAGGGGCTACCTAATAGCCAATCACAGCCCTTATTTTGCACCGTGACTGTGTTGTTCCCCAACTCTTTTTACATTTGAAAGTTGTTTACGAGTAAAAAAGGTTGGGAACACCTGGTTCATAGTATCCTGCTTCATGCTGCTAACTCTTCTTTCTATTTTTGTGCGTCTCCAAATTTTTAGTGGTCATCATGCATTTTAGTGAAGTCTGACTTCAGTTCATTTATTTTCCACAAAAGCTGTAGCATGATTGCTGGTTAGTCGAGAGATTTTTATTGCCAGGGCATGTTGGTCCATTAATTTTGATGCCGCATTACGTGGATAAATTAATGTGTTCTGGCACAATATTTATGGACTGATCCTCTTGAATTACATCTTTGTCTAGTTCTATGTCTGGGGTGCAATCAGTATTAGGTGCAATGTGTAGTACAAGAGTTTCTTTGCTTCTCTGACTCAATGTCTAGGCATGTCTAGGCATTTGGTCTTCCTTACAGAAGTGTGGTTGTAGGCCCCACCTTGGACACTCTCCTGTGCTGAATGTCTTGTTCTTGGTGTCTGTGTGTTTTTTGCCAATCTCTGCATCTCAGGCAAGATTAAGGACTATTGGTGGCCATACACGGGCAGATAAAGCTGCCGATATCGGTCGTTTGGACCAATTTGACAGCTTATCTGCCCCTGTATGGGGGTTTCCGACGGGTCTTCCCGATCGATATCTGGCCACGATATCGATCGGGAAGTGTGAGAATTTATGCATGCGTCCTGTTCGGCGCAGGCGCGTTACTGCGCGCCGGCGTGTGACGCGGGACGGTCGCGGGCGCGAAGGCGTCGGCGACGGTCGCGGCCGCAAGGACATAGGCGGAAACGCCTGTGATGGATGTGCTGGCGTCAGTTCCGCGACGTCAGTGCAAAGACGCCAGTTTGGCGCCAAAGTATCAGTACTTAAACCAAATTCAGACTGAGATGCATTGCCTGGTTATTAGGTTATTTAACTGAAACCCTAGCGTCTTATACTATTGAATTCTTGTTGTTGACCCTTGCCTGTATCTGGACTACGATTTCTGCTGCCTGCCTCGACTCTTCGACCTGTCTCATTGTTCACGAACCTCGCTGCCTGCCTTTTGACCCCGGACCTTCTGACCACGACTTTGCCTAATCCTTTTGTACTTCGCTTAATCGTCTCATTGGCTACTCTCCACAACCCTGCTCCCTGTTCCATTCCAGGTGGGTAGTGGTTGTGTGAGGCGCTTGTGAGTTCAATATCTTCAGCTCCAGCTCCTTCTACGACTGGATAATACTGGTAAGCTTGACAGGGAAGGTTTGATTTTGAACCGACCGACCCATCGGAGCCCCTTGGCGCATCGTAATTCGATCTTTCGGCCATACATTAGTGGCATATCAGGGAAAGATCTGCTCCTTTGGCGATGTCGCCAAACGAGCGGATCTTTGAGTCTATGGCCAGCTTCAGTGTTGGGGTATTTTTGCTTTAGGAATCTGGTACTGGATTGGCCCTGCTCTACATACGTCCATTCCACCCCAAGATGCATTTTTTTGCGAATTTTTATCAAAAGCTTAAATTTGCTTTTTTTGCCCTGTCGAACGGTGTTCATACACGATAAGATCCACTCATTTGGCGGGGTCGACAAAAGAGCGGATCTTTCCTCGATATGCCCACCAACGGCAAGATGATATTGGCTTAATCGGAATGATCGGATTACAACGGAGAGAATGGGCACCTATTGGTTGTAGGGCCGCATCAACTAGCTGATGTGTTCCTCGTTCGCAGGAAAAATCAAACCTGACGGATCAATATCTGCCAAATTTTTGGCCTGATATCGATCTGGGGGACCTTTCGGAAGCCCCCACACATGGACAGATAGGCTGGAGAATCGTTCTAAAGGAACGATATCAACAGCTTTAATCTGCCCATGTGAGGGAGTAATGCAAACCCCAAGAACCTGAAATAAAATCTACATATTTTAAAAACCTTGTCTAAATATATATCCAAATCAAACACCATTTGAATTCCCAGCAGCTTGTAAAATATTGAAGTAAAAAAAACTCCATTTCAAGCCTTTTAAAAAAATTCTTCAAAAAATAGAAATAACCTTAGGTAATAAAAAAAATGCAGAGGTTTCCATGCTTTTCCTGAGAATGATCTTTTTTTCTGTTATAGCAAAGGCCAGAATCTTCAGATACATTCTTCCACCCTCTTGAGGGCAAACACTGTGAGAAAGCAAAGGGTTATTTGTAGGGGCATTGTAAGAAGCCAAAAGAGGACATAAGGCACCAATAATTGCACGGTGTACACCTCTGCGCTTTCCAGTGCTCTTTGTTCCACTCCATAATTGGCTAAATCTTTGAGTGGGATTTGGGGGGGGGGGTGTATAATATCTGAACAAGCTAATTAATTCTCTTTCACAAAGTAAGCGCACATTCTTGAAGCCGATGCCGCTGTGTATGAGAATTGTTTATAAAATCCCCATCTAGCCGGGAAAGGAGGTGAAAGGACGATGTATTGAGTGCGCAAACACACAAAATGAGAAAAGCAAAGTCCCCAGTCTGTGTGTGTGTTTGTCGCCCAGATTAAACATGTAAACAAAAAAGATAAAGCTGAACCGATTGGGTCAACCAGGGATTTGGGTGACACAATAAATATTGACAACACAAGTCGGAGTATGATGGAGGGAGTACGGACACGGCAACGGGGTTGTTGAACAGAATCTACTTTGACCTCATGTGTAAGCAATTAGATCGGGGGGGGGAGCAGTGAAAGAACAAGTGGAATGTTTTGAATTCAATAGGGAAGGTTAAAGACCCCAAATCCCAGTATGTCAAATGCATCAATAATTATCTTAAAGGGATACTGTCATGGGAAAAAAAAATTTTTCAAAATGAATCAGTTAATAGTGCTGCTCCAGCAGAATTCTGCACTGAAATCCATTTCTCAAAAGCGCAAACAGATTTTTTTTATATTCAATTTTGAAATCTGACATGGGGCTAGACATTTTGTCAATTTCCCAGCTGCCCCTGGTCATGTGACTTGTGCTCTGATAAACTTCAATCACTCTTTACTGCAAGTTGGAGTGATATCACCCCCCTCCCTTCCCCCCCCAGCAGACAAACACAAGAACAATGGGAAGGTAACCAGATAGCAGCTCCCTAACACAAGATAACAGCTGCCTGGTAGATCTAAGAACAGCACTCAATAGTAAAAACCCATGTCCCACTGAGACACATTCAGTTACATTGAGAAGGAAAAACAGCAGCCTGCCAGAAAGCATTTCTCTCCTAACGTGCAGGCACAAGTCACATGACACGGGGCAGCTGGGAAATTGACAAAATGTCTAGCCCCATGTCAGATTTCAAAATTGAATATAAAAAAATCTGTTTGCTCTTTTGAGAAATGGATTTCAGTGCAGAATTCTGCTGGAGTAGCACTATTAACTGATTCATTTTGAATTTTTTTTTCCCATGACAGTATCCCTTTAAAGGCAAGACGACTTCTGTCTCTGCTGCCACCTAAGGCATCATAACTGATCCTGCCTCTCATCACCCATCCTGAGTAATCTCCAATGCTTGGACTAGGGTGGTGGGATCGCTAGTGTAGAGAATGCTCCCAACCCCCAGAAGATGATTCACATGGAGTAAAATATCAGTAATACTTTTCGGTTACTGGATCTGGCCCCTCAGCTTCTACCCTGGAAACAAGGGTTACATGTCAGACCTCAGTTGTGTTCTTGTGTTATATTTTTGGACAAGGTGTACTTATCTCTACATTATTGGCTGTCAACACCAGTATTTCTTAAACAATAAGATTTTTTTTTTTAGGCAATAATTATAATACAGGTATGGGATCAATTATCTGGAAACCCATTATCCACAAAGCTCTGAAATTATGGGAAGGCTGTCTCCCATAGACTCCATTTGAATCAAATAATCCAAATTTGTAAAAATGATTTCCTTTTCCTCTGTTTTCAAATATGAGCATTGGGTTCGTTATTCCCTTATTCGGAAAGCTCAGAATAATGGGAATGTTAAAAATGATTTCCTTTTTCTGTGTAATAATGAAACAGTAACTTGTACTTGATCCCAACTATAACATAATGAATCCCTATTGGAGGCAAAAACCATCCTGTTGGGTTTCTTTAATGACTAAATTATTTGCACCAATTAAAATGAAAAGTCTGCCTTTTAAAGGGGAATGTCTGGTTTAAAAGTTATTGCAACTTTTAACAAAGCCATTGTCTTTAAACTTGACAACAATTTTGATTGAAATGGAAACTATTTCTAAATACAATACCTCAAATAGATAAAGAACCTCCTTGGTTCCAAGGATTCTAATAAAATGTCTAGCCTTTGTTTAACCATATCTAAATCAGGACTTGACCTACATTTGGACATACATACTGTACTACCTATCCTATTATATTGTTACTTTTAGTTACTGTATATAGTAATCTAAAAATTATACATTGTCTGGTATTACTTACCTTAAATATTTTTGTAAGGATTCTGAATTGTTATGTTTCAGAGGATTTACCTAAATAAAGAAATAAAAAGTTATTGCAACTAAAGACAATGCTGGACTGGGGAGTCCGGGGCCCACCATGGGCTACTGCCTTAGTGGCTCCCAAACTCCTTCCCCAGGGGCCCCCCGTCCCAGCCATGAGACCCCCTCTCCCTCTCAAAAGCAGCCTTAAAGGAGAAACAAACCCCTTATTAAAAAAAAACCCTACCCCACATAGACCCCCTTCCCTACTCCCCCCCAGCCTAGCTGCTACCCCAGGCAAATGCCCCTAACTTTTTACTTACCCCTCGGTGCAGATTCGAGGGGTAAGTAAAAAGTTAGAGGCATTTGCCCGGGCTAGCAGCTAGGCTGGGGGGGAGAAGGGAGAGCGGTCTAGGTGGGTGGGGGTAGGGTTTTTTTTTTTTTAAAAATAAGGGTTTTTTTTTGTCCTTTAAGTGAAAAGAGGAGGGAGGAACAGAGGCAGAACTCAATAAGAAGAGAGGAACATATAAGGAAAAGGCTTATGGAAGAAGGAAAGGAAAAGGAAGATCTGATGGTCATGACTCATGCAAGGAACAGAGGCTTAGTTTAGCAATGATATATTTCTCTCTTTAAGGTATCTGCAAGAGACCTCCCAGATACTAGAATATTTACTTCTCTGGGCTTCTTTCTTCCCTAAAAGAAAAGCTCCAAGACCTCTAACTATCAATAGGGCTCAAGTGCCTATGGCTGAATTACAAGGCTGTGCATCATTGTGACTCAGTGTGTAAAGCAGGTTTAGCCTCAGGTTGGTTTCTTTGGGACGGCACAAACTAGAGATATCTCTTCACATCATTTCAGTCATGTGTCTAAACTGATGCAAGACAACTTGGTGATATGAAATGTGTGTAAGGAACATAAGAATGTTTGCCATAAAGGTGGAGGAAAGTAGGTTTTACAAGATGTTCCATTCTTAATTTAATTTAGCACTGTTTCAGCATCAATTTATAAAAAAAATATAGAGCCATCAGCACAACATTCTCACAACAATAAGTTGTTGAAGGTTCTCATTCATCCAGGTCATGGTATATAATAATAAGTCAAATCAACTGGACTTGTAGTATTTTTTCTCTTGAAGATGTTTCACTAGTCGTCTACCTGGCTTTCTCAGTTGTAAAAGACAGTAGAATCACCAGCAATACTTAATAAATACAGGTTCTGAGGTGAAGCAAAGCAGAACTTTCATTTTCGGAAACATATCATTTATCTAATCCAGACAAATTGAATCACCCACCCAGGGGCGTAACTATAGAGGAAGCAGACCCTGCGGTTGCAGGGGGCCCAGGAGTGTAGGGGGCCCAGTGAGACCCTAATTAATTAGCAATTTTAATATATCTTGGTAAAATAGGCCAACTTATAAATATTTTGGGGCCCTAAATTGAATTTGCTATGGGGCCCAGTAACAACTAGTTACGCCACTGCACCCACCGTTCTTAAATTACATAAATATCTTAACCATTCACGCCTTATGGAAATCTAATTTTTTCCACATAGTCTACTTTGAGTTATGCCTTTGAACTCATTCATCAGGCATCCTAATTTATCATTTTAGTTTCTTTCTTCTATTAACATTATGATGCACTCCAGCCTAGCTTTCTCCGACCTTGATGGTTTCTCCAAACCTCTGCTATCTTCAACCATCTGGCCTACTCCAAACTTGCTTTAACATTCTGTCCTTCTACAGCCTTCTGGCTTTCTCCAAACTTTTCCTTTCTCCAACTTTTTGGCCTTCTCCAAGCTTCTAGCTTTCTCCAAACCTCAGCTTTCTCCAACCTTGTAGCTTTCTCCAACCTTCCACCACTGAGATGTCATTAAACTAAGGAATCATCTTCTTACACACAATATATTCGTTTATTTTACTTGATTTTTTAAGAATAAAATTATTTATCTATATCAATCTTCTGTTTAAATGTAGGGTTGATTTTTTGAACTGTCTTATTGATTTGCCAACCTTGTTTCTTTTAGCTTGAATAGTTGGATTGGTCACTTAGACCACTAACTGATGTTGGTATAGAGTTTAATATCAGTTGCATGTTGCCTTTTAATTAGAAAATCAACTCCTGTTAAACTATTTTTTAAGATTTGAGTCCTACCTTGGCTTTTCTTGAAAATTTCTCCCTTGGGAAGGTCTCTCTTTTGTTGAATGTTCTTTTTCATAAACATCTCATGACTTGTAAAATAAGTACAAGGCTTTCATTAAATTCACCCTTCAGATGCCTGAATCTTTGGTCTAATCTTTCTTTGATGCTTGTTCAGACCTATAAAGCCTTTGATCAAGACATCCTAAACCTGCATGTAACAGTGAAATCATACCTTCCATTCCTGCCTCTCTCTCTCAGGTAGGATCAATATCCCCTCTACAACATCAATTTAAAAAATCTCAAAAGAGTGAAACACGGAGTGAAATTTGTAATCCCTTATATACCATCAAGTTCAATACAATGAATACAGTATGCATGCATATTACTTGTATCTATTTCACATGGAACCATGTATGAAAAGGTTACAAAAAAATGTTTGTACTTCCGAGAATTACATGTACAAGTAACGTTAAAACAATTGAAGGTTTTTAATGAATGCATAGTAGAAATTTGCTTACAATTATTATTTTTTAATTGTGCGCAGAAACTCCAGTACAATAGAAAGGGCAATTCATCTTCATTAACAAAACTGTAATAACTGGGGGAAAAAACACAGAAATATGTTAAAAATTTTCATAACCTGCCAAATTTTGTAAAATTAACATGGTAATTAGGGGGGTGTGGCCACAAAAATGGGCGTGGTCAAAAATTTCACGGCCCTACACACACCAACTACTTTTTATTTCCTAAATGTTGGGAGGTATGTAATCTGAACTGAAGTATGTAGGTTCCCAGCTAGAACCACAGCATATAGTTCTGGGGCCCCAAAAGGGTGTCGGTGAAGACCTGGACTAGTTGGGCTCGCCTTCTTTACGGAGGAGTCAGATTGGTGTTAGTAGACCAATTTTCTGGTATCCTGCTTAAAGAGCACGTGTTGGGTAAAAATGTTATCCCCAACCAAAGGTGCAGCTAATAAAGCCCACATCTGGTTGTCGATAACAGTAGCTTTTTTTTTTAATTAAAAATTAAATTGCCCGCACTGGGAGGGAGCTCCCGGGGCGAGCAGCCATGTCTGAAAACTCAAATGCGCATAATGAAAATGTGCCATGAATTGCTTGTTATGCGAGTGACATAACATGGCTGCTCGCACCGGGAGCTCCATGCTGGCGGGATGTATTTTTTTTTAAAAAAAACAAAAACTACTGTTATCCCCAACCGCAATGCGGGATCTATTAGCCGCACCTTTGGTTGGGGATAACATTTTTACCCAACAGGTGCCTTTTAATTAGTTTGTTACAGACATTTTCAAAAATGAATGTGCAGCTCCATCTTGGCTTAGGCCAAACTCAGTTAGAGCTGCTCATGAATTTAAAGTTTTTTCAAAATTTTAAAAAGAAATTTAATTCTAGACAATACAACATGTTGGGTAGTTTTAATTCTATTGTAAATGCAAATCTGACTCCTCAAACCTGTTATAACAACAATCGCAGCTTATAAATGATGGCAGATGACTGCCCGATGACTGACATATGGATGGTATCACAAACTAATGGACCCAGTGGATTAAACAATGATACCAAGAATTAATGGTGCTCTCAGCTTCTACTTATGTTGGCAGTGGCTCATATTGCCTGATTGAAAACTAATACATTTGTAATACTTGTTAAATCCATATTAAAACTAGACTACCCAGTGAATGAATGAAAGAGAAATGTTTTTTAGGCAAGTTAAAAGGTTGAACTTGATGGACGTGTGTCTTTTTTCTAACTTACTACTTACTTACTACTACTTATTACATAAGCTTGAAAGTTAAACTATTTAATCAATTAATATTTCAGAAATTGATACAAAGAAACAAATAATGTTTGACTGAATGTAGGCCAAAGAGACAGTGCCCTTGGGGGGGAGGAGGATGATTTAGGTCACTGTTGATCGGTGGAAGTGATGAATGTCATAAGATGGGATTTATTACTCATTCGGTTGAGGTTCTTGAAGACCATTATAGTTTGGCTGGAAATGATCCTCTATGGAGATGTCTGACAGCATTAGTGATAAAGACAAGGAGCAGGTTAGTAGGTGATATTGAAATTCAGCACTGGGGATTTTAGGAAATGTCTCTGTTTCTTTATATGTTTTTTCAGGTTTTAAATCATCCTATTGTGACCTTAATTTACTTTTGGTGACTTAGATACCCATAACCTTTGAAGGTCTCATAAACAGATTGATCAGACACCAGACCAGTGATCCCCAACCAGTGGCTCCAGCAACATGTTGCTCTCTTGGATGTTGCTCACAGTGACCTCAAAGCAGGTGATTATTTTTGAATTCCAGGCTTGGAGACAAAGTTTTGGTTGCATGAAAGGCAGGTGTACTGCCAAACAGAGTCTCCTGTAGGCTGTCAGTCCATATAGGGATTACCAAAAAGCCAATACCAGCCCTTATCTGGCATCCCCAGGGACTCAATTTGAGTTTTCCCATTAAAAAGCATAATTCATCTTTTTTAATTCAAGTTTTTGGACCTGAATTTGAGATTTTTTTAATTAAAAAAAAACCAAATATATGCATTTAGAAAAATGGCAATCTTCTTTCGAAGTCAATGGAATGTTTATTTTAAAAATTTAAGCTATTTTATAACCTTTATAACTTTGTTTTTTAAAGCTAACCTTACAATGTGACTGATCATGGTACCGAGTTTAATCTACAGAATAATGAAGAGGACATAAAGTATTTCAGCAACCTGCTACTTCCTCCGCTTTCTGTCCTACAGTTCTTGTCACTGCAACAGCTACTGGCTAGGAAACTTGATGGGCAAGCTGGCAAAGATCTGAATTTCAGATCCAACCAGTCAAACCCATAGTACGTTTATAGAAATAATTGGCCATATGGAATTGGATGAGTGAGGGTTGCTAGGTTATAAAGCTTGGGTGATAAGTCATAAATCGTATGTGTAGTGTCCCTGGTTTCATTCCAACCTCAAATTTAAAGGTTTGGTTTTTTCAAGGTTTTCCAGAAGTGAACTGTCTCTGACTGAATTTTCAGTAAGTGTGTCCTGTACAGGGTGGCCAAGATGGTCCACTGAAAGAATAAAAAAGAAGCTAAAGCCTGTTGAGATCCAGTCAAACCAATGACCGAATCAGGGTGATTTTGAATAAACAAGAGCTTCATTCTAGGGGAATCTCATGCAATGGAAGAAAAAAAATTCCTCTTTGTCTCCATGCTTGAGAGAATGTAAGTTAAAGACAAATGTTCTTAGAGGTGCAACAGGTGAAAAGATTTTACATTTTGAAAAATGACCCATGTATTATGCTAAATAGTTAAATACTTCAATTTTAGCCGATAATTTTTCAATGTGAGTCACACTAACATTCTTCATCTTTGCAGGATAAACTTTTAGATGCCAAGTTGAAATTGAGATGAAGAAAACTCAGTCATTTAACATTATTCCTTTCCTTCCACCCTTTGAAAGCTCTGAATATTTTAATATAAATTTTTTTGGGCATGCACTAATATGCCAACTGGTGAAAGGGGGGACGTAAGTAATTACCGGTGTTCATGTCCAAACAAATGAAGTGCACTTGTGCTCAGCATTAAACAAATGGCCTCCACTGTGACTTTCCACACAAGCAGATGTGAATGGAGCCTCTAACTAAGTCTGCTGCAAAGTGCAGGACTTGCAAAGCATTGTGTGTGTGTGTGTTTGCTTATTTATAAGTGCCGCAGAAAAGCAGCAAAATGACGACAGCTGGTTTCTGATGCATCTGCTGAAGAGGGATTATGCTGATTCTATTGAAGAAGACCTTATATTCCCAACACCTACTAGGGCTACTGTTTTAAATGGTGAGCAACCCAAACTGACCTTTTTTGAGTAGCAATAAAAAAAAAACCTTAAAAAAGATCAATGTGAGTCTCTCTTAACAGCATGGCACCTTAATTTGGGGTCTTGACCCACAGTTTAAGAATATCTGGTCAAGACCTTCTCAACCATCTCTTACCCCACAGTCCAGGCTCAAGCAGCAATTCTTATTTTTGTCATTTTGAAGGGTGATGATGGCATTGTAATGATGTCTAAGGGGATTTCATTGAACAATTAATATGTGACGGGGCATAACATCTTGCACTATGGACCACATTACATTTGGAAGAAACTCTCAGACTCCATAAAGGACTGTAGATGATGTGCCCCTCGACCTGCTCGATATAAAGCCCTGCACCTCCAAACCGCTTTATTTGGAAAGGGTCAACGAAATAAAAATTGCAAAAAGAAAAATCATAGAGGCTGATTTCAAGTTCTAGAAAAACAAAAATCACAATTGCGAAAAAAAATATCACATCAAAACTTGGGATGGTGTTTTTCCTCCTCCATCAATAATATATTTAAAGAAAAACTCAAATGGGTTAAAGAGGACCTTTGTCTAAAGTGTTGCTAATGAAACTCACATTGTTCCACTCATTTTTAACGAGGCAGTAAAAATTGTTTTAAAATTAGACTTTTAAAAATGAAAGAAAAAAGAAATTGAACATTAAATTGCTCAGATGCTTCAGATACACTCTCCCTCATTGCCTTCAATAAAAACAGCTTTTAGGTAGCAAAGTGTCATTTGATAAATCTTGAAATTCAGTTTGAAAAATGTGAACTCAAATATATTCAAGATTGATTTTCTTTCCTTTGATTTTGGTAAAAAAAATCTCAAATTTAATACATTGGCCCATAATTTTGTTCTAGAAAATGAGTTTAATTGTTTTAACGCCAGGATTCTTTAACACTTTAGTCTCAGAGTGGCACAATGGTGCTGTTGATGGGGTTTAATTATCACCGTAACTAGAGGTTCACTAAAAAGTGCCAAATTTCCAGTTAAAAATGGAAATGGGGTTTTAAAGTTGCCAGACAGCTTTTTGCCATCATCGTAAAGTGTAATCTACAAGTGTTTTGTTGCAGGTGGTTGTAGACTTAGATGAAGTTCATTTGGCTTCAATTTATTCTTCATGGAGGCCTTATAATGGGGCAGACCATTTTGTGATGACCCCCGTTGGTCATTCTGGATAGAAAAACAATGGTGCAACATAATAAAAGTAAGTTCCAAGTCTAGGAATCCATAGAATATAATCTGTCTGTGGAGGTAATGCCCCACCATCATCAACCCTCCTTATCCTCCTATTTGTTTATGTTTCTGTGGGACAGGGTCTACCACCTTCCTCTTGTCTTTAGCACTTGAACATGGATGTAAATATATTTCTATGTTTATTTATATTCTATTATTTTGTTGTACGCTGTCTGACCTGTTATTGTATTATTATTTTAATGTAAAGTGCTATGTACATGAGTAGTGCTCTATAAACACAAATGTTCATATACAGGTATGGGACCTGGGGTTTTCTGGATAACGGACCTTGCCTTAATTTGGATCTCCATACCTTAAGTCTACTAGAAAATCATATAAACATTAAATAAACCCAATAGGCTGGTTTTGCTTCCAATAAGGATTAATTATATCTTAGTTGGGATCAAGTACAAGCGACTGTTTAATTATTACACAGAAAAAGGAAATAACTTTTGAAAAATTTAATCATTTAGATAAAATGGAGTCTATGGGAAATGGCCTTCCCGTCATCCAGATAACGGGTTTCCGAATAATTGGATCCCAAACCAGTACATGCATATACGGGGTGCTCCCAACTATTTTACCTCTGGTCATATATTCATAGTCTGGCAACTCCCTGCTTTTTTTTGGAAAATAGACCAGAAGTATTGGTACCACAGGTTGATACCCCACAATGCAACTTTTTGCATTTGAAAAACTGCCCAAAATGCCTCTAGCAATTAGCTTAAGCCTGAATGAGGTTGCACAATAAAGGACATGCAGTATATACACATGTAAACAATTTCCCCACATTAAATACATTATAAAGTGAAAGGCAGAGAGTCCTGTCACCCCTATTCCCTCCCCAAAAAGCCGTTTAACTGAAGGTTCGAATTATTTCCTGCATTCTAGAAGTCAAACTCAGGACAGACGTCTTCTGCACTGCCGAGTATGCATCCACGTACCTCATATAGTGCAACCGAATCAAAGCACACTGGCACTAAAACAGTTATACACTGTGTAAAAGAGTATTCAGAAGAACCCTTCATTGTATCTATATGGTTGTTGGGGACGTATCAGCCATAAAGCAAGGCAGAACTGCTGCTTTCAATGGGGATCAGATAGGATCTGTGCAGCCACTGGGACAGAATGTTCTGTTATACAGATAGCTAGAATCTCAGCTGCCATAAAGCAGGACAGGACTGCTGCTTACAATGGGGATCAGATAGGATCTGTGCAGCCACTGGGACAGAATGTTCTGTTATACAGATAGCTAGAATCTCAGCTGCCATAAAGCAGGACAGGACTGCTGCTTACAATGGGGATCAGAGAGGATCTGTGCAGCCTTCTCCATTTTGGCCTTCTCATTTTAACATTTGTGAGCCTTAACAAGTTTAATCAGATGAGCCCTTTCCAGATATACAGCTTTATATAATGTTGCTTTATGTGTAAGAGAACAGATGGAGGAAAGTGAGTAGTGAAATGACACGTCACTAAGCGCAGGAGCAGCTCATTACTCGTGACACAGGTAGGACGAGGGGATGTTGCTGTGAGATAAACAATCTTAAGACCAAATTTGTTGCCCTTTTTCTTTTTTTGCATTTCACTCTCAAACATCTGAGCAACCGGTTTGCTCTGAGAAACATGTTAATTGCCAGCAGAGCTCATTAAGGCATGTACATGCAAAACACAGCAAGAAAGATTAAATGGACAAAAGTGCAATAATGAACTGTCAACAATCACGTATATCTACACGGCCAGGATTGCTCAAGAATGAGGCATTTAGAGGCAACAAAAGATCGTCTCTGGGGCAAGAAGAAAAGACAATCTAGACTTTTGTTTAGTCAACACAATTGATTACAAATGAGAGATTAACAGGATAGCCTCAGATTTTTTTTTTTTTTTTGAGGAGGGGGGGGTTTGAAAATAAAGAAAATTCCAATTAAGTCGGCCGAATGTTAACTACATAGATTTCCATGCTCAGCACCCAAAAGAAATTCTCATTAAATCATCCCCGGTGATCCTTTTTGGAAAGTAATTTGTGTCCCTGATGGAGAGGGGAGGGGGGGGGGACGGTGCAAAAGAAAGCGTAAATTCTTGGCACAATGATCTTAGGAGACACGCTGAAAAGCGCCAAAAGGAAGTTAATGAGCATCTGACAAGCCGCTTGGATCTAGTCCTGGAGAAGAGCGATGAAAAGATGGAATTGGCGAACTATTCTTTTTAGCAAACATGAAAAGGCCAATCTGAAACACGGTGCCGCTCAATAGCTTGTTGAGAGTATATCGCACAATAAGAGAAAACAATGGGCAGGCAACTGTATACTTTGCTACCAGTTTATAAAAATGTGTGTCAGCGAAGCAGCCTGGTTATATTTCTGAAGAATATATTAATAATCCTTTGATTTTGATTGGGGGTGCCAAAAGTTAGGCGCCCCTGAGTGATTGTATTTACTTACCTGAGAGAGAGCTGCACCAATCATGGGGTTCTTCTTCTTGGCTTCTTCTTTCTTCGCGCAGGTACACATGCCCAGTACAGCCAGAAGCGGAACTTTAACTAAAAAGTTGACTATTTCGTTCTACTGCGCATGCCTCTGCCCTGGGAAATTTGAAGAAAGAAGAAGGCGAAGGAAGAGGATCGCTCCGTTGCGCTCGTTTGAATAACCCCGGGCCGGTGCACTTTTCTGCGGATAGGAAAACCAGCCAGGGGTTTCAGGTAAGTACATCGGATCACTTTTGGCACCCCCAATTAAATAGGCCTTTTCGTCTCCTTTAAAGACCAACCCATGAAGTTCTAGGGGCAAATTTAGTTACCTCCGAAATTATGCCAGTGACGGCTTTGCCGACATCGCAACACTTCGCCAGGTGTAGATTCGTCAGGACAACGCTGATTCACAAAAATCCAAAGTTGCATCCAGGGTTTCGAACGCTTGCGAAGTTGCGCCAGTGATAATACGATAAGCAGTTTGAAGTTACGCTAGTGTTGGCTAATTTGCATACGTCGTGCAGTTAAAGTACAATGAACGTATATGTTGCAGCAAATACATTACACTACACAAACCCAGGGAACCTTAATAAAATAAAATAAAGTTGTTAACATGTGCCCACTGTATAGTTTATGTGCCATATGTTAGAAAATGTAGGGGGGAAGGAGGGAACCCAAAAAAAATTTACGATCTTTTTCAACCTACGTATCACCCTGTAAAAAGTAAAAGTCGCCAGCATTTTTTGGGACTTTTTTCAACTTTTTTTTGAGGAAGTCCTATCTACTCTATTGCACTTCGCCTGGTCTGAGATGGTGAAGGCAAGTCTGGCGCAAAAGGTAATGTTCAGTAAAATCCACATCTTAGTGAATTTGCGTCGTTACGTCCATTCGCCAGAGCAAAAATTCACCTGGCGTTAGAGTGCGAAGTAGCGCTAGAGTCTATCTCCTTCACTAGGGAAGTTACGACAGCAACCGTTAGTAAATCGACGAAGTTACAAAATTAATTTTCGCCAGCGTTAGTCACTTCGGTCCTTGAGCAAATATTCCCCATAGAATATTTATAGCCAAGTTATAAGGGAACTTATCCAACCCAAGTTGTTTGTATTTAGAGAACAGCACTATTCTTTTGGCGACGCAAGGGGGAGAGAGACATAAGGAACCCAAGTGCACAAAATCACTCCATGGGGTGCTCAGTTAAAAGCACTTGCATCCCGGGTCCAGTGCTGGATTTCAATAAGGGGCGCCCCTAGGCCGCGCGCTCCGACCAGGCGCGCGTCCCCATAATGTGTATGGGCGGCATGCCGCCCCTATTTTTTTGCCGCCCTAGGCCCGGGCCTATGCGGCCTTGCCGTAAATCCGGGCCTGCCCGGGTCTGGCTGCCGTATGTGCCTACATGCCTCCTCCCACATGCCCCTCTGCCAAAAAGTGCACAATAACCTATGCAAGAGGTTTTACTGAACAGATAAAGGGAATGTACAGTCTATTTAAAGGGGTGGTTTACCTTAAGTTAAGTTTTAGTATGTTAAAGAATCGCTAATTCTAAGCAACGTTTGCATTTTTATTTTTTTTTTAAGGAGAAGGAATTCATTTTATACTTGGGTGTGCCAAAAGTTAGGCATGCCAAGTGATTGTATTGTATTTACTTACTTGACACTCCTGGCTGGTAGGGATAGGTGAATTTGACTTGTTTCGTTTTGCCAAAAATTCGCCGCCAGTCTTTTTTTTTTGATGCACAACACCATAGAAGTCTAGGGGCATCATTTAAGCGGTGAAACGAGACGGGAAAAATTCGCCCATCCCTACTGCTCGGTGCTTCTATCAGCAGAAAACTGCACCAACCCAGGGTTAGGGCAGGGGCACATGGGCAGATTTGAGGAGATTTAATCACCTGGTGACTAATCGCCTCTTCTGTGGGGCAACAATATCCCCGAATTGCCTTCCCCCTGCTATAGTGAGAAAATGCCAGTGCAATGGCACTCGCGGCGCTTCAATTCCCGAAGTCGCCCAAAGTTGCCTCACTTCGGAAATCGAAGTGCCACGAGTGCATTGGTGCAGGCAATTTTTTATTTTAAGCAGGCGGAAGGAAGTTCGGGGAGATTGTTGCCCTGAAGAAGATGCGATCCCCGAATCTGCCCGCGTGCCCCTGCCCTTATTCCAGAACCATGGAGTGATCCTCTTCCTGCTTCTTCACTCTTCATATTTCCCGAGGCAGACACGTGCGCAGTAGAACAAAATAGCCGACTTTTTTTTTTTTTTTTTTTTAAAGTTCACCAGCTAAAAAACAATTGTTATAGCTACTTTTTATTACTCGTCTTTCCATTCAGGCCTCTCCTATTCATATTCCAGTCTCTTATTCAAATCAGTGCATGGTTGCTAGGGGAATTAGGAGCCTAACAACCAGATTGCTGAAAATGCAAAGCTGCTGTATAAAAAGCTCAAACATAAATAATGAAAACCAATTGCAAATTATCAAATATCCCTCTGTACATTATACTAAAAGTTAATTTAAAAGGTGAATGGCCCCTTTAAAAGAGGGTTCACTGTGCCTTTAAAGGAACATACTAGCAGTTAGGCAGGTTAAAATAGATGAAAAGGTTGAACTTGATGGACGTCTTTTTTCCACCTAACTTACTGTTACCTAAATTGATGGCTCCAAGGATGATTTAGAGAACAAGGAAGCGATATATTGCATCACAGTTCATTCCAAAATGATTGGCCGCAGTGGGAGCACAATGGGGTTTTTTGCACTATAGCAACAAGGCAGGGGCACAAGGAGCCCTGTAGTTTATGCCAAAGGGGCAAGTACAATCTGAGATAGTTCAGCTACACCTCTGGGGCTATTACTCTCTGGTGAGGAACTGGGTGTTACTGGGACTCCTTCGGGGAATGAAAGCAAAATGTACTGATCTGGAATGAGGGGTATGTTTTGGGCAGAAGTAATTCCTTGTATTCTTCTCACTCACCACCCTCTTTCTACGCCACTCTTATTATTCTTTATTGCTCTTGTCCTCCTTTTGTTTTTCCCTCTTCCAATGTTGTTTTCATTGACATTTTATTCCTCTGCCAAGAACAGAGCCTAGACTTTGCCCCCAATTGGCCCAAGTGTCCCTATTATCAGTCAATTTCTCCTTTCCAGTTTCCTCCTCTTATCCAGGGAAGAACCCCAAACTTTTTGATACTGCAACATTGAGTACAGTGAACATATTAAAGGACCAAGATTATTGATGGGATTGTGCTGATTTTTAGCCCCCCCCCATTAGAATTGCTACCCTCAAACATTGGCATTGCTTCTCTTTGCTGAAAATGACACCAGCCTTGGGTACTATTCCATAAGCGCCATGCTCATAGTAAAATGTAAACTTTAATCATGGATCATCAAAGAGAAACTCCTCTATGGAGTCTGGAGATAGCGATTATATAATTGCTGGGGGCACCTGACAAATGGGCATCTCCCAGTGATGTCCTTTAAAGGAGAAGGAAATTCCCTGGGTGCAAAAACCCTCCCCCCCCTCCCCTGTGTTGTCCCCCCTCCCCCCTGGCCTACCTGACCCGCCAGGCAAATGCCCCTAACTTGTTACTCACCTCTCTGCGCAGGTCCTGTCCACAGAGCTCACAGGCGCCATCTTCTCCCAAGCGGTCTTCTTCCTTCTTTGACTACGGATCTACTGCGCATGCGCCAAATGTCACGAAAAACACGGAAAACTTCAAGACATTCGGCGCATGCGCAGTAGATCCGTACCCGGTAAATGCTCCTACTGCGCATGCGCCAAAAACGCTGGTCAAAGAAGGAAGAAGACCGCATGGGAGAAGATGGCGCTTGTGAACTCCGTGGATAGGACCTGTGCAGAGAGGTGAGTAACATGTTAGGGGCATTTGCCCGGCGGGACAGGTAGGCCAGGGTGGAGGAGGGGGCAACACAGGGGAGGGGGTAGGGATTTTTGCGCCCAGGGGGTTTCCTTCTCCTTTAAGGTTGGTCTTGTAGCATTGAGATTGTCTAAGCCTTCTTAGGATTTTCTGTCTCAACTGCTCATAAAGTTCTCTGCTCTTCTTTCTTTCCTCCATGTTCAGTGAGGGCACATAGATAATCCAAAATGGCTGAATGTGGGCATATTTTATGGTGGGTACAAATTAAGGGTGTGTTTAAGTGCACATTAAAGGAGAATCAGCTGCTTGAATTAAAATATTTTTTGAAAAAACTGGTTTTCTTATTCAAAGGGTTGGAGCCCTCCCCCAATACAAATGATTCATCAAAATGAGGTGCATAAATACATTTTTGGGTTGCAAAGCCAATTCTCAAACTAATTGAGGTCCCCTTGAGAAGAAAAACTGCTCTTAAGGTACCACTTATTTTGTCCAGTATATTTTAGGACCTGTGTGTGTAGAGTAAGCAGGCAGTAGGTGAGGGCAGGCAGCGCAAACAGGAGGGCAGGCAGTGTGAAAGGGTTTTCAGTGGAACAGTTTTTTGCAGTGGAGAGAAGACTGTCAGTTGAGATTGTCATGACATAAAGTGCCTCCAGACCCACTACAGGCTGGATTAGAAAGGGTCAAGTGCAATTATTCATTTAACTCCAGAAGAGCTCCAAAGGCATGTATTATAGGCATGTATTATCTCACAACTCAGTCTTATGGGGGCTCAGCAAGCCTCACTTAAAAATTCTACCTGCTGTGGGGTTTTAGCATATCCACCCAAAATAGGAGCATATAAAGAGCAAATGACATCCTTCATCACAACTCACTAATTACAGGACACAAAATGTCGTGATGTTGTGACAATTGTGCAAGCTATGCCACTATAATCCAAGAAAAGAAATCATTGCATTAAAGGCTTCGATATGTGAGTGCAGCATGAAACACTCTACTTTCATTCATTCTTCTAAGTAAGTGTGTGTGTGTGTTAATATGAATAATTCATTAGAATTAATTAGCAGAACTGCAGTTTAAAAGCAAACATCTGATTGGTCACTGTGGGTTACAAGACTTATAGAGCCCTCTGACTGCCAAGTTAAGGTGGTCATACACGTAGAGATCCGCTCGTTTGGTGATGTCGCTAAACGAGCGTATCTCTCCCCATATACCCACCTTGAGGTGGGCATATCGGACTGATCCGATCGTGGGCCCTAGGGCCCAACGATTGATCCTAACGGTGGCTTTACGGGCGGTCAGATCGCGGGACCGCATCAACTAACAGATGCGGCCGTGATCCGACGGGATTTTTAGTCCCATCCGATCAAGATCTGGCCGACTTTCGGCCAGATCTTGATTGGGGAAACCCGTCGGGGCCCCATACATGGGCCAATAAGCTGCTGCATCGGTCTGTCGGCAGCTATTATTGGCCTGTGTATGGCCACCCTAACTCTCTATAATAATTATTAAATACTCCCCCTACCCCATGTTAATCAATTAAATCTTCAGCCACATCATTCGCATGTGTATATTAAATGTACCATTAGAAGAGATCTGGACTTATGGAATCTCTATTTGGCATTAGATATCAGTGATCACTTACCTGTCCTTGTGCCGTTACGAGGAATGGGTCAGTCTACGACTGTGCTGTGCATTTAATCCCATTGGGGTTCTAGGGGGCACATACTTTGAAAGATTATTCTCTTTAATAAAACTGCATTCTCTTCAGGTAAATCTCTATGTGCAATATCCTAATCCTTTCTAACTCCAAGAAGAGCTGTAAATAGAGCAATACCCTGCAGATTATGGTACAAGGAAACTCTAGGTGGGGTCCTGGGAGGAGAACAGTGGGGTCCTGAGCCTAAGGACATTGCCCAGCATTAATCTAGGCATTGGGTTAGGGAGAGAAAAAGACCTGTTAGACATTGCAGAAAAGCAGAGCAACCCCCTGCTGGTAAAGTGTATAAATGTATATGTATATTGGCCTCCCCCATCCCCGGGGTGCCCATTATGCTATCCCAGCATGCATGAGCATACCACTTCAGTCCTCTCAACAACCAAATAATGACGGTGAAAAACAAATAAATGAAACTTCCCTCAGCTGCTGAATGAAACTTCCAACTTGATTCCCAGTAGACAGCTGGCCACACATACACAGAGACGATTGGTTGATTTGGTTGCTTTGGACCTAAGGTGCCATTAGCTATGGTCAAGTCATTAGTAATAATATCACCAGGGTTTTCCTTAGAGCGTTTTCCAAACCACTCTCCCTGAGACATAGGAAAGATCAAGTTCTTGATTGTATTGTCAAGAAGGTCCTCTTAGAGTCTTGCTAGGCCAGACCCGCCATAATTCCCTTTATAACTGATTTACTAGCTAGAATCTCAGTTACCATAAAGCAAGGCAGGACTGCTGCTTACAATGGGGATCAGATAGGATCTGTGCAGCCACTGGGACAGAATGCTCTGTTATACAGATAGCTAGAATCTCAGCTGCCATAAAGCAGGACAGGACTGCTGCTTACAATGGGGATCAGATAGGATCTGTGCAGCCACTGGGACAGAATGTTCTGTTATACAGATAGCTAGAATCTCAGCTGCCATAAAGCAGGACAGGACTGCTGCTTACAATGGGGATCAGATAGGATCTGTGCAGCCACTGGGACAGAATGTTCTGTTATACAGATAGCTAGAATCTCAGCTGCCATAAAGCAGGACAGGACTGCTGCTTACAATGGGGATCAGATAGGATCTGTGCAGCCACTGGGACAGAATGTTCTGTTATACAGATAGCTAGAATCTCAGCTGCCATAAAGCAGGACAGGACTGCTGCTTACAATGGGGATCAGATAAGATCTGTGCAGCCACTGGGACAGAATGTTCTGTTATACAGATAGCTAGAATCTCAGCTGCCATAAAGCAGGACAGGACTGTTGCTTACAATGGGGATCAGATAGGATCTGTGCAGCCACTGGGACAGAATGTTCTGTTATAACAAGAGGTTCAATCACTTTTAGATTGAACGTTACAATGATTTCTATGCACAGATACAGATATTTCAGTGAGTAAGTTCCTCAATCAGACATTATCCTGACTGTTTTTTTGTGACCTGAAATGGAAAATCTCAGTTTCCCCAGATCAGAAGTGAACAAACATGTATACATTGCTTTGATACAATATGCTAGAGAAAACGATGACATAAATCACCAGGAACATGAAAATGTGTTAATTCAGTGCCCAACGAGACAGGCCAGTTAATTGCATTTCAGCTTTACTGAAAGATACATCTGAAATTCATATTTATTGGCGTCAGACGCAGGGTTTGTGTCACTGAGCAGCAGCCAATGTAATTAAGAGTTCTTTCAGGCACAAGTACTGGGGGGAACAGGGTGACTAATGGTCATAGAATGGGGTCATGGTTTTTAGGATATTACCACCACAAGGGCAGGATTCTGCAGGGGGTGAGCTTGGTACTGCTGGAGAAGAAGCACTTAAGGGGGGATATGATAACTATTTATAAATATTTAAGGGGATCCTGTAATAATTTCTCTAATGCTTAATTAACCAGTAGGTCTTTCCAGCTGACACAAGGTCACCCATTTCGAAGAAAGGAGGGTCCTCCTAAATATTGGGAAGGGTTTTATTACAGTGAGAGCTGTGAAGATGTGGAATTGTCTCCCTGAATCAGTGGTACAGGCTGATACATTAGATAGGTATAAGGAAGGGTCGGATGCTTTATTCACCAGTAGCTCCTCCCAGCAGACAGGAGGGAGCCAATGAGATTAGAGGAGGGAAAGGGGTGTTACAGGGAGAGCTGGGAAGTGAATCAGTGGTACAGGCTGATACATTAGATAGGTATAAGAAGGGGTTGGATGGTGTTTAGCAAGTGAGGGAATACAGGGATATGGGAGATAGCTCATAGTACAAGTTGATCCAGGGACTGGGCCCATTGCATTTGGGAGTCAGGAAGGAAGTTTCCCCCTCTCAAGCAAATTGGAGAGGCTTTTTTTCTCCTTTCTCTGGTTCAACTGGCAGTTAGGCAGGTTATATATAGACTTAAAAGGTTGAACTTGATGGACGTGTCTCTTATTCAACCTAATTTACTATGTAACCGAGCCACTGGCTGGGGCCTAGAAAGGTTTACCCAAACATTTTTCACATTAAGGGATATTTAGAGTTACCACCGCTTAGTTGCTGATACGAGGGAAGGTGTTGGGAGGAATGAACGTCCTTGGGCACCCCTGAGGTCGATGATCCTATAAAGGTTTATCCCAACATTTTTCATGTTTAGTGATATTTAGAGTTATCCCCTCTTGGTTGATATTTAGAGTTATCACCTCTTGGTTGCTGATACGAGGGAAGATGTTGGGAGGGATGAAGTTCCTTGGACACCCCTGAAGTCAAGGGTCTGTAGATAGGTAGTTATGCCACTGGCTATGGTGTGCCAAGGTTTACCCCAAACCATGTCACCCCTTTAAAAAGAGGACAGTTATTGAATAAACCACTCAGATCTTTGATCCATGCATCCAACTTGCAGCATGTGATTTTACTGAGTGTCCTCTTTTAAAGGGGTGAGATGGTAACCACAGTACTATTAGTTACTAAAGGAAGAGGCTGCCCATAAAGCATATTGGCTGGATAATTATTACTCTAAAGTACTATGTGGTACCTGGCTTACATGAGTACAGCCTGTCTCTGCTCAGCCCTCTATTTATGGGGGTCTTCACCAAAACCTTTTACTCCATAATGAAGGAAATCCCCTTTAATAAGCACCCCCTCCGTCTCTATTAGCCCAGTTTATACATTAGAGGAGCTTGTGTTTGTAATAAATGAAGCAGAAAACTGCAGGAGTAGTAATTACCTGGGACTTCACAGGCAACAGAGCTGGACAGGAGGCAGATCTGAGATTCAGGTGGATCACAGGACATTAGATTTCTGCATTGGTAAAGGAGGAATAATTCTCATAGGAAAAGGAGAACATCCAGCCTCCAGGCTGCTGCGAGGAACAATCGGATCCCTGCTGTTGCTATTCTGTTACACTCATGTGCAGAATTTATCCGCTCAGCGGCTTGTTTGTTTTGCTAACGAGGGATTGCAAATTAGTCAATGGCTCAAAAGCAGGCAAGTGCTGTGTATTCCAGGATCTCATCAGTCTAAAACAAAGGAAGACAAACGATAAATTCTAACAAATCAATGCAAGAACATATCATTTATAGACAGCTCAGCAAAAGAATTGCCTATGGTAATGTGCAATTGACTATGAAAATCAGTCGGGAGCACCCCCTTATTTTATGGACGTGAAGTAAAAAGAGCAGAAATTTTCCAGGTTGGTGGCTAATTAGCGCTAACAGGGCCGGCACTCACCCTGCTGGCTATGAGACTGAAATCCACAGCACGGGAGCAGGCTGACAGCTTGGAGCCCAGGGGCAAGTGAGATATCAGCGGCCGTGTACACATCCAGATTTCCTGTTCATTTCCTTGTTTAAAACCTTAGAGAGGGGGGAAAATATGGGAAATGTCCAATAGAGCTTTGTTTTTTTTACCTTGTTTCTCAAGTAACCTAGTAAGTTAGGTTGAAAAAAGACACAAGTCCATTAAGTTCAACCTTAAGTCTATATATAACCTGCCTAACTGCCAGTTGATCCAGAGGAAGGCGAAAAACCCCATCTGAAGCCTCTCCAATTTGCCTCAGAGGGGGAAAAATTCCTTCCTGACTCCAAAATGACAATGGGACCAGTCCCTGGATCAACTTGTACTATGAGCTATCTCCCATAAAGGTGGCCATACACGGGCAGATAAAGCTGCCGATATGGGTCGTTTGGACCGATTTGACAGCTTATCTGCCAGTGTATGGGGGCTTCCGACGGGTCTTCCCGATCGATATCTGGCCACGATATCGATCGGGAAGGTTGGATTTTTACCCGACCGACCTGTCGGAGTCCCTTGGCGCGTCGTAATTCGATCGTTCAGCCATACGGCTGAACGCTCAAATTACCCCCGATATAGCCATGCCGTTTAGTGGCATATCGGGGAAAGATCCGCTCGTTTGGCGATGTCGAGTCTATGGCCACCTTAACCCTGTATTCCCTCACTTGCTAAACACCATCCAACCCCTTCTTATACCTATCTAATGTATCAGCCTGTACCACTGATTCAGGGAGACAATTCCACATCTTCACAGCTCTCACTGTAACAAACCCCTTCCCAATATTTAGCTGGAACCTCTTTTCTTCTAATCGGAATGGGTGACCTTGTGTCAGCTGGAAAGACCTACTGGTAAATAAAGCATTAGAGAGATTATTATATGATTCCCTTATATATTTATACATAGTTATCATATCTCCCCTTAAGCGCCTCTTCTCCAGCGTGAACATCCCCAATTTGGCCAGTCTTTCCTCATAGCTAAGATTTTCAATACCTTTTACCAGCTTAGTTGCCCTTCTCTGTACCCTCTCTAATACAATAATGTCCTGTTTGAGTGATGGAGACCAAAACTGTACGGCATATTCTAGATGGGGCCTTACAAGTGCTCTATACAGTGGAAGAATGACCCCCTCCTCCCTTGACTCTATGCCCCTTTTAATACAGCTCAAGACCTTATTTGCCCTTGATGCTGCTGACTGGCATTGCTTGCTACAGCCAAGTTTATCATCTACAAGGACTCCAAGGTATTTATACATACGGTAGTCATCATATCACCCCTTAAGCGCCTCTTCTCCAGCGTGAACATCCCCAATTTGGCCAGTCTTTCCTCATAGCTAAGATTTTCCCTTTACCAGCTTAGTTGCCCTTCTCTGTACCCTCTCTAATACAATAATGTCCTGTTTGAGTGATGGAGACCAAAACTGTACGGCATATTCTAGATGGGGCCTTACCAGTGCTCTATACAGTGGAAGAATGACCCCCTCCTGATGTGAATCTGAGTGAAGCTGAAGAATTAGCTGTTCCACCCAAACTGGTTCAGGTACCTTGTTTTATATTTTTGTAGGATAAACTAACAAATGTATTGTTATTACTCATCTTTCTATTCAGGCCTCTCCTTATCCCAATTAATGCATGGTTGCTAGGGTAATTCCTACCCTACCAACCAGATTGCTGGAATTGCAAACTGAAGAGCTGCTGAATAAAAAGTGAAATAAAAAGTGAAATAACTCAAAACCCACAAATAATAAAAAATTAAAATCAATTGCAAATTGTCTCAGAATGTCACTCTCTACATCATACTAACAGTTAATTTAAAGGTGAACAATCCTTATAATAGAAGTCAGGTTTCAGCCTAAAGTTTTTAGTTTTATTTAGGAGAAATCGATAGCTCCTTGGAATCTTATAAAACCAGATTAACCTGATACTACATGAGATACAAGTTCCCTAGCCCATTAGCAGGGCTTAACAATGGATTATGGGACCCAGCATGAAGCCTAATTCAGAGCGAATGCTTATATGCTGATGGGTCCTCCTGCGTTAAGAGAAGCCATGATTTTTCAGTGTCCAATGGAGTGGTGAAAAAGACACAGTTTGGGGACCAGATGAACAGATACACTCCTGAAACACTGTGATTGCCAGATAAAGGGGTACACTCCTGAAACATGTATTGTCTGCCTGTTTAGATCATTCCAAGCGCATTAAAGCCTTTCTATCAACAGGGTCCAGACGAACATCATGCCCTGAAGGCGGTGGAGGTTGTTTGAGTGAATGTAAGCCTTTAGTTGCAAATGTTCTCATTTAAGCAGTTGGATACCCTCCTCCCATGCTTTCCAACACCAAAGTCATTCCCACACCTCATTCAGTGCAATGTCAGAGTAGTGGGAGGCTTTGAATTGGATCATGTCTTGAAGAACACTGCAATGATGGGTCTCATTGGAACGCTCCCATATTGGTTGTCAAGGGCCAATATTAAAGGAGGTACAAGAAAAGAGAATGGGAATGCCCTTGTCTTCAGTTCTGCCTGGCACTTAATGGGACATTTTAATAAAAAAAAAAAAGCAAGGTCCCTTACTATTATTTGCGCACTCATAAAAACACTATATATACAGTATATGAGAGCTTGTGGTAATGTTTTCTTACCCTAAGGGTCAGTTCGTCCATTGCACCTATTGCTGAGTAAAAGGCACCTATTGTTCTCTTATATCACCTCCCAGCAGCCTAATGGTTTGTTTACACAAGAAAGAGGAGACAAAAAGAAAACAAGTGGAAACAAAAATCCCTTTCACCTTTTCTTATCTCCCAAGCCTGTAAAATAATTATTAGCTATTTAGATAAGGTCCATTCAGCATGCCTACACTGACAGCTAGAATCCTAGGCTATCTGTCATCTATTTTTCATGTATCTACCTATCTATATATCGATCATCTCTCTCTTCTATGTCATCTTTCTTCCATCTTGTCTATCTGCCATCTGTCTGTCATCTATATCTAGCATCTATTTGTCATCTATCTATATATCTGTCTGTCATCTATTATGTATCTATCTAGTATCTATTTATCAAACATCTATCTGTCATCTATCTACCTATATGTCAAGTATCTATCTATCGATCTACAGTATCTATCTAATCTGTCATCTATCATGTATCTATCCAACTATCGCTCATCTATCGCCATCCATTAGTGTCACACCTCCCTGTGTCATGTATATCATGTATCTATATGTCATCTATCTATCATGCAGATCCAGACTGAGAATTAAAATAGGCCGTGGCATTTCAGGTACACAGAGGCCCAATCAGCCCCCACCAGCCCACTAAATACTGACTTTCTATGGCACCTTATAGCAGCCCCTCTGGCATTTGCCAGAACCCACAGATTGCCAGTCCAGGCCTGCTATCATGTATCTATCTATCTATCATGTAGCTATCTAGTATCTATTTATCTATCAATCATCTTTGTCATCTATTGCCATCCACTAGTGTCACACCTCCCGGTGTCCTAGTTAATCTGCAGTTGGACTGATATGGGTGTTAGGGCGAGTGAGGTAGGTGCACTGTTTAATGTTGCATCTATCTATCTATCTATCTATCTATCTATCTATCTATCTATCTATCTAGTTAGTATCTATTTATCTATCTGCCATCTATCAGTCTCTATCATGTATCTATCTAGAATCTATCATTCATCTATCTGTCATATACCTATTATCACTAATATCTATATATTTAATATCTATCTATCTATCTATCTATCTATCTATCTATCTATCTATCTATCTATCTATCATCTATCTATTATCTATCTACCATCAATTCATCTATTATCAATTTAACTATCTATCGATCCGTCATCTATCATGTATCTATCCATCTATCTATCTCTCATCTATCTATTGCCATCCACTTGTCTTACACCTCCCTGTGTCCCAGTTAATCTGCAGTTGGACTAATGTGGGTGTTAGTGCGAGTGAGGCAGGTGCACGGTTTAAAGTTGCTCCAAATTTAGGTTAACTTATTGTCAAGCAACATATATACACATATATATATATATATATATATATACACACACACCTCTATTCCTCTGTTGCCACATCATGTACTCAGCACCTACCAAGAGATGAGTGATCATTGCCATTTATACTGAATTAAAGATGACACTTGTTAGCGTAGGGAGATGATATTACCAGGAGAGGAGGATGACCTTTATGTGATGGGCAGCTAATAATAGGTTCCACTTCCTGGGAGCTATAAATGATATATACTCGAAGGTGGCAGTTGGGATTCATTTTTTTTTTTTTTTGAAAGGTCAAAGTTCATTATTAAGACTCCTATGGGGGTATAAAACTGGATATAAAGATGTGTCTGCAGCTCACCAATAACTTATTATCCATCAGAATACAACTTTTAGAGCAGGCCAATAAGGTGCTCAATTAAATGATGTTATATAACAATGATGTGATATAAGTAATAAGATTTATGGGTGAAAAAAAAATCCTTGAAGTAAATATCACAAAAGAGGTCTGTCTTGCCCCTCTCTCTCTCTCTATAGGAGAACAAATAAGACCGTAGCCTTTCTATCACTGACCATCCCCGTAAGGTGCCACAAATTGTAAAATCTACAGGCATGTGTGTTTGTGATGGGCCCCATATAATGTGCCTCCCCCGTCCATGAATACAGTGCTGCTGAACTCAGGGTGAGTTGTATTCATGGGGGCAGCCACATCTCTCTGATCTACCATAGACTCGATTTTAATCAAATTAGAGATGCGTTGAATCCACTATTTTAAGATTTGGCTGAATCTTTTGGGAAAGATGTTGCCAAATACTGAACTGAATCCGAAGCCTAACTTGCATAAATTAGGGGGGGGAGAGGGAGCGAGAACCGTACGTGGTTAAAGATTTTTTGCCTTCCTTGTTTGTGTGACAAAAAAGTCACATGCTTTTTTTCATTCGGATTCGGCCAGGCACTTTAATTCGCACAAATCTGAATTCTGCTCAAAAAAGGTTGAATCCTGAACCGAATCCTGGATTGGATGATTTCCCTTTTCTGTGTAATAATAAAACAGTAGCTTGTACTTGATCCCAACTAAGATATAATTAATCCTTATTGGAGGCAAAACCAGCCTTTTGGGTTTAATGAACGTTTAAAAGATTTTTTTAGTAAAACCAAACTACAGAAAGACCTGTTAGATGGAAAACCCCAGGTCCCCAGCATTGTGGATAATAGATCCCATGCTTGCCTTTACACAGGGGAGACATTTTGCAAAGTCCGTATAGTAAATTACTTCTCTTGCCTCAGAGGGAAGATGCAATGTTCTTACTTCGATAAATGCAAAATAAATCATTTCCTCTTTTAAACACAAATGTGTAGCAACCCCAAAAATATGTGAATTAAAGGGTAACACAAACACAAAAATATATATTTTATATACATCTTAATGTAAACTTACTCTGCAAATATTTCATACATTTTTACATTGCTTCCACTATGTAATTTCTCCTATGAATATGAAAACCCACTCAACAAGGAATCAAAGAAAGCAAATGGGTGGGTGTCCTGGTACAAATGTAGACACGTTCAGCTGAGCATGGATAGTCATATCAAAGGAAAGCTACCAAGGCAGTTTGTTGCCAATAGATTAGCCACAACAGTCCAAGTTAGAACACAATTTTTATTCCTTAGAATGGGTTTTCATACCTGAATATACAGCCCTAGACACTGTCTCTGTTTGTTTAGGATAGCAGCTGCCGTATTAGTTTGATGTGACATCACTTCCAGCCTGAGTCTTTCCCTGCTCACTCATAGCTCTGGGATCAGATTAGAGTCCTGCAGCGGATCGTGTACCCGCAGGTTACCCGCAAAAACCTGCGGGTTGCCGGTAGAAGTTTCAGGAGAGGGTATAGATGCGGGTCGGCGGTTCTCCAGGTTTGCAGATCGTAGTTCAGTCGCGGGTCTTCTCAATAGTGAGTTTTACACCTTTTTTTCTGATCACACCTACTTCCAATGATGTTATTTCTGGTTTACAATGGCAGCGCTTCCTGTTTTACTCCTTTTTTTCTAATCACGCAAACATCCAATGATGTCACTTTGGGTTACAATGACAGCACTTCCTGTTTCTTGATAGTCAGCGGGTCGCAGATGGGGTTGCTGATAAGGTACTTGCGGGTCGGGTTGGGTAGCCGGGTCCAAGCGGATAAGTATGTGGGCTGCAGGTCAGGTTCGGGTTTAACAAATTGGTTCCGCGCAGGACTCTAGCTCAGTTTACAGCAGGGAAGGGAGAGAGTAGCAAACTAAGCATGCTCAAGCCCAAGCCCTGGAGGTTTAAGCTGAAAACAGGAAGTCTGATACAGAAGCCCATGAGTACACAATAGAAGGAAAGAAATGCTGTGTTTCTTTTGACAGAGGACTCAGAGCAGCATTACTTTGAGGGTTTACTGGTGTATTTATATAGACCTTTCTGATAAACTTAGTTACTTTTAACCTTTACTTCTCCTTTAAACACAAAGCACAGCAGTCACAGAGATTTTAGCTTTTATCTGTCCAGGAGACATTAAATATCTTGTTATTTTAAAGTAATATTGTTGAACATGTTCGGGCCCCCCACTTGCAGAGTCAAATCCGGCTGATCTGCATGCTGTTCGACAGGACAACAATGAGATCATAATGGAGATTTATGCAGACCTATCAGGAGAAGACCACAACAGCGGGCCGAAGCGATATCTGGTCAAATTTATGGCCATGATATCAATTGTACAAATCAACAAGAAAGTCCTATAAACTCTGCCTGGAGCCACCAGCTTATATTAACCCCTGGATGGTCAGAATTATGTTTTTCCTTAATATTCAACACCCTTCCTAAATAATTATTTGCCCATCCAGATAACAAGTGCACTACCGAGGTAAGGTCTGTGCACCAGAAGGAGGCAAGTCCTTTTTCCTTGGGCTCTGCAGTGTCTGAGAATGATTTCTCTTCTCTGGGCTTTTCTTAAATCCGAACGGAGATGAAGCCTTTCCGAGAAGAAACCGTTCCCACTTTGGAATTTCTTTTTCCACCGATTCCCAATATTTATTCTAAAATACAGAAGAAACAAGATAAATGTCCTTTAAAAGGGTTCCGTATTCCACCGCCAAGTTTATATTACAGTCATGCCAATATCGGGGAAATGCGGTGCCAACTGTATGGAAATTTTTATTTCAATATTATTCATATGGAGCAAGAATAGGAATAGCATGGTAACATGGCAACAGCTGAGGGTTGTGGGGAATGTGCATTATTAACCAGAATGTATAACTCACAGCAATAAACAGCAATGAAAGTTTTGCACCAACCACCTCACACAATTTCTTCCTTCACAAAATACATAACTGATTAAAGTGAGGGGGCTGCCGCTGTTCAGGAAATACCAACAGAGTTTAGGAAGAGTTTGTTTACAATTAGACACAGCCTGAATAGCTGCTGCTTACCTCCAGGCTAAGAACAACAGGATCTGGACGGGACTCCAACTTTCTCTTCAAGCTCTGTTCGAACACTTGCAGATCCTAGAATGAGTCACATGTAAACCTGACCGCAGTGTATTACACCCAATAACATGTATTTTCAAATGTCTATGAAGGTTTTCATTCATCAAGGTCATTGTTTATCCAGTAGAAGTAAAGCTAGAGCAACTGGACTTGCCAAATAATCATTAAAGATGTTTCAATACTCATCCGAACAGCTCCTTCAGTTGAACTCAGATGAGTATTGAAATGTCTTCAGTGATTACTCAGCAAGTGCAGTTGCTCTAGATTTACTTCTACTAGATATTTATTTCCAAAGCACAATAATATGTTTCCGACTTATTATGTTTGCCATGTTAGGATTTTAGTGGAAGTAAATCGATATTAACGAACAACAGAAACTGCAAGAATGCACACGAGAACAGGGAAAGAGAATAAGAATCTGAAGCAGTACGGCCCCATCTAGAATATGCCGTACAGTTTTGGTCTCCATCACTCAAACAGGACATTATTGTATTAGAGAGGGTACAGAGAAGGGCAACTAAGCTGGTAAAGGGAAAATCTTAGCTATGAGGAAAGACTGGCCAAATTGGGGATGTTCACTCTGGAGAAGAGGCGCTTAAGGGGAGATATGATAACTATGTATAAATATATAAGGGGATCATATAATAATCTCTCTAATGATTTATTTACCAGTAGGTCTTTCCAGCTGACACAAGGTCACCCATTCCGATTAGAAGAAAAGAGGTTCCAGCTAAATATTGGGAAGGGGTTTGTTACAGTGAGAGCTGTGAAGATGTGGAATTGTCTCCCTGAATCAGTGGTACAGGCTGATACATTAGATAGGTACAAGAAGGGGTTGGATGGTGTTTAGCAAGTGAGGGAATACAGGGATATGGGAGATAGCTCATAGTACAAGTTGATCCAGGGACTGGTCCCATTGTCATTTTGGAGTCAGGAAGGAAGTTTTCCCCCTCTGAGGCAAATTGCCGATGCTTCAAATGGGGGGTTTCGCCTTCCTCTGGATCAACTGGCAGTTAGGCAGGTTATATATAGATTTAAGGTTAAACTTGATGGACATGTGTCTTTTTTCTGCCTAACTATCTATGTTACTATGTACCTATACATAAATATACATATCTTCATAAGCTCATAATTGTATGCATACTCATACACATGCATGCACATACTTGCACAAAGAGCTGGCAGTTACATTGTTTGCTCCTTTCTAGTCTCACTGCGGCTCAAACACAAGAAACAGTAACTACCACCTCTTCACTTGACTATGCCTGTTGACCTGTGTCATCTCCTCGGTGGATATATGACCGAGGCTTATTCAGACATTAAAGGATAAGTATACCTAAAAAGTAAGTGAATGTAAACCTGACGAGGGTGCTATTCTAAGAATTGTTGCAATATGACTATGAAGATTTTCATTCATCCAGGTCATAGTATATCTAGTATAGGTCAATCTAAAAAACAACTGGACTTGCTCAGCAAGTCCAGTTGTTTTTAGATTGACCTATACTAGATAAATTGTTGCAATGTACATTCATTATTTATTTATTTTTTAAATTCCAAGATATTAAAGGATACATGTACTGTTAATATGAATGAGTTTTGTTACAACAGCGCCACCTGCTGGTCAGTTCCCACCAGTCTGACCAGCAAGTAGTCAAGGAAGTTGTCAGGAGAAAGAAAGAGGCTGCTCTGATGTTCTTCTACTTAGGAAAAAAGTTAGAAACCTTTCTCAAATCTTTCCTAAGCAGAAGAACGTCAAAGCAGCCTCCTCTAGGTGGCAAAGTGGAGGGTAGAAGATGTTTTTTTCTAGTTTATGGTAAATAATATTTCATTCATTTAATAAATTCGTACGGTTTCCACTACCACCTCTATGCTGACGATACTCAGATCTATCTCTCATCTCCTGATCTCAACCCAGAACTCCTAACTCGCGTCTCCTCATGCCTGTCCGCTATCTCTACCTGGATGTCGCAACGCTACCTTAAATTAAACCTCTCCAAAACTGAAATGGTTCTGTTTCCTCCAAATAACACCAGTAGCATCCCCGAAATATCCATCATAGTTAACAATTCCACTATCACCCCCTCTCCCCAGGCCCGGTGCCTTGGGGTTATCCTAGATTCTGCCCTGTCCTTCACTCCTCATATCCAGTCACTTATCAAATCATGTCACTTCCACCTAAAGAACATATCCAAAATACGATCATTTATCACCCAAGACGCCGCCAAAATTCTTATTCACTCTCTCATCATATTGCGTCTAGACTACTGTAACTCTCTTTTAATTGGCCTCCCCCTCCAGAGACTGTCACCTCTCCAGTCCATAATGAACACTGCTGCGAGGCTCATACACCTCAGCAACCGCTCCTCCTCTGCCTCGCCATTCTGTCAATCCCTGCACTGGCTTCCGTTACCTTTCAGAATCAAATTCAAATTAATGACACTGACTTTCAAAGCACTTCACGACTCTGCTCCACCCTACATCTCTGAACTCATCTCTATATACTCACCCACTCGCTTACTACGCTCCTCTACTGACCTCCTACTCAACTCTTCTCTCATTACCTCCTCACATGCTCGCATTCAAGACTTTGCAAGGGCTGCACCCCTCCTCTGGAACGCTCTCCCACGGTCTGTCCGACTTTCTCCCAACCTTTCTGCTTTCAAAAAATCTCTGAAAACGCACCTCTTTCTAGAAGCCTACCCTCATTCTGCTTAACTACCAAACGCAACACCACATACAGTACCACATTTCTCACCCACTTACTTCGATCTTGCCCACTCCCACGCCTTGTGTATTACTCCCTCCCCTTTAGACTGTATGCTTATGCATAGGGCCTTCCTCACCTTTTTGTACCTGTATTGATTGTGACGTTTGTTACTCCATATATTCTATATATGTAATTCGTGTGATGTAGTTGTATAATCACATTTACTTTACAGTGCTACGCAATATGTTGGCGCTATATAAATACATGTTAATAATAATAATAATAATTCTAGCAGCACTGGCTCCTCCCTTTCACATGGCCTAGGTGTTTACAAACGAGGCAGATTTCAGTTCAGGAAGATTGTACACCTCTAGTGCATGCAAAAGTGGCCACATTTTGTGGTTATCAGTAAGGGTTCACTGTATTAGACCCATTCAGGTCGCTATAAGTGCATGACCAAAATGATGTCCTTTTTTGGGGTTTACACCCAGAGTAGGCTCATAGTGCATGGACTGTAAGGCAGCTGATGGTTCTGGCAGGTAGAGGTGAATTTGCCATATAAAAACAACAGAATATATAGATCCATCAGGGCCTTGGGTGGGGGTCCTGCTTGATAGCCCTACTCTGTAAATGTAAGAACTTGAGCAAAGTGAAACCTGGATACAAAAGCAGGAGGTTGGGCTGCTCACAATCTTTACCTCGAGAATAGCTTGGTTCCTCTTGTTCGCGGATTCAACTCTTTGGGCAAAGATTTTCCTTTCATTTTCATGCTGCTCAGATTGCACCTTCATTTCCTCCTGCAGTTTTGCTCGTTCAGCTATTCTGGGAGTTTGAAAGATGAGCCAAATTAATTATTTTAATGCAAACATTTTTATTTACCTATCAAAAATTTAAATATAAAGATCTCAGCCAAAGCACCTCATGTCATGGACAGGGAGAATAAAATACACTCATTTCTAACGAAAAACTGCTCCAGTGAGATGAAAATGTGTGGAAAGTTTCCATATCTGGTCCGATTTTCTGGGATGAAACATTTACTGGCTCCATCTAGTGGACTTGCAGGGAAGTTACAATATGGATGCAAATAATATTTACCTGCTTGCAATGTATTCAAATCAGGATTTGAGAATAAAATACACAGCAAAAAAAAAAAAAAAAGGATCTGTGGGTCATTTGCTGTACTGCCTTCTCTTCACTAAACAGTGACTCGGCAGAATCAGGAAGTGAAAGTAGTAATCAGCAAGAGCTATATGTTGAACTCATGGGCATAGCCTTTAAATGAGAAAAAAAAAGACTAAACTTGAAGGAAAACAATAACACCAAAATGAATACTTAAGCAATAGATTAGTTTATAACAGTATATAACAGTTTATATCAAATTAAGTGGCATATTAAAGAATCTTACCAAACTGGAATATATATTTAAGTAAATATTTACATCTCTTGCCTTGAACCACCATTTTCGTGATGGTCTGTGTGCTGCCTCAGAGATCACCTGACCAGAAATACTGCAGCTCTAACTGTAACAGGAAGAAGTGTCTGTTAATTGGCTCATGTGGCCTAACAAGTATGGTTTGTTTGGTATGTTTGTGAGCACAGTGAATCCTACGATCCTAGGGGGCCCATATTTTTTTTTTAAAATGGAGGTTTTCTATTTATGATTAACCAATGGCACATACTACTAAATAAGTATATTATTATGAAAATGGTTTATTTACATGAAGCAGGGTTTTACACATGAGCTGTTTTATGCAATATATCTTTATAGAGACCTACATTGTTTGAGGGGTATAGTTTTCCTTTAAGTAAGCTTTATCAGAAAGGCCTATATACATACCAGTAAACCTGTTCTGAGTCCTCTGTCAAAAGAAACATCACTTTTCTTTCCTTCTATTGTGTACTCATGGGCTTCTGTATCAGACTTCCTGTTTTCAGCTTAAACCTCCAGGGCTAGGGCTTGAGCATGCTCAGTTTGCTCCTCTCTCCCTTTCCCTTTCCCCCCTCCCTCTCCCCTTCCTGCTGTAATCTGAGCCCAGAGCTATGAGAAGGGAGAGACTCAGGCAGGAAGTGATGTCACACCAAGCTAATATGGCAGCTACTATACTAAACAACCAGTAAGATCTTCTAGAGCTCTTGGTATGTTAAAGCATTCTGCAGAATAAATAAACATTAGTCTTTTGTAACTAATCTATTGGCAATAAACTGCTTTGGTAGCTTTCCTAACTGAATCCTGGATTCGTTGCATCGCTAACAAAAAACACAACTTCCCAGCATGGGTCATAATAATATTGTATACACATACAGCAGGAATAGAGTATAGCTGTAAGGACCTCTATGTAAACTTCACAGATGTCAATCCAGTTACTGGCTTGTCAAGGAATGCTGGGAGCTGTAGTGCAACAAGATTCACTCATGTCTGAGACAGCAAAAATAGAATCATAATATGATTGTACAGCAGAACTAGTGGCAATAAGTTGAACTTGTGTGTTACAATCCCATTCTATGTCCAACCTCCCTGTACAACACTCATTGGCTCCTGCTGAATGTAGGCTTTGTTACGACAGTCAGACCTGGACTTTGTTTCCATCGCTGTACATTCAATATCATTTCAGCAGATATTTATGAATGAACTTACATTTCCTTATGTCTCCTGCTTAATGCGGCTTCTGTCACAAAGTACATATTCATCCGTTTCCTCTCATCGCTGCCCATCTTCATATCAAGAAAAATGATAAGGAAAGGAAATGGTTGTTGATATCAGTGTTGGGTGTGTTTTATTGCTTATATATCATTATGCATTAGTGCAGTTATCCACATGAACCAATCATAAGTTTGCTTTCATCTCTGTAGCTGTGCTAGAGCACTAAGAGCAAGCTAGGACATGTCAGAGGATAGCACCGTGGCTTCATTTATCTGGTATCATGGGCAGGGCCACCGTTCAAAATCACAGGGCCCTGTAGAACGCGGCCCCCAAGCCCGGACCCAGATCCCGCTCACTCCGCATCACAGTTAAAACACCATAAAGACATCAGTGCTAAAAAAGGTAACCCCACACACAAGTTATAAAAAGCTATTGGGGACGAGGGCCCTCCGATAAGTTAAAAAAAAAAATATTGGCGCCAGCCCCCCCCCATAAAAGCATACAAGTTAAAAAAAAAAAAATTGGGGCCCCAAAGAACATTGGTGGCTGGGGCCTATAGAGTATTAAAATAATACATTGGTGTCCAGGGGATTAAAAATGAAATTAGATTAAATAAAAAAAAAATAAAAAACCACACATTGGTGTTCAAAGGAATTGAACTCGTGGCTTCAGGACTTCAACTTATGCTATTTTCGACACTTCCGCATTTCGCTGTTCAGGAGTTCGGAAGGAGGCGGTATGGCTGTCAAGGGGGGCCCGGCTCTTTCGAAAAGTTCAGCACTGCCGGGCTCTCCTTCAGGCCAGGGCCCCCTGGTGGTGGCCCTGATCGTGGGTTCAGTGCCATCAAAGGACACAAAACTGCCAATAATGGACATGAAACTGACAATAAAGGACCAGGCCCAGACTGGTAATCTGTGGGTTCTGGCAAATGCCAGAGGGACTGCTGTTGCCATAGACAGTAACTATTTAGTAGGCTGGTGGGGGGCTGTTTGGGTCTCTGTGTAATTGAAAGTCCAGAGTCTATACTGAATCCCAGTCCAGACCTTTAAAGGGATGTTTCACCTTCGAACAACTACTTGTTTTCAGACAGATCACCAGAAATAGCGACTTTTTTCAATTACTTTCTATTTTCTATGTGTGACTGTTTTTCTAATATTGAAGAGTAAAGTGTTAGTTTTCACCTTCAAAAGCAGCTCGGGCAGAGGGGGTCTCCGAACCTGTAAACTTATTTCTTAATAAAGACTTAGCGATTTAAAAGTTTAATTTGTCTTTGTGGGGTTTTTTTTCGTTCTATAATAATGAAAAACAAATTTATCTTACTAATCCTTTAAAGGGGTTGTTCACCTTTAAACCGACTTTAAGTATGATGTAGAGAGTGATACTCTGAGACATTTTGCAATTGATTTTCATTTTTTATTATTTGTGGATTTTGGATTATTTAGCCTTTTTATTCAGCAGCTCTCCAGTTTGTAATGTCAGCAATATGGTTGCTAGGGTCCAAATTCCCCTAGCAACCATGCACTGATTTGAATATGAAACTGGAATATGAATAGGAGAGGTCTGAATAGAAAGATGAGGAATAAAAAGTAGCAACAATGATACATTTGTAGCCTTACAGGGAATTTGTTTTTTAGATGGGGGTCAGTGACCCCCATTTGAAAGCTGTAAAGAGTCAGAGGAAGGTGGTGAATAATGTATAAACTATAAAAAATAAATGATTAAGAAAAATTGGAAAGTTGCTTAGAATGGTTTATTCTATAATTTACTAAAACTTAACTTAAAGGTGAACAGCCCCTTTAACGTTACACCCTTGCACTGCTGGTTCTGACTCCTGAAATAATGTAGCAGCAGCCAGAACTGGAAGAGAAATTACTTCTGTTGTCTACACTGCTTCAAGTGTCCGAACCAGAGGAAAGAATATTGTCCACCGACTGTGCATTCATTTTAGAAAACCCCCAATCAGATGCCGTTCATAATTCATTCCTCACCTCAGACGCTGAAGAACAGCGAAGCCCGAGAGGTTTCAAGGGCTGCACTTCCGCATTACGCAAATAAGGACGGACGGACGCTCACGCGTCGCCACGGGCAACAAACCGGAAACGTTACACCATAAGCCGCAACTAAACACGTGGCCTAGAACGCGCGCTGTCAATATCCAAGTAAACGCAAGGGAGACAATACTATACGAACCAATCAAAAGCTGTATGGCATTTGCAAGCCCTGGTGATAGGTCAGTTAGAGTGTGTGTCATAGCTTTGTCTCTAATTGCTGGTTGTTTGTCTGTTGCTGCCCTCCAGTGCCGTCTCTTAGGAGCTGCTCCTGATTTTTCTATAAAAAAAATGTTCGGCGATGAGTCTTAGAATTGCGCATTTACTGATTGTTAAAACATTTTTCTACAGACGTAAAATCAGTTTTGTTCACTTCCGGTTTAGTGAAGGCGGGAAAAAAGTGCCGGAAGTGGAATGAGTTGTCTGAGCAGAGCGTTGAATGGGCCTTTGCTCCAGTCATGGGAATTGTGTGGCACTTAATTTTTTTATTCTGTTTTGTTCTAGTTGTGAGTAGAGTTCTGAGCAAGTTGCTGCGGCCTAGATGGTGCAGGGCTTGCTCTGGCCTTAATTAGACATAATACCTCCCAACTGTCCCTTTTTCGGAGGGACAGTCCCTCTTTTGACAGCTGAACCTGCAGTCCCTCATTTGTACTGGAAAGTCCCTATTTTCTCTGCACTGAACAGCCAGAAAAAGAAACGAAGTTTCTCACTTAATTGGCTTTTAGCAGAGAGCCCAGAACAGCCAACAGGTCCAAATAAGATACTTTGTAACAATTTTGAGACACAAAAACACAGTTTAGATAAGGAGAAATATTTTCAAACTTTCATAACCTGCCAAATTTTGTAAAACAAACATGGTAATTAGGGGGTGTGGCCACAGAAAGGGGTGTGGTCAAAATTGCAGCGCTACGTACGGGGAAAAAAATTTTTGTCCCTCTTTTTACTTCCAAAATGTTGGGAGGTATGCATGTGCTCATTGGATTTCTGTTTGGGAATCGGTTTTGGGTTAAATGAGTAAACATGATAGTCGATCTGAATGTTAATAGGGAAACAAGATAAATATATAGGAAGGGTGGTATTTTTTTTTCTAGAAAAGTTGGCAACCCTAGTTTTGGGTTGGAGGTACGGAACCTCCCTCAGGTGTCAGTCGTCAGCCGACAGTCTTGTTCCTAAAGTGGTGAGCGACCGTTTTCCCTGAGGGAGGAAGGCTGAGGGTGGAGTTAGCATGACGTGCAACTAAATTGGTTAGAGGGATGGAAGACTTAAATTATGAGGGTAGACTGTCAAGGTTGGGGTTGTTTTCTCTGGAAAAAAGGCGCTTGCAAGGGGACATGATTAGACTTTACAAGTACATTAGAGGACATTATAGACAAATAGCAGGGGACCTTTTTACCCATAAAGTGGATCACCGTACCAGAGGCCACCCCTTTAGACTAGAAGAAAAGAACTTTCATTTGAAGCAACGTAGGGGGTTCTTCACAGTCAGGACAGTGAGGTTGTGGAATGCACTGCCGAGTGATGTTGTGATGCTGATTCAGTTAATGCCTTTAAGAATGGCTTGGATGATTTTTTGGACAGACATAATATCAAAGGCTATTGTGATACTAAGCTCTATAGTTAGTATGGGTATATAGAATTTAATTAAAAGTAGAGAGGGGTGTATGTATGGATGCTGGGTTTTCATTTGGAGGGGTTGAACTTGATGGACTTTGTCTTTTTTCAACCCAATTTAACTATGTAACTATGACTGACAGCTCAGTAGGGAGGGTAGACTGTGCATTTGGAAGATGAGTGACGGCAAAAGCAAGTGATGGGCCATTCAGAAGGCATAGGACATCGCTTGCAGGAAAGGTATTTTGGCGCAAGATGTCCTAAAATGCGTTCCGTATGGGGGAGGTGCTTAGCTAAACCCGCCCCCTAAGAAAAGCCCCAGCTACTAGTCCCTGGTAGTGTATTATTTCAGAAAGTGCCCCTGGTAGGGTTGCCACCTTTTTCCCCAGTGGAGACTGGCAGGGGGTGGTGCTGTGATGGGGCGTGGCTGTAGGGTTGCCACCTTTAGTGAAAAAAATAACCGGCCGGTGGCGGTGGGTTCAAAAAGTATGATATAATAAGGGGCAGGGCTACACAGTGTGATGTAAAAAGGGGCGGAGCAACATCACAGCGATGTGAAGAACACTACAAGTAAGTTCTGCGCAAATGGGGGCAGGCCGAGGGCTTTTTTTAAAGGATATTACAAATTACCGGCAACTGCATTGCCGGTAAATTTGTAATACCGGCCCCGGCCTTGGCAGGTGTTTTACCGGCCAGGCCGGTAAAATACCGGCTAGGTGGCAATCCTACGTGGCTGTGATGTATAGGGGAGTAGTTTTCACTTGATAAAGGCTATTGAACCGGAAACATGTTGTGTTTACCACTGCCTGGAATAAAAAGTTGTTTGCAGTAACACTGCTGGAGTTCCTTTCCCTTCCTCTATACTTGCATCGTTTGTAGCAGTTGCAGCACAGAGCAACCATTAAGGAATCGGACACAAATCGTTTATAAAGTTGTACTGACCACCATCCCCCTCTTCTATTTGGATGTATAGGGGAGTGGCTATGCCATTGAGGGCCTGGGCTATGATGCGGCAATTGGCCGACTGCCATGTCAATCATGGGGAATCGTGGCCGGTTTTCCTTATTTGAAAAACCAGACGGGAAGTTGTGACCTGGGCGGCCCTTCAAAATACTGAACTGTCCAGGTCAAAACCGAACAGGTGGCAACCGTAGCACCTGGACAGCATGCTCACTTATTTATGCAGAGTAGCGCAGCGTATGGTTGCCACCTTTCCCACATTTGGAATCCAGGCAGGGGGTGGTACCCTTGACGTCAGGTGCAGGGCCAGTGATGTGAAGGGGCGGGCCAGTGACGCATATGAGCGGGCCTGTGATGTGAAGGGGCGGCCTGTTACGTGGCAGCCCATGATTCGCCACAATGCCCGGGAAGCGGGAAACAGGCTTGCCTGGTTTTCAGACTTCTGAAAAACAGGCAGGTATTTCCGAACCGGACAGCAGGTGTAAAAACCTGATTGTCTGGTTCAAAACTGGACAGGTGGCAACCCTAGCGCAGCGGAGCTTATGGGTGGCATTTTCTGTGTCTTCGGTCTTCTTCAGATCCTCTTCCTTCCCTTCAGCAATTCGCAGAATGGTGCATGCGTCGTTGCTCCAAATACCCGACTGCTCCAACTGCGCATGCGCCAAATAAGCCATTCCCTTACTGAAGACCTGGAAAATGGCACCTATGAGCTTTGCTGCGCTACTCTGCATTAATAAGTGAGAATGACGCCAGGGGCACTTTCTGGAATAATGTACTATGAGGGTAGGAAGCAGGGAGAGGGGACTATCTAGAGCAGCAGATGGGGCTTTTCTTGTTGGGGGGATTAGTTCTCCTTTAATGTTTAAACCTTAGATTGGTTGTATGCTGTTTTCTTTTAATATTTTGTACTTCTTCCCTCCCCATAGTTTTAAGAAGCTACTGTCACCTTTAGTGCAATGACACACCAGGAGATTCATCTATAGTAATAACTCTGTGGGGGACTAATCTCCTGTAAAAGCTTTCCCATAGGCATTAATGTGAATCAATGGTGGTAAAACCCATGTGTCGCGTCAGTCTCCCAAAATCCCTTGATGTTGCCTCAAGAGGCAACTTTATCACTTCTGTGTGTGTAGTTGGCAGCCATTTTAATTGCTCTCTGTCTATCCAACCCTGGTTATAAAATATTATGTGACTGCAGTGTTGTTTTAGGACCCTGTGGCAGCCAAGTTAATGGCACCCACCCTTGCGTCAGAGCAGGTTGAGGGGGGCTACATTGCTAGTGAAGAGCACACAATTGCACTCTGCACCAGAAGAGCCAAAATTCAGATTTAAAAATCAGAATTCAAACTCTTTAAATTACCAGGAGCAACTTTGGCATGGGATTAGACATATTGTCAGTTTCCCAGGAGCCCTCAAGTTATGTGACTTGTGCTCTGATAAACTTTAGTCACTTTTTACTGCTACACTGCAGGTTGGAGTGATATCACCCCCTCCCTTCCCATCCCAGCAGCTAGGGTTGCCAACTTTTTACACAATTTTCACCGGCCAGTGGTGGGGGTGGGCCGTGATGTCAAAGGGGCGGATCATGATGTCAAAGAGGTTTGAGCCACAGCACGATGGGCAGAAGGCAGTGAAAAGAGTAAGTTTTGACCTGACTGGGGCGGGCCAAGGGGTATTACAAATTTACCGGCAGCTACATTGCCGTTAAAGGGCATGTAAAGTCTAAAATAGAATAAGGCTAGAAATGCTGTATTTTGTATACTAAATATAAAAATGAACTTACTGCACCACAAGCCTAATCAAACAAATTATTTATGCTTTCAAATTTGGCAACAGGGGGTTACCATCTTGTAACTTTGTTATACATCTTTGCAAGACTAAGACTGTGCACATGCTCAGTGTAGTCTGGGCTGCTTAGGGATCGTCGTAAACAAAGCTGCTTGAGTTCTGCATGGCTGGGAAGTATGGCAGGGGCTCCCCCTGCTGTTCATAAGTATGATTGTTTTCCTGCTCAGCAGTTAGGGACCATCTGACAATTCCTATCCACAGCAGCAAATTAAGGGAGAATTTAACTGCATACAGGCAGGTTTCTTATAAAAACGGTATACATTTTTTAGTTAAAGTATATTGGAGATAGGTTTCTTTTTCATTAAAGAAAGTAAAAATGGGATTTTATTTTTTTGCCTTTACATGCCTTTAAATTTGTAGTACCGGCCTTGGCAGGTGTTTTACTGGCTAGGCCAGTAAAACTCTGACCGGATGGCAACTCTACCAGCAGCCCATCAGCAGCCTATCTATCAACAGAACAATGGGCAGTTAACCAGAGAGCAGCTACCTGACATCTCTGCTGAAGGATATTTTAGTTTTAAGATGTTGAACCGTGTTAGCCATTGAAAAAATGCAGAAAATGTAAAGTTTGGTGATACCTTGTAGTGGCTAACTTAATAAGTACCAATTTCAAGCTTTCAAAGCACACAGGCCCCTTTGTTTGCATTGCTAAAAATCATGAAGTGCTGGCTCCTTCTCAAAGCTCAGGATCAGGCAAAATGCACTGAGATGGCTGCCTCCACACCAATATTACAGCTAAATAAATATACATTTGATGATAATAATAATTTAATAGAGTGAATTATTTGCAGTGTAATTTAAAAATAAAAAGTAAACTAAGTAAACATAAAATCATGACAGAATCCAACAACAGGTTGAAGCAGGTAACCCACAGGTACCCAACCTGCTCAGGATCAGCCCCAGTGTGAGTCATTCAATGTAGAGATCTGCTTCAGTTAAGAAGAGCTTCTCTACATATCATTGTTACACAGTACTGGTTTCCATAGTAGAGACACAAGTGAGATATATTCTACCTCTCTCCTGCTCTGTGTGCTGCACATACAAACTGTATACCCTACAAGCAGCAAAAACACTGCCATTTCTCAAGCTGGATCTTTGGCTTCTATTAAAAATATTTTTTAAAACATGTCTTTCAAGAAGCACAACTGACTCATGAACAATACAATGCCATCTTGCCAGGGTAAAGCGTCTAATCCGAGAGAAATGTCAAACCTACAATTAAATTGAAAACTTTGAAACTTCTGAAGAGCAACTGTCAGATAATCTCACTGAGCTGTGGAACAAAACAGTACATTGCATGTCTGTGTTTAGTGAACCTGCCCAAGAAGTACTGCATCTAGAGGTGTTAAATATTCATCTGCATAAAAGAGCAATACCATAAAAGATTCTCTAAAATAATTAAGCAGATTTTATTGCTTAAATCAACAAAGGATCCGCCTAGTCCAAGATACTAAGACAAAAGCTCAAGTAAACACCACCCATCAGGAAGATACTACATCTGTATCTACTAGACGCAGCAAAGATCTTCCAGATCTCTTTATTCAAGGAGTTCTACTTTCAGTGAGTGACTACTCAAGAAGTGTGCTTATTTAGAGACTGCTATTATAGAGGCCAACTTCACTAAAAAGAAAGCTTTATTTAAAGAAATATTCTCCTCCTTCTGCCGTAATACCTCAACAAACTAGAATTCGAAGTGTTGATATACTACCTAAACCAGTATCACACATGGTCAGTCATCTATCTTCTGACAACACTGTTTTAGAGTCACACCCCACTATTGTAATGGAGTCTACACCTATTCCTAGACTAAATGTCATTGCCTTACTTCCCTAAATCATTTAATACTAATATGCTTGACAGCAGCTCCTTAGCTAAAACATAAGAGAACGGAGATAACCAGCATTACCAAGTTTATGGCTCACAGAGACCACAGCTACAAGGGCTGGATTTGAGGCCACCATAGCAGATCTTAGTATTACAGCTGGACAAGAATTTGATTATCTATTTCAGTGGGTCGGCCCTCAGTCTTCAGAACATTGGGACCCTGAAATCAGTTGACACTGTCAATGTAGCTACAGGTCTCGCCACTGCTTGGGAACATCTAGAACAAAGCTATGGCAGCCCACTGGTCATTGAAAATGCTTTATTTGAAAAACAGCAAAGCATTCCAAAAAAAACCCAGAAGTTTCAATATTTTCTTTGCATTTGCTGTGCCTGCTGTGAGACATCTTGCCAAGGATTGCATAGCTATTATTAAATGTCTAGAGTGCAGCAGTGATAAACATATGTCATCCCTTTATCCACAATCTTCTTCAGTGCTAGCTTCAAACACTTCTCCTGTAGGAAAGCATGGTGGGGAGAGTTCAGATCAAACCTCAGCTTCTACTGCAGTGCTCAGCAAAATATGCCTAGCTAAGGTATACCTTAAAAGAAAATATTCAAACGTTCTGCCATTCTGGATTACCAGAGCAATAGATCACTTACATGAACTGAATTCTTTGATTTATTAAACATAAATAGAGATGTCCTACCATACATCCTGAGAAGAAGAAACTCAATATGTCTTCTTACAAAACTTGTGTACCCCTAAATAGGCATAATAATTATTGTGGAACAGGTCCACATCATTACTATGAGAAGGAAAGACTTGCGTACACCTCCAAGTGTCAGCACAATGTGCAGATTAGAGTAAATTCCTCCTTGTCTCAAGGAGACACTCTCAATAGCACTATGTTCAGATCAATTACAAACCAGCACCCACAAGAGAAGATAAAAAAAATTCTTTCAAAGTACCTCCAACAGCTGTGCGTTGCCTCTACCTCTCCACAGTCCAAGACAATATTTGCCAAACAACAGACAACAAGCAATCTCCAGATTGACTTCATTAAAATGCACCTTAGACAGGAAACAAGAAATGCGAAATCCTTCATGCAATAGGTGACAACAACCATGCTAAACCTCCAGCACCATTAAAGGAAGAATGTTGGCTCCTCTAAAACCAGGTCATATTACAGTAGTATTTGACTCAAGTGTTCAATATGAAGGTCTCTTGTTATAGAATGTTCGTCTCATTGGATCCAACTTGAATAATAATCTCATAGGGGTCTTATCCTTTTCAGACAGGAACTTGTGCTGGTAATGGTAGACATTCAACAGATGTTCCACTGTTTTGTTGTCCTCGGGGACAGCAGGAGCTACCTTTGGTTCTTATGCAGTGTTACAGCAACCACATTAGTTAGGTGATAGACTATAACATGAGTACGTCTTTGGAAATAGTTTTTCTCCTGCCGCAATATATGAATTGAGAAGGACTGCCCAAGAGGGTGTAAGAGAATATGGTACAGATGCTTGTCAGTTTGTTGAGAGTAACTATGTAGATGATGGACTAAAATCCTTACGTACTGATGAAAAACCAATGTATTCCTCCTAAGAATGTAAGAAATGTTTTTGGTAGCCAACCTCAAATTTCATAAGATTATCTCCAATATCAGCAAAGTGATGAACGCATATCTTTCAGATTATTATGCTGCCAACCTAAAAAAAAACCTTGACTTAGAGACTGAAATTCCACCTGTGCAGCAGAGCATTGGCCCGCTTTAGGATATACAGAAATATGCAGTCATGTTCCAGGTGTCCTCTTGCAACAAGCCCATAACTAAGCGTCTTTTCGGTTGTGGATAGCTTCTATGACCCACTTGGATTTGTGGCCCCAGTCACCATCCAAGGAAAAACACCACATAGAGAGCTGAGTGCAGAAATCAATTACTCTGACACCCCTTGTCATGGCACCATATATAACCTGATCTTAACCCTGCCTCCAGACAGTAAAATATTGTGGTTGTCAGCACCAGACTTTTCCCAAGAAGATGTTTCCTTAAGCCCCCTAAAGACACCTTTGAACTGATAGACCCAGACTTTCAGCAATATTGGTACCAAACACTCTTCTTGTTATGGTCCCAGTTCCTCCAAGACACTTGCAGCAGACTCTACGAGCATCAGTGGAAAGACATCCAACATCTTTCTAATGCCCTTTAGAACCACTGGCAAAAGGATAATTTGCACGTTGCCCAGACTCGTAAAAAGTGGCAAGAGGCTAAACCTTACCTAGAAGTAAGTGATCTTATTCTACAAAAGGACAGAGAAGGCGACTGAAACAATTTGCCTGTGATAACCAAATGTGACACTACCTAGGTTTTCTTTGGACATTTTACTCAACTGGTCCTACTTAAAATAAGTCTCCACTTCACCTCAGCACTCTGATGATTCAAACAGCTTAAAGACTTTAGTAGCAGAAAGTGCCCACAAAAGTCAGTTTTCTTTGACTGGAAATAAGTTGTGGAGTTCAACTGTCTGTGGAGGTCTGCTCATAACAGCGAATAGTGTTCTGTATGGATTCAGCCCAGACCTATGGAAACTATCAACAGAACAGGGTTACAACAGAACAGGGCTGTTTAAAAGAGTCCGCTTGCTGTGATTGATCATGGGGAGTTGCGCATTGGGCTTTTTGATTAAAGGCTTTATTTCTACTCTTAAAGGGATACTGTCATGGGGCTAGACATACTGTCAATTTCCCAGCTGCCCCCAGTCATGTGACTTGTGCTCTGATAAACTTCAATCACTCTTTACTGCTGTACTGCAAGTTGGAGTGATATCACCCCCTCCCTTCCCCCCCCCCAGCAGCCAAGCAAAAGAACAATGGGAAGTTAACCAGAAAGCAGCTCCCTAACACAAGATAACAGCTGCCTGGTAGATCTAAGAACAACACTCAATAGTAAAAACCCATATCTCACTGAGACACATTCAGTTACATTGAGAAGGAAAAACAGCAGCCTGCCAGAAAGCATTTCTCTCCTAAAGTGCAGGCACAAGTCACATGACCAGGGGCAGCTGGGAAATTGACAAAATGTCTAGCCCTATGTCAGATTTCAAAATTGAATATAAAAAAAACTGTTTGCTCTTTTTAGAAATGGATTTCAGTGCAGAATTCTGCTGGAGCAGCACTATTAACTGATGCATTTTGAAAAAACATGTTTTCCAATGACAGTATCCCTTTAAGTTAAATTAAGCTAGCTGATACTAGCCACCCTGCACCCATTTCACACATAAAGAATCTGATATTATAGTCTCATACCATTATGTTCCATAAATAGGGTCCTGGCGCCCAGGGCCACCATCAGGGTGGCACAGGGGGTACGCCTGTACCGGGCGTAAAGGGGGGTCCAGTTGTGCTGCACTTTTCTAAATAACCAGGAACCCCTTGACAGCGCCGAAGCTGTGCCACCTCTTCCGAAGTCCTGAACCGCCAAAGAGCCCGAACTGCTGAAGTTCCAAAAAAGACCCTAAGCCACGAAAAGAGCCAAACTTGGAAATCCCAAAGCTGCGAAAATACCAGAATTCACTTAAAGAACCGAACTTGAAGTCCTGAAGCCTCAAAAAGACCTGAAGTTACGAAACGAGCCGAAGTTGAAGTCCTGAAGCCACAAGTTCAGTTCTACTGAACACCAATGTGTGGTTTGTTTTTTGTTTTTTTTTTAAAACCCTAACCACTAATGTATTATTTTAATACTCTATAGGCCCTTTCCACTAATGTTTTTTTAAATATTCTCTGGGGCCCAATGTTTTTTTTTTTAACTTGTAAGGAGGGCCCTGGCACCAACATTTTTTATTCTAGGGGGGCCCAGACCACCAATTTTTTAAATAAACTTTTATTGGGGGCCCTGGCACCACAGTTTTTTTTTTAACTTATAGAGGGGCCCTGACCATCAATGGCTTTTTATAACTTGTGGGGGGGGCTTACTGCTTTTAGTGCTGATGTCTGTGTGGTCTTTTAACTGTGGTGTGGGCGGGATCTGGGGTGGGGCTGGGGTGGGTGGGGCCCAAGGGGCCGCATATATTATGTTGTACGGGGCCCCATGATTTCTAATGGCGGCCCTGCTGGCACCAGGCTCAGTAAGTCTGATACTCAGGTGAAATTTACAATTGGAGGCTGGAATTGGTCAGAATAAGAGAGAAGAACAAGGGGAAATTGACTCACGGTAGGCCTATAACTGACAATAACAATAAATACTATAAATTAATCCAAATGGGAAACTGAAGCCTAGAAAGGAATCTGGCTAGAAATGCTAGATTTTATATACTGTACTTACTGTACTAGCCCAAAGTTTTAGCAGCCCAATAACAGTAATGATCTAGGCCTTCACAGTTGCCCCCAGCAGCTCCCTATCTTCAGACTTAGGCATCTTTTGTAGGTCAGCGGCATTGCACATGCTCAGTGGGCTCTGGGCTGCTGTTGAAAAGCTAAGCCTAGGGCTCATGAAAATTATTAAGCAGAAAATAAGGCTTCATCTGTCAGAGAAGCTGGTGTTGATTATTCAAATCTGATACAGTCTGCACTGGTTTCTATGCTGCCATGTAAGTTGAATCTGAATTAATTACTAATGAGCCTTGTATTGTGAATGTTATATAGTGAATAATGTACACCCCTGTTGTAAAATATACAGATATTAAAAGTCACAGGGACGTTCCATGACCACATAAAGGCACAAGGCCGAAAACCAAGTTTTTTGATATAGGTCAGGGAACTTCAAGGTGACTTCTAATATTCCCATGTTATACAACAGGAGGTACATTTCTTTCTAGGCCACTTCTTTAGTTCTCCTTTAAAGGCAAGGTAAGGGTCACCTATACACCATTCTGCCGTGTGTCGTGATAAATTCTGGCGTTCAGACAACTGACGGGATTATTGCCTAAAAATGAAATGCTGGAGATAAAATGAGAGATTAGAGATGCTCTGAGCAATGTGAGCCAGATTTTGGCTATGGCTGCTCTACTATAACCACTGGGTGGCAGCACAACATTGTAAATAAAATCGGCTTCCCCAGGCTATTCATATACTGATCAGAACCTTGCTCCGTAAAAGGGATCTGATCAGCACCTAACCAAGCCCATTTATTAAAATTGGAACAGACCATAGCAACCAATCAGGGATTTGTTTTTATTATCCTCCCTGCAGTAGACTAATAATGAATGTGTATAATGATTAGTTGCTATGCGTTACTGCACTGGGGCTGGTGTGGTGTTAGTATTAGATCCCCGGTTTCAGATTTTCTTACATTCCATGAAAATTGAACTTTAAAGAAGCAAACTTGCTTTCTTTTCCAGAATTTATGCAATAAAACTGAAGTATTTCTAGCGACATAAAAAGAAATTTGATAATAAAATGCCTCCGAGCTTCCCAGTATCTCTGAATCCTGAATCTTTATCTGCCCTGGAGCAGTGACTCTCAGTAACTGTATCATTGTCAATTCATTCTATAACTCCCTGTGCCACCCACGCTCTACTCGCTCAGTGACCTTGCAGCCAAACCAACTGTTATTCTCTGCATATATAAGTGCCGCAAACTGCTCATTATCACAGGGAATAAAAGGAGAAAGAACAATCTGATACAATGTAAAAATACCTGCAATGTATTAAAGGGGAGCTAAAGCCTCTGGCCATTTAATGCTTGTTCACAGGGCTGGAATGAGGGGTAGGCAGCAACTGACTAGGGTGCTGCAGGGGGTGAGGGTTGTGGGTGCTGAGAGGAAGGTTACCGCCAGTGGTGTAACTACAGACGAAGGTACAGGGTTCTGCTTTCTCTGCAGTATGTGTGTCAGGGAGATCATTTGTAACCCGTGAGTTAGGAAAAGATAAGGAAGCAGAGCTGTCCGGCACTCAAACGGATCCACAGGACCAGAGATATTCAGTTAAAAGATATTTTTATTAGTAGAAAAATTAAAAATATATTTGCATCTCCATCCACCCAGGGCCGGAACTAGGGGTAGGCAGAAGAGGCACCTGCCTAGGGCGCAACGAAAGGGGGGCACTGGGCAGGTACATGACTTTTGCCTACCCCTAGTTATGTTCATTGCTCTCCCCGCCTTCCACCCCTCCGCCGTTCCTCCCTGCCTCTCCCCTCCGGCGATCTCCTTCAATTCTGCGCATGCAGGTTCGCGCATGCGCAGATTCGCACAGGCGCCGCTACTGCCTGGCTTGCCTAGGGCGCCTGGACAGCGTGGCCCGCCTCTGCATCCACCCTACGCGTTTCGCACCTTTTAGGGTGCTTAGTCATGGGCTCGTGAGTTAGGGATGCACCAAATTCACTATTTTGGATTCGGCGGAAACCCTGAATCCTTTGTGAAAGATTCACCTGAATACCGAATCCAAATCCTAATTTGCATATGCAAATAAGGGATGGTAAGCGCTTGTGGTTAAACATTTTTTACTTCCTTGTTTTATGAAGAAAAGGCACATGATTTTGAGGATTCGGCTCGTCCAGGCACGAGGACACAGCTGAATCTGAATCCGAATCCTGCTGCAAAAGGCAGAGTCCTGGTTGAATACCGAAAAGGATCCTGGATTCGGCGCATCCCTACCACAATTATATGCGGTGGAGAAGCACAGGTGACTTTCAGTATCTACTGCGGGGGATTGAGGGTCACCTATGATTACGATGGACAAACTACTGGCAATGCAAAACTATTTTTGATACGCTGACTGCAACGGTGATGCACATTTGCTTTTCTTTAGCAAAAACTTTAATAAACAGATTTTTAAAGGTGAAGGAAAGGCCTATTTAATTTAGGGGTGCCTAAAGTTAGGCACACCCAAGTGATTATATGTACAGTACTTATTTCACACCCCAGGCCGGCGCTCCACGGAGTGATTGTCTTCCGGCTTATACTTTCTTCAAACATCTTCGCTAAATTTCAGCTATACGCGCTACTGCACATGTGCACCCGTCCGAAGAAGCCGGAAGCTGATCGCTCTGTGATGCTCGCTGGAAGAACCCCATGCCGGTGCAGTTTTCTCCTGATAGGAGCACCGGCCTGGGGTGTCAGGTAAGTAAATGCGATCACTTGGGGGTGCCTTGCTTTTGGCATCCCCAAGTAAATATGCCCTTTCTTTTAAAATCTAAATATTTTTTCTTGTATTAAAATAATGATGTGAAAGTTGCTGGAGGAGGGATGACATTTGTTCCTCTTTGTTTATATGTATATAGGTGTGTGTGTACTGGCTAATAATTAAGCATGCATTTAAATCACTGCTCAGGCGATTGATAAGCTAATAATTAAGCCTTTTTTTCCGTTACATATTTCGTGGGTGAATCGGGACAAATGAAGGAAAGCTTTATTATCCATTCTGCCTCGGCACTGCAAGTGCTAGTGGTTTATTCGATGAGCAGAAATAAATAATAAACTTTTTTTTATCATGCAAATTTCCAGTGAGAAATCCGAGGGCTCAAGGCCCAAACGATGATTCCTGTCACACCTACGTTTTATTTCAAGTAAGTGCAGAGAAAGAGCAAGACTAGGGGAATACTCCAGGAACAATTTAAAGAGGAAGTTCATCTTCATAGTTACATAATTAAGTTGGGTTTAAAAAAGACCAAGGTCCAACTGCTCCAAACAAACCCCAGCGCATGTATATCTGTCTTTTCTCAACTTACAGACTGTCTCTCTGCTGTCTCCTTCTGGACGTCACAGCGCCATCTGAAAATGAACCTTTCAAAAACAGAACTCATTATATTTTCTCCAAGATCTTCCCCTGTCCCTCAGATATCACTCACCGTAAACAACACCACCTTTCATTCCACCACACAGGCTGCCTAGGAGTCATCTTAGACTCACATCTGTCTTTTTCACCACACATTCAAACACTTGCAATATCTTGTTGTATTCAACTGCGCAACATTGCCCGAATACGACCATATCTTCAGTTCAGAATCAACTAATACACTGATTCAGTCTCTCATCATCTCCCGCCTTGATTACTGCAACCTACTCCTCGCAGGTATTCCAACCTGTCACTTGTCACAACTCCAATCTGTTCTAAACGCGGCCGCTAGACTCATTCATCTATATCACCGCTCAACATCAGCTGCTCCCATATACATGTCCCTTCACTGGCTCCCAATCTCCTCTAGAATCAAAACACTCCCTTTCAAGGCCCTTAATAATGAAGCCCCTCAAAAGTCCATCACGATGCATCTCTTAGGATGACTCCTCTAGGAGAGTGAATAATTCCTTGTTTAAACATTAGTCATTTCCTAATAATTTGACTTCATGGCCATTCTGCCCCTACTTCATCTTAATTCTTATCCTTTGCCAATTGTTCTCCTTCCAACCAATGGATCACCCTTAACCTCACCTCCACCACCACTAAAACCGTCCTACTATCGTCATCACCATCATCTGACCTCACTGCAGTCAGTCCGTCCCATGTACCAAGCTCCAATACATTCAAACCTTGACACCCCTACCCTGATCCAGCACTCTCTTAGCATCCCATGGTTCTTCCTCCAAGGTCAGCACTCAAAGAAACCCCCATGTCCAATTGGAGCTGACATATGTGGCATATCTACCTCTCTGTTACTATGGGGTGCAGCATCCAGGTATTTGCCGCTCAATGGCATTGGTTATTCAGACTCGGTAATAGACAACATTAATTCCACCTCCCTCCATAAGATCATATTTATATATTCCTTAATATTATCATTTTCTTTATATTTAACTAAACTTCCTTTACCATTCCCTCTGAGACTTGGCATTACTCATCAGCTCTATCATCAGTTCTGCTTTCAATAGCCTCCAACATGTCTATTGTCATATACTTCTTTATCTGCTTAAATATGAAGCAGCCTTCACTATGTATCCCAATGTGCCATTACCTTAAGGGTAACTTGATTATGTCAGTTTAATCAGAAGCTTCATTCCCAAGATCCTGGAGTGTCAGAATTGTGTTCTTCTCTTGAAGAATAAAATAACCTACCATTTTTGTGTCCTTTAAATTCCCAATAGTTGTTTCCCTGCCAAGCACACCTCAGCTTCAGTTTGAGGTCACTACCACTGGCACTTGAATCTCTTCTCACTTTGAAATGAAGCAGTAATCCAAGCAGATGGTCAACTGATCCTGACTCTTCTACTGGGTAAACATCATGTGCCATTTTGCTAGAGGAAGTCTACTCTGGAACTTGCCCCAAAGCCTGAAGACTTGATGGATCACTTTTAGTCTGGTTTCTGCCATGCCATCTGGCAAGGGTGCGCCAACCAAGAGCACAGAGCTCCAGCCAACGTAGTTTTCCAACTTGCTGAGAAATGAGTTGGAACCCCAACTATGAGCCAGGCCTGATCTCCAAATCAGTGCCCAACTTCACCAGTGTTCTTGAGGCTGAATGGAAGCAAGTCCCAGCAACAATGTTCCAACATCTAGTGGGAACCTTCCCAGAAAAGTAGGGGCAGTTATAGCAGCAAAGGGAGGGTCAACTGTATATTAATCACCTTGGGTTTAGAATGAGATGTTGAAAGACAGGTATGGTGGCCACATAGTATAAATGTGTAAGGGCAGGATTGGGTTCCATTATTTTCCACTGCAGACTCAGGCCTGACAGTTTATATTCCTGATAGCCAGCGAGGGAAGCTTTAAATATGAAGATACTGACATTTGTTGATTAGGAAAGTTGAACACAACAGGGGGCAGTTGCTGAACTCGCATCTCTGCTAAACAAAATGCTATTTTTCCACTGAAATGATCTCTAAATAACAAATGCCATCATGGGTGCATTCACCGAAAATGTCACATTTTTATCATGAGGAAATCACGCTGCTTCCCAAAGTTGACCGCGGCTAATGGGCTTCATATTGTCAAGCTGTGACAGGAAAGAAATTACATTTGCATCAATCTCTATCGGCAACAATGAGACTTAATGAAAAGTGGGAATTCCATTGGCACGGATTGCGTTAGCCAAACCGGCCTTTTGTCTCCATGGATAATTGCACGTATTAGCTGCATATTCTCCATGCTTCCTTCAAGCAGATAGAAATTGGTTGTGCATCACCTGATTTTACAGACGTTGGCCGGATCTCTCGCCCCTGAATGTATTAAGTCTTTGCTGTTCAAGTGAATCCCAACTGAGTGACAAGAAAACTCTTCTTCTTTTGTGTTGCTTCAAATAGTTTTATATAAATAAGAAATGAATGTGTGACACCAGGACTCATTTACCAATACAGAACAAATTGCAAAATTTCAACTTAAAATAACAATTTTTTTACCCACAGTGCATCACGTTCCCTAGAATTTTAGCATCATTGTGGATTTACTCAAAAGGGTTTGTGTAATAAAATGCACTACTTTGCCCAGGAGCAGTAACCCATAACAACCAGAAGGATAAATTTACTGTTCACCCAATTAAAAGCAAACATCTTATTGGTTGCTATGGGTTACTGCTCCTGGGCAAATTTAGTGCCTTTTAGTACATATGGGGGAAGACGTCAGTAATACAAGGGTTCAATTGTGTCCATGCAAGAAATTCTTAGAGTATGATGAGTGGACTCAAGTTGTAAAAGGGATGGCTCACCCTTAAAGGGATACTGTCATGGAAAAACAATTTTTTTTCCAAAATGAATCAGTTAATAGTGCTGCTCCAGCAGAATTCAGCACTGAAATCCATTTCTCAAAAGAGCAAACAGATTTTTTATATTCAATTTTGAAATCTGACATGGGGCTAGACATATTGTCTATTTCCCAGCTGCCCCAAGTCATGTGACTTGTGCTCTGATAAACTTCAATCACTCTTTACTGCTGTACTGCAAGTTGGAGTGATATCACCCCCTCCCTTTTCACTCCCAGCAGCCAAACAAAAGAAATATGGGAAGGTAACCAGATAACAGCTCCCTAACACAAGATAACAGCTGCCTGGTAGATCTAAGAACAACACTCAATAGTAAAAACCCATGTCCCACTGAGACACATTCAGTTACATTAAGAAGGAAAAACAGCAGCCTGCCAGAAAGCATTTCTCTCCTAAAGTGCAGGCACAAGTCACATGACTGGGGGCAGCTGGGAAATTGGCAAAATGTCTAGCCCCATGTCAGATTTCAAAATTGAATATAAAAAAATCTGTCTGCTCTTTTGAGAAATGGATTTCAGTGCAGAATTCTGCTGGAGAAGCACTATTAACTGATGTGTTTTGAAAAAAACATGTTTTCTGATTACAGGATCCCTTTAAGTTAACTTTTAGTATGTTATACAATGACTAATTCTAAGCAACCTTTCAGTTGGCCTTTTTTTTCTAGTTTTTTTTTTAGTTTTTCTTCTTCTTCTGCCTCTTTCCACTGACCCCATCTAAAAAAACAAATGCTCTGTAAGGCTACACATATTGTTATTGCTACTTTTTATTACTCATCTTTCTATTCAGGCCTCTCCTATTCATATTCCAGTCACGTATTGAAACCAGTACATGGTTTCTAGGATAATTTGGACCCTAGCAACCACATTGCTGACATTGCAAACTGGAGAGCTGTTGAATAAAAAGCATTAAATAAACACAAATAATAAAAAAATGAAAACCACAGAGAGAGGGAAGCGCAAACCAAAACAAACCAGAGAATTTAGGTGGATATTTATTAAATTCCAGTAGTTCAAAAGACTGCGGCTATATTTCCGTGGTGCTTTATCCAGAAACATTGCTGCTTGACTAGGTTCCCCTGTTCCATATGCTGAAAGAAGTAGTCAGATTTTTTCTCATTGCCCTTTTAAAGGGGAAAAAAACCTTGAATGTTTCAGGATTTATTAAACCCAGAGGGTGTTAAAAGTCCGATTAAAAAAGTACTCCAAATCAGACTTGCCGAGTTCATGTATAAGTCAATGGGAGTACCTTTTCACTAATGTTAACTATCCCAAACTTGCCCTTAAATATACAAGACCTTCCATGCCCTTTATTGGCTTAGTTGCTCTTCTCTGTACTTTCTCAATTTTAATAATATCCCATTTGAGCTCAGGAGCCCAGAACTGCTTGGCATATTCTAGATGAGGAAAATTACCAGTTGAAACAGGAAAGATGACCCTCCCATCAATCTATGTTGGCAGCCAGGGCAATATTGGTCACCAGTAGTGATGAGCGAATTTCTCCCGAATAATTTGCAAAACTCGAAACTTGACACCCGCGTCAATTTTGACAGCGGCGTTAAAGTCAATGGGCGTCCAAATAGTATTGACGTGCGTCAGTTTTGACACGAGCAACTTTTCCAACGCGCATCCGGCATCCAAACGCGAAATATGCCGCTAATTTATTCGCCGATCACCACACATTCTCTATTTACTGATTTACTGTCAGGTGATCTATTGTTTACCGGGATCAGGACACAATTAGATTTGAACCTAATGACACAGAATTTCCATTTAAAGGCTGAACAAAGAACCTAATGATTTAATCTCCTTGTAACTAAAGTATTACACTCTCCCCATTGATTTGCTTGGCAGTTGTACTCACACATGGAATATACATATCACCTTGTTGACTTCAACATTCAGCCACTGTCTCCTGATGTCGATCTTATAGGCACTTTTACCCTTTCCAAGAAAGAGATGATGCAGATTACGAGATATTCTGTTTCCTGGTTATTGTTATTCATATCACTTTGCTTGTTTAGCACAAGGATCAATAGGCATGAACCAAAGGCTTAAAGGGAGACTAATGTAAATAAATTGTCCACCTGCAAATAATGTGTACTATCATACAAAGCAGTACAGTTTGGGGCAAACAGAAACACTTTACTGCCAAAAAGAGTAACCATATACAGGCACAACACACAAGAATTATACCAACTCCAAGTATCACTTGTGTATTATAAGGGATAATGTACCCCCTACTGTAAATGATAAGGATATTAGAAGTCACTGAGGGGCTGTTCTGTGACCATATAAAGGTACAAGGCTGCAGGCTGAGTTATACAGGGAACTCTGAGTATCACTCATGTATTATAAGGGATAATGTACCCCCTACTGTAAATGATAAGGATATTAGATGTCACTGAGGGGTTGTTCTGTGACCATATAAAGGCACAAGGCTGCAGGCTGAGTTATACAGGGAACTCTGAGTATCACTCATGTATTATAAGGGATAATGTACCCCCTACTGTAAATGATAAGGATATTAGAAGTCACTGAGGGGTTTTTCTGTGACCATATAAAGGCACAAGGCTGCAGGCTGAGTTATACAGGGAACTCTGAGTATCACTCATGTATTATAAGGGATAATGTACCCCCTACTGTAAACGATAAGGATATTAGGGGGCCGATTCACTAAATTCGAGTGAAGGATTCGAATTAAAAAAACTTTGAATTTCGAAGTGTTTTTTGGGCTACTTCGACCATCGAATGGGCTACTTCGACCTTCGACTACTACTTCGACTTCGAATCGAATGATTCGAACTAAAAATCGTTCGACTATTCGACCATTCGATAGTTGAAGTACTGTCTCTTTAAGAAAAACTTCGACCCCCTACTTCGGCAGCTAAAAGCTACCGAAGTCAATGTTAGCCTATGGGGAAGGTCCCCATAGGCTTGGCTGGGATTTTTTGATCGAAGAATTTTCCTTCGATCGTTGGATTAAAATCCTTCGAATTGTTCGATTCGAAGGATTTAATCGTTCGATCAAATGAAAAATCCTTCGATCGATCGCAGGATTTGCGCAAAATCGTTCGACTTCGATATTCAAAGTTGAACGATTTTAGTTCCTGGTCGAATATCGAGGGTTAATTAACCCTCGATATTCGGCCCTTCGTGAATCGGCCCCTAGAAGTCACTGAGGGGTTGTTCTGTGACAATATACTATCATACAAAGTAGTACGGTTTGGGGCAAACAGATAAACTTTACTGCCAAAAAGAGTAACCATATACAGGCACAACACACAAGAATTATACCGACTCCAACTCCAAGTATGACTTGTGTATTATAAGGGATAATGTACCCCCTACTGTAAATAATAAGGATATTAGAAGTCACTGAGGGGTTGTTCTGTGACCATATAAAGGCACAAGGCTGCAGGCTGAGTTATACAGGGAACTCTGAGTATCACTCATGTATTATAAGGGATAATGTACCCCCTACTGTAAATAATAAGGATATTAGAAGTCACTGAGGGGTTGTTCTGTGACCATATAAAGACACAAGGCTGCAGGCTGAGTTATACAGGGAACTCTGAGTATCACTCATGTATTATAAGGGATAATGTACCCCCTACTGTAAATGATAAGGATATTAGAAGTCACTTGGGTATTCTATGACCATATAATTATACAGGTCAGAGAAGTAACTGAGATTTCATATAGGAATAAAGAAAATTGATAGGTGCTCCAGAATAACAATGTAAATACACTGGGACGCTGTTTCTTTAAGAACAGTTCAGCAACAGTTTAGTGAGCACTCATACCTCCAGAAATCTTTTCATTTTGGTCTCACAGTTTGAATTTCGAATCCTTTGTATCACAGACAGCACCATCCATGAATGTATTTTCTTAAAACACCTTTATTGAGACATAGGGGCAAATTCACTAAGCCCCAAAGCGCCTAACGCTAGCGTGAATTCGCTAGCGTTGGGCGTTTTCGTTACTTTGCCGAATTCACTAACAGATGCTGGCGTAACTTCGCTAGTGTAAATTCGCACCCTTACGGCTGGCTAATTTGCACAACGGACTTAACTACGCAAATTCACTAACGTGCAAATGATTGTGAACGCTACCTTTTACGCCAGACTTCCTTCGCCACCTCAGATCAGGCGAAGCGCAATAGAGTAGATAGGGATTGCTTCCAAAAAAGTGAAACATTTTTCTTTATTTTTCTTTTCTTTATTATGGGTGATAGGCTGAAAAAGATCGAAAAATTTTTTGGGGCTCCCCTCCTCCCCCATACAGTTCCTAACTCATGGCACCTTAACTATACAGTGGGCACATGTGTAGGGCAAAATAAAAATTTTATTTGATGTTTTTTAAGGTTTCCCAGGCTTGTGTAGTGCTGCTACGAATACTTCCATTGAAATTTGAATTTGGCGCCGTATGCAAATTAACCATCGCTAGCATAACTTCGCTTTGCTTGGCGAATCAACGCTAGCGCAACTTCGCAACCTAACACTACCCCTGTGCGCAACTTCAGATTTTAGTGAATTTGCTTAGCGCTGGCGAAAATTCACTACGCAACTACGAATCTTAGTGAATAGGCTCTTGACCCAGATAAAACGCAACGTTTCAGACCTGCATAGGTCTTTTTTCTTGACAGTTGGGTGTCAGATATTCATTGACTGTTAGATCCAATATATCTTATAGGGGGGCTTCTTTTCCTAGCAGATGTTTTTAACTGATTCCAGTAAAAACAAAATCTAACAAAATAACTGCCTTTTGCAGTTCTGCATGTAGAGAGACATGGGGGCCCATTTACTTAGCTCGAGTGAAGGAATAGAATAAAAAAAACCTTTTTTTTGGCTACTTCGACCTTCGAATCGAACGATTCAAACTAAAAATCGTTTGAACATTCGATAGTCGAAGTACTGTCTCTTTAAAAAAAACTTTGACCCCCTAGTTCGCCACCTAAAACCTACCGAGGTGCCATGTTAGCCTATGGGGAAGGTCCCCATAGGCTTTGTAACAATTTTTAGGTAGAAGAAAAATCGTTCGATCGATGGATTAAAATCCTTTGAATCGAACGATTTTTCGTTCGATCTAACTATTTGCGGTAAATCCTTTGACTTCGATATTCGAAGTCGAAGGATTTACATTCGACAGTCGAAAAAAAAGGAGCCCCCCTATAAGATATATTGGATCTAACGGTCAGTGAATATCTGACACCCAACTGCTGCATGAAGGGGAAGGTCCCCATAGGCTTTGCAAGCTTTTTTTTTGGTCGAAGAAAAATCATTTGATCGATGGATTAAAATCCTTCGAATCAAACGATTTGCGGTAAATCCTTCGATATTCGAAGGATTTACCTTTGGCAGTCGAATATCGAGGGTTAATTAACCCTCGTTATTCGAACATATGTAAATCTGCCCCCAAGTGGCAGATTTATTAAAGTTCGAGTTGTTTTTTCCTCGAAAATTCGAGTTTTTTTGGTCAAAACTCACATATTCGAGTTAAAAAAAAAATCGATCAAGTTTTAAAAAACAAAAAAAAAACAACTTGATTGTTCTAGATTTATTACTAGAGTCTGAAAACACACCAACTAAAACCTGTCCAGTTTCAGTAGAAGTCAATGCCAGTGGTCCCTTGAACCATTTGAAGATGTTAATAACCTGCTTGATGTTTAAGGTTTTTTTTAGAGGGTTTTCTCCATAAACTCAAATCGAGAACTCTATTTGATCGATTCGAGTTTTTGGATTGCTGGACTCGAACTTGCAGAATCTTTTTTTTTTTTTCCAATCAAGTTTCTTATTATTTGAGTTTCGAGGTCATTCGAGTCCATGCGAGGTATAAAAAAAAAAAACCTCTAACACTCGACCCCCTAAATTTCTGAGCATTCTCCCATTTACCTTATGCAACAAAATAAAACCATACTTAAATTCATTTTTTGTTTACATCAAAAACCATACTTTATTTTAGGTATCGCAATACAATTTACATATTAAATAACACTATAATATAACGATTTTATATAGTTTTAGAGTGAACAAAAGCAAAATAATTCAAAGTTACAAAAATTATATATTTATATATTTTATATTTTATAAGGGAACATGTTTTTGAGATGGGTCACTGGTAAAAACAGCCATCAATTGTGTATTCCTATTGCACCAATGATTAACATAATAAAAAAAAAAACGAAATATCCAATTTCCACAATCACTGACCCAGAATTAAATGTGTTGAATTCAACCAAAATTAAACTTTTTTTTGGTGACTATTCAGTGTTCACATATCCACCCCGAAAAGGTTATTGGCGGGATAATATAGAAATTAAACTAGAAAAAAAAGAAACGTTATATGAAAATATAAAATTCTATGATTTATATACCATAGATACAAAGTTCTCAGAAGAAGCTTATCAAAGCGAGAAAATATTTACAGATCGAATTTTGTTTGTATTCTGCCGCGTATGAAGGGAAATGGAAAGACATGGAGGCTTAGCAAGTATTGACCTGACAAAACAGAGGCGTTACAACCCCAAATGTTGGAGAGATTCGACATTTTACAAAATTCAATATCTCCTGAGCTGGAGAGCGTTTTAAACTTTTTTTTTTATAATAATGCTTTTTACATTTTTTCCTTAAATTATAAATATTATAAAATGCGCCTCTATCCAAATATGTAACAAAAACACTTTGATAGTTCAACAGCGAGGACAAAAACTGTGATTTCGTTTTGCTTCAATATTAGCAGTATTTGGGAAAATTGGACAATGCTCTCAATGTTCTCTTCCACAGCAAAATATCAGTTTACGAAAATGCAAAAAGATTACCGTACCCACATACTTAAATCACAGTTTGATAAAATGAAACCAAAAAAAAAAAAAATCTGTTACACATTATCCTTTACAATGTTTGAAAATAGAAAAACCATTCATGGGCAAGGTTTGGAAGAAAATCTCGCAGATTGTGAAAAAAAAAAATCAGTTTAATGCTTGTTTTTAACAATTCTTATGTCTTTGGTAGATTTCAGTAAATGAAGAGCAATTTTCACCCTGTTTATGAAATGCTTTAAAAATCTGGATTCAAATTTATCAAAGTCTGCTACCATAGGATAGGAAATTTAGTTGCTTCACCATTTGTGTGTCCATGTTTCAAAACCATATTTTGGACACGTAATGGTTGTGATCAAAATAAGATGTACCGTATATACTTGAGTATAAGCCGTCCCGAGTATAAGCCGAGGTAACTAATTTTACCTCCAAAAACTGGGAAAGCTTATTGACTCGAGTATAAGCCGAGGGTGAGAAATGCAGCAGCTTCTGGTAAGTTTCAATCTCGTTTTTGGATGACTATTCTTAGGCGCCGGCTACTATTCTAAGCGCCGGCGAATATTCTTAGGCGCCGGTGAATATTCTTAGGCGCCGGCTACTATTCTAAGGTGCTGGCGAATATTCTTAGGCGCCGGCGACCGTTTTTGTGCTTGACCCGAGTATAAGCCGAGGTAGAGTTTTTCAGCATATTTTGGGGGCTGAAAAACTCGGCTTATACTCAAGTATATACGGTAATTAAATTAAGGTTCAAGTTGTGTTTTCCATGAAAATTTGAGTTTGAAGTTATTTTTATGGTCAAAACTCCAATTTTTTGGAAAAAAAAAATAGATTTTTTTAGAGATTTATTATTCCCCGACCCTGGAGATAGCTTGAATGCGAAAATACACCATCTAAAACCTGTTGCGGTCATGTAGGAGTCAATGGCAGAAGTCCCTTGAACCATTTGAAGATGTTAGCCTGCATGATGTAAGAGTTTTTTCAAAGGGTTTTGCTCGAAAACTCAATTAATTTCAATGATTCAAGTCTTTTTTTATTTTTTTTTTTGCTGAAAACTTGGTAATTCAAGCTTTCAGGTTTCACAACGCAGACTTGCAGAATAGAGTTTTTTCCATTCAAGTTTTTTTCTTAAATAAGAAAGCAGTTGTGAGTTCATTTGACTTTTAATAACCCCCTAAATGTTTTTCAAAAACAGCAGTAACTTTTGCAATACATTTAAATTTCTTAACATCAGATTGTAATAAGTGACACCAATGGTCTTATTTATAAAAAAAAAAAAAAAAAAAAAAAAATCGAACCTTTTTTAGTTTTTTCTAGTTTAAAAAATTTTTTTTTTACTTATTAAAAATCTGAATATAAAAAAAAACTATTGAATACAATCGTAGAAAAAACTTTAATACCTCAAATATGTGAGTTTACAAGGTAAAAAAAAAAATTGAATTTGTGAGTTCACATGCTCATATTTAGAAAATGGCTTGAATTTTGCCTGGGACAACTCCGCTGATGTCTTCATGAACTCGCAAGTCTTTAAATGCTTACGTTTTATATTAAAGTTTTTTTGCGTTTAATAAAATACCAAACATTTGAGTTTTTGAAAATATAATTTAAATTTGTGAGTTTTTGTGCAAAAATTTCATTTTGAACCTTGCTAAATCACCTCCCAACTATTTTAAAGACATTCTGGAGCACCAGCGCATATGCCAAGAATGGTACATGGGAAAATTCCATATTTTATTTTGAAAAAAGAAAAAAAAAAAAGATTTTCCTCAATCTGTATCAACAGAAGGCAAACTAATTGAACTCTGCAGAAAAGCACCTGCAAGCATTACATTCTAAACAGAAACAAAAACATTTTAAAGACTTTTTTTAAGGGATTATTTGTTATTACTATGTACACAGAAAATGCATTGCTTGGTTTTCTACTTGTTTATTTTTTATCTAAAAAATTAGATAAATGGAAGATTATAGAGATGATTAACTGCACAAAAGTTTCGATCACATTACTGTAAGTTATTGTACTGTACATATACTTTAACTAAAGAAAGTTTCTTTCCTGTAGATACCAAATCACTCATTTTTTTCTCTGCATGATTTAGAAAGACATTCATCAACCACCAAAGCTGAACCGAATATAAAAGAACAGATTTATCAAGGGTCGAATTTTGAAGTTAAAAATACTTCAAAATTCGACCATCAAATTAAAATACTTCGACGTTTTTTTCATCAAATTTGGGGTTCCTGCGGTCGAAGTAAAATCGGAGGATCGAACGATTTTAGCGATCGATCGAATGATTTTACTTCAACTTCCAAAAACTTTAAAAAATGCATTAGAATGTCCCCATAGGCTAACATAGCACGTCAGTAGGTTTAATTGGGCAAAAAAGACAGTACTTTGATTATCAAATATTCGAACTATTTTACTTCGAATCAAATTCGAAGTAAATTCGAAGTCATGGTATACTATTCGATGGCCGAAGTATCCGAAAAATTACTTTGAAATTCGAATTACTTCCCTCGAATTCACTTCGACCCTTGATAAATCTGCCCCTAAGAAAAAATACAATTGTCCACAGACGGAAAGTTTACATTTAGAGGCCGATTTATCAAAGGTCGAATTTTGTATTCATGTGAAAAATTTCAATTCGCATATACTCACAATTCGACTGGGAGGTTATTAAAGAAAATTTTGAATGTCTAATATTCGATCTAATGGTTCCGACCCAAAAATTAGAATCGTAATTGAGTCATTCGATTCGTACGATTCTCCGGAAAAAAAAAAACTGGAATGTCAGGAAGGCTATTAATATCTTCAAATGGCTCAACAATCGCTGCCAATGACTTGTAAATGAACTCGGCAGGTTTTAAGTGGGGAATATTAGAATGAACACTTTTTTTCATGGTCGAGGTGTGATAAATCTTACATTTAAATAGGGGGATTAAAATTCGATGAATGTATTAATTTTGACACTTAAAAATATCAAATTTGAACTTACTTTGATAAATCTGCCCCTTAAATTTTTCTTTACGAATGTTCCCCTTTAATTACACAGCATATTATACTGTCTGAAGATCTAAAAATCTAAACTATGGGAATGCTGGAGTGAGTTTGAATTGAGATGTTATTGTTTGGTGCACAGAGTTGGAATCCATTAGATCTGGTGCAATAAGGCCCTGGTAGCCACTAGGAGATCCACAAAATGCCTACTGCCCTCGAAGGTTTCCTAATTTTTTTCTCTATCCAGCTCATGAACATGTATGTTGTCCCATTACATGGAAAAGCTAACCTTTATTGCTATTGGGGTTTGGGGGGTTGAGTAAAACCCCGTGCCACCACCAGATATCTAAATATAAAAAATAACATTTGTAGGACAGCACAGGTTTCTGTTGGCAGAAGACCACTCAACAACAGACAAACTCTTCCCACCAGCTGTTGAGATTGAGTGAGCAATATACAGAGCAATGTCAAATTGGAGACACTGGCTGACCGGCGGTTTTCTTTTTGGGTTTACTGTCCTTTTAAAAATGTTGCACATGCATTTTCTTTTCTCCAAAATGTCAGGTAAGGGCTTGGTCTTGTGCATACAGGAGAGTTCCAAGCCTGGGGGTGCTGAGCCCTACCCAAATGCCACCGTAATTCGTCCACCGCACCAGATGACTTGATTATCAGTGAATTGTCTATTTATAGAGCTCTGGATAATTATTAAAGAATTTTGTTAAGAATTCTGACATTGTATTGACCCCAGCCAACCAAGAAATAGGCATTCATTATGCAACCATTTACATATATAATATTTAATTAAAGCTTATCTTCAAACCTTTTTCAAAAAGTATGATGGCATGTGGTTTATGCACAGAAT